>VDFB02358134.1:18618780-18642927 GCA_007258455.2 Sequoia sempervirens | reverse complement strand
ATGTTATATATTAGAATTTAAAAAAATATAATTTACATTTATATTAATATTAAATATTATAAAATACAACAAGAAAAAGAAAGAAATATATATTTAATACAGGTGGTTCGACCAAACATGTTTATCATGTTCGATCGAACCCCCTATAAATCCATTTTTTTATTATATTGGTCGAACATTCCTTTGTCAAACTCCTATTCAATCGAACATTTGAATTTTATTCAACTGAACAATTGTTCGATTGAATCGCCCTATTTTCACCTCCACCCTCTCAAGCACCAAAATTACTCAAAACTTTGCACTTCAAATCTCGATTTGAGAATGAAAATGGAGAAGATTTCAGAAACCCAACTAGTATCAAGTTGCCCTAAAAATGGGCTATCCAATGAATATTAATATGTTTTGATTTTATTATCTATTTGTTGCTTAAGTTTTATTAAATATAGGTTTTTCACCGAAAATAAAACTCTTTGTTTTGCACATGTGGAAAAATAGAAGATTATCAAAAAAAAAATTGAAAATATGATTGCACTAAATATTGGAGTCCTTGATCCAACAAAAAAAAAATCTTATACATACAGTAAAAGTTGTGTTATACGGTCGCGTTATGATTGAATTGTAATTGGTTTGACTTTCAAACTTGATTAAAAAAAATAATTCAATAAAAAACTATCTAACGAATTGGAAGCACTAGATACCCGTAGCTACAAATCTAAATCTGAAGAATTATACCTTATCCTTCAAAAATGATAAAAGGCCACTTTTAAAAAAAATATTTTTGAAAAACTAGTTTTGTGGGAGATGGAAAAAGTGCACCGATTCCAAAATTTTGAAAAATATTTTAGAATCTACAAACAAAATGTGACAAGACTCTAGTTTGCATCATCTTCAAATTCCTCACGGTTTAACCACTATAGGTACTAAAATGTGAAGATTTAGTTAAAAAAAAAAAAATCAGTGTCTAGTTTGGCCAAAAATTGTAAACCACTATTGTGGGATCACCCTTAAACAAAGAAAAATCAGATATGAAACTATGCAAATAAATCCAACATGTTTTGCAATTGTGATCTAAATTGATTTTTACCAAAGTGTTATAAATAAGGAGTACAAATTCTTGATTTTCAAAATAAAATAAATGCATATGTGATCAACAAGATATTCAAATAACCCAATTATTGATCAAATTACAAATTTTATGTTATGTAAATCATAAAAATTGCAAGTGTAAGATATGTAAGGTTCACCAAAATGTTAAGTGGGAAAGATATCTAAGATCTAACAAGTGAATTAACCTAGATCCAGCTTTCCTTCTTTGGACTCAACATTAGAAGATAAATCGATTAGGGTTTGATGATTGACTAACTGCCTCAAAGGATAACTAATTTGTTAAGGTTTTGGTTCTTTTGTGTTGTAAAGAGAGGAAATTTGATGTGTGTTTAATTGACCTACTTAACACAAACACTAAATTTGAAAATATAATTTATCACTTAAACGAAAATAGAAAATTACATATTCACATTTAATTGTTTACTACTTAAATTAGTTGTTATCAACCCACCCCCTTTACCCTTCTACCCTAAAGAGACTAAACTCACTTGCTCAAAGAATTCATAAGAGCAAATGCCGATTAATACCCTAATGAAGATTTTAATCCTTCCGTAATTTATGACTTTCTACATATGTAAGTAAAGCCTTTATTTAAGGGAATTGCCTATTCGTAACGATAACGATTCATAAAAGTCGTTTAAAACGACAGAAGAGTTAAATTCCATAAAATAAAAGAATCTTATCAGTCTAGTCTTGTTCAAAGTCGACGATGGGCAGAACAAAGACATCTCGCATCGTAACCCTTACTCTGATAATGATAAAATTCTACGATGATCTCAAAGCAGCAGAAGTCCCCAATCTCCGCCATTTATAGGACCTATTCTCCTAACTTCGTATCACCTTCACAATGGCATTCTCATACAATTTTGGGTGGGGAAATACAGAAACGATAATGTTGATATGGATGGTAATGTTATTATTGCCTTGCAGAGCAGCAGCAGAGCCATCGGCATTGTTTGTGTTCGGAGACTCATACAGTGACACTGGAAACTTGGTAGAGGCATTTCCTTTCAGCGCTCATGCAGAGAACCCACCATATGGTTCTACCTTCTTCGGTGCCCCCGCTGGACGTTTTTCTGACGGTCGTCTCATCGTCGATTTCCTTGGTAATTGTCACCGCTACAATCAGATCTCTTTTGAGATTTCTTTTTTTAGTTTGTTTAAATTTTATAGTCACACCTAGAAATTTTTGTCTGAAATTTGCAAAAAAAATTAGATTCAAAATTTTAAGTATTTGGTTTTAAGTAATTTTTGATTTGGGTTTGGCGGTGCTATGGAGTGGAAAAAGATTTATCTTTTCATTGTTTTAATACTTGATTATAATTTGACAGCTGCCGATATGGGTTTCCTATTCGTCGATCCATATTTCAAGAACATTGGGCCACAGTATCGAAATGGAATAGATTTCGCAGTAGCTGGAGCCACAGCCTGCGACGTAATCGATGTGACTAGTGGTGCTACAGCTTGCAACATAACCGCTGAAGTTCCTTTTTCCCTGCGATACCAGATTGATCAATTCAAGAGGTTCAAGCAAAATGTCAATGCCACAATTGGTAAACAACCTTCAGATCTTTTCCACACTTCTTATCCAGTAATTTGAGAATTTTCTTTTCCATGCTCATGATGGGTCCCGAAATACGATGTTTCATACTTATCACAGGCTTTAGAAAACAAGTAGAAGGCTCTCTTTCAACATTTATGGGCTGTGAAAGTTTGATTCTTTCATTTCAAATTTGGTGCTATTGATATATGCATTTTGCTTGCAGGTTACTCGGATTCAAATATTCCTCCTCTAGAGGCCTTTGGAAGTGGTCTGTATTTCATGTTCATTGGTGTCAATGATATGTTAATTGGATTCCAACAACTTCCTGCTCGTATAGACAGTATAGCAAATGAAATCCTGAAGGCCATTTCAAGGGCAATAAAGGTAAGAATATGAAATTTCAATGCTGTTAAGTAGTGATTGACAAACTTTTATGTTGAGAAAGTCAGCAGCATTTCATGGGGAGGGAACGTTCCAGGGACTAATGGGTGGACTGGAAATTGAAAAATAATATGTTAAAGAAAAAAAAAATTAAACATTGAAGAGAATAAAAAGGGGGATTTTTTTGAGCAAATATAATATAAATTTACAATGAAAAAATTAAGAGTCATATTTAGAAATCTACTTTAAGATATTACAATCGCATTAGATGTTAATAATGAAAGATGAAGAGTCACAATTTGAAATTCGAAATTTAATGTTCTCTCATAAATTTGAACTTGAGTTTCTACAATGATAATTCAATATTTTAATCAGTTGAACTCAACCCTTTGAACTCCAAAAATTGTCATTACAAATTTAATATCCTACATTTAATTTTATATTTTATAATTTCAGTTATTTCTAATTTAGTTATATTATTATAACAGCTATTTTGAGTTGTCCTTAAAAATTTGATAAAATATGACTGCTCCTTGCAAAACCTAAATTTGATGGTTATTGATGATATTTTAAAAAAAAAAATGCTATAAAATGCAATCAAAATTTTGATAAGACCAGTCACCATATTATATAAGATCTGACAGCAGAGATGAGATAAAGCTAATAGAATAATTCATTCGAAGGAGTTGGGTCAAGAACTAACCTAGATTAAGGGAACCAGTCCCTCGATTTTTAGATTAGAAGGTTCATGGCAGCAACATTAGGTCTCCACAATAGAAGAAGAATGAAGATGCAGGACCTTTGTCTTCTTGCTCTGCTTTATCTTATTTTCTGTTGTATCTTTCCTCGTTTATTTATTTATTTTTATTGTCATGATAGATTCCTTATTTATTTATTTTCATTGTCATGAGAGATTATGGAATATGATTTGAAACATCAATTAAAAATATTCATTATATTTTAATTTTCTTCACCAGAAAATAAATGTATATGTCCATTCTTTGATTCAATTGTACCTGATGAGTTGTAGAGCCTCATTATATTTTAATTTTCTTCACCAGAAAATAAATGTATATGTCCATTCTTTGATTCAATTGTACTTGATGAGTTGTAGGAGCTCTATGCTGAAGAAGCCCGAGAATTTTTGGTGTTCAATCTTCCTCCTGCAGGTTGCCTTCCTATCTTGTTAAATCTCGCTCCCAGCGGGATTCCAAAAGACAGTTTGAACTGCTCACTAATACACAATCAAATGATACGGAAGTACAATGTTCAACTACATGAAACCTTGCAATCTTTGCAGAAAGATCTCAGAGATGCCACCATAAGGAGAGTGGACATATATCAGTTTATGATCGATGCAATCACCCACCCTCAGGATTATGGTAGTATTGCAATTTTCTCTTCATAATTGTTTCTCATTCAACCAACTTTCGATCATCTTCTACCCTGATGATAGCTCAGGAGGAATGATCTGAAATGTTGATGTTCTTTGGAATTTTTTTCTAGATTTTTTTCCAATCTTAAGAACTTATGATGAATTTATTCTTGAACAGCCTTGGCTAATGACATATGTGTTACTGTGCGTAGGGTTTGACAAGAAAAGGACATTATCAGCATGCTTCGAAGAAACAAAAGGAAAAACATGCAGCAGGCCAGACAAGTATATAAGCTGGGATGGAATACACTTCACAGACGCTTTCAGCAACCGCCTCGTGGAGGAGATGGTGTTCAGTAATAAATATGTCCTTCCGCCTTTGAATCTAACAAGAGATTGACTAGGAAAGATGAACCATTTGCAGGAATAATCAATGTGTAAACACCCACTAAAACCAAATGCTAATTATTTTATGATCCTTAAATAAAATTAAATAATTTTAAAAAACATATTTTTCTATATTTTTTATAATAAATATATTTAAAATATCTATATTGATATATAATTATTATAGTTTGTAATTTCTGGTTTTGATTGGATTTTTTTCTTTCACTTTTGAATCAAACTCCAGGGAAAGGGCAAAAAAATAAAACTATTGTTTTAATTCTTATTTATAAAATTAATTAATTGTTTTTATTTATTAATTTTATTTTATTTTAATTTATTTGTAGGAGGTTAAGTGTGGTTAAATTAATAGCAATAAAAAATTTTCTAAGAATTTTTTTGTTTATGTTTACATTCATCAAAATAAAAAATGAAATAATAAATTCAGTTATAATATATTTAAGAATTGATTAATATGACACAACATTTGAAGTTTTTTAAATTCAAACTTTTCTTTTTGTTAATATATGAGGAAGACAAACTACCTAATGATAATACTGAAAAATTAAAATTAATATTATAAACTTGCACATTGTTTCAAAACAGTTTCTATAAATTAATCTTCACAATCTGGAAGATCATTTGACCCACCTGATTCTGAAGAGGCTGATAATGACATATATTTAGATACTCTACAATTTTGACAATCAAAATCATATCTGTTGTGGAAAATAACTAGCATATATATATTAATTAATAATATATATAAAACATGCCAAGAGTTATCATTATCGAGGCGCCTATTGCATGAGAAAAAATGTTTACATCTTCATTAACATTGATTTCAAAAGTAATATATATGATTTCATTGTAATTTCTATCATTTTTTATTTCAATTCCCATATATAAGGCTACACATTAAAATTTATTGGAATTCCTTCCCAAACTTATTATTTAATGTTTTGATTAACAATAGCTTTGTAAGTATGTGATTTCAGATTTTATAAAGATTATCTTTAAATCATACCAACTTGTATATAACAAAACATATCAACATCAACTATTTCCATTTAGTTTGTAGAAGGTTTGTGTAATGGCTATCTTGGTGAGGGATTACTTGCAGAAGAATACTAATTCTAATGAATGTGGGCTATAGCTAAAGGTGACGATTTGGTGGCGGTTTTTGAAATTAGTGGTAATTTATGGAAGGTAGGTGTACTAACGGTCATGAAGGCTTTGAATTTTAATAACTTCAAGTGGAAGTTCTTTCAAGCATAAACTAAAATGGTGTCAGGGGTGGTTCTTAATGTGAAGAACAAAGGTGACTTGGCTAGCATGTGGGAAAATCAGCATTAATCTTTCAAAATAGGTGAACCATTTAATGTTGTGAGGTTGCAGTTGAGTGGGAAGTTTTGTTAATGATGAAGTCAGATGGGGAGTACAATGGCGCTAATGGAAAGGATGGACAGACTTTAAACCGCAAAAAGAGTGAAAATCATTCACATTTGTAGCAAATATTTTTCAAGGAACTAATATCCGTGAGTTATCAAGGATGGAGGCGATGTGGGGGTTCTCAACCAAACTACAACAGAAAGGATTTTTTGGTCTTCTGACTATGAAATGCTTGAAACAGGTGTTAAAATGTGTGCAAGATGATGTGGTGGAAGCTGTGATGGAGACACTAGGACCACATTTTTGGGAAGCAACACACAAAGGATGTCTAAATGCTAATATAACATCAATGATTTTTGTGTGGGCTTTAGAGCTGGGTGAGGATGTAAAAGAAATAAGATGGGTGATGCTCATGTTGTTTGAAGAAGAATTACTAGGAAAGATGGAGTATTTTCTAGAATGGGCGGTACTGGTGGTGGGTTATGATGTATCGAAAGGCATAGACGACATGGACGAGGCCACAGAGGAAGGCTTGATCCCATTCATAAAGTGGCGAAGGAGAACCAATAGAGAAGCCTATGAGTTGGAAATTTTAATGGCATGGGAGATATTGAAATTAGCGCTACGACATCAGGAAGCTACCAAATGATAGGAACCAACAAGCATTCCTCAACAATTTCCTTGAAAGAAGCATGGGGCAAGGAGGGGTGGACGGCGAGGTGCAAGGGCAAGCGGAACTGCTTAGCAAAGACTGAGGTAGCAGTGAAAATAGAAACCTTTTTTTGTAAAATTTTATAATTAAACACTGTGATAAGCCATTTTTTGTTCGAAGGAAGGATGATAATACAAATCTAAATGATACTGCAAATTCAAAGCAATAAGGGAGTTTGGGTTTAAATATGTAAATCTGTGTAATCATGGGGATTTTGGTGTGGGGTCACATCCTATAAAAAATGGTGCACTTGGCTTTCTCTTAGGATGTGGGCCTGGTTTTTGTTTTCATAGACTATGTATGTAATTAGGGTTTGGGTGACACTGCTAAATATAGCAAGTAGTTAAAGAGGGGTTTTTTGGGGTGATGAATGTTTTTTGGCTTATGGACTTTGAAGGAGCTATGAGATAATATTTTAGCATGTAATATCTTTCACATTATTAATAAAATAAAAAACCTTTTACTGATAAAAAAAAAAAACAAACTCAACCATTGCATATGTTGGTGGTTCTGGTGGACTAGTTCTAGGTTTGTATACAATCTTTCGTATATATCCTAAAGCTCCATTTACAAGACCTGCTTGTATCAATAGATTTGAGGTTAACATGACCCCAACATCTTTACATATCAATAATTCTAGATCCAACTCATCATTTGAGCATTCTTCTATTGCATTAATACTTCATTATTTTGTTGCAACACTATGTGCAATAGAATGCTTCAATGAGTATAACATTTTCTTATTATGGTTATTAACACAATTTTAATTTGTGGAGAATAAATAAACACCACTGTCAAACTCCTCATTGCTTGTTGCATCTAATGTGATAGTGGTTCTTGTCATAAGCAATTTCCAATCATCGATTGTGGGGTTTGCATCTCTCAGATTTGTCAAAAGTTGACGAAATATTTGTTGGTGGATGTATTTTCCATCTTGTTTGAATATTTTATCTAGAGTAACTATAGTTTTGAATTCTTCCCATAGGAACTTAGCTCATCTATTGTTGTAACGCCCCTCGTGCAAACCCCAGAGAACACACACAATACGAATAATTTTTTTTAAAAAAAATTAAATTAAACATGTAATAACACTTAACCATAATCACATAGCACATTACATAACATTAACACACTTAGTTCTCCGGGGCACGCGAGGTTACATCACAACAACTAAATGGAATAAAAATAAAGATTACAACAATATCGTTTATAATGATAACCAAGGATAAGGATACATCCAATAACCATGAGGCGAGAATAATAAACATCGCATAATTACATCCATGATACATCTCTTAATAGAGTTACAAATGATCATAACTATTACATCATTGTTATAATATTACATTACAATTTTTTGATATAAGAATTACAATAAATTCCCAAACATGTGGGATGATACAATTACAATGAAATCTGAAATACAAGGTGAATACTGGTACAACTCCAACTGAGGGAATGCTGAGAAGCCAAGATGTTGATGGGGAACCCAATGGGTGCGGAGCACGTTCCACCCAACCATGTGAATTACAAGTAACTCACCCCCTGTGCTCAGAGGTGACGAGGAAGTGAACCCGACCATGAATGCCAAACCGACTCAACAACAACATGACACAAAACAAGTACAACTCAAAGCATGCAATGAACAACCCTCAATGTTCACAAATCACATAACAAGTTAAAACTAAGAAACTCATCACAATAACATGAAGTACCACCAATTAGCAAACATGAAACAAATTCACAAGAGTCAAAAGCATCACAAAGATACAATATCCAGAGGAACCGAAACAACATCCAAAATACATTTCCAAATAAATCTGAAACATTAAAAAGAACATGATTCCATAATAAATCTAAAACAACCATTCAATACACAATTCCATAGGCAACAAGAAACAAGTCAAATGGGTGTCAAGTGGGGAGGGTCATCGCATAGTTCTCATGGGATCCCCTGGCACTTCCTCCAACTGAGGCGCTGGCACCCATCTATGGATTCCCTAGCCCTCAAAAATAACATAAAGATACAATATCCAGAGGCGACAAGAAACAAGAACAAGGATGTCTAGTGGAGAGTGTCATCGCATAGCTCTCATGGGATCCCCTGGCACTTCCTCCAACTGAGGCGCCGGCACCCATCTATGGATCTCCTAGCCCTTCCTCCTAACTGAGGCGCTGGCACCATAGGGTAGCTAATGCGGAGCCGATAATCTCTCATGAAGACGAGACTATGACTTTGCCGACCACGGCCTACTCAATCTATCTCTAGTCTACGGTAGCCCTAATGCATAGACGAGGAATCCAGTTTTAATTATCTTGTGTGTTTTACTACCCATCCCCCTAAACTCTATTTTTAGGTTATCACTTGTTTAACTACTCTTATGTGGGTTCCCCTGAGCACTTCCTCCTTCCGAGGTGCTGGCGCCCACGAAGAGCCACTCTCCCTATGACCCCTAACATAATCAAAACTAGGCAAGGGTTGAACTATAACATAAAGAACATAATACTAAAACAAGAACCATGCGAGGCATTAACCCTCTCGCATCACTCATAATCAAAAGATCTTACAACACCGTTCAACCCTTCCAAACAGAATGCCAATCAGTTTCAACTCCGAAAGTATAACCAAAACGAGGATAACATTCAAAATTAAACACACCTCTGGAACAAGGTTTAACAATAACCATAATTGGTTTCCTTAATGCAACGAGGTTCCCACAGCACAAAAGTCAAACGATAACTCTATAAACATCAACACAAAATCAAACAGATGTATAAATTAGAAAAAAAATAGACGTAAGGACATTCACACAAAGCTAATATAATTCTTAAAATTACATTCCAATTCCTTTAATTTCCTTTAAATAATTCAACAATAAATTTTAATAAAAAAATTACCAATTCCAATTAAAATTTTATCTTTTTACAAAATAATACATCCTTATAATTTTCACAGCTACAAATTAAAGGACTGCTTTAATTGAACTTATAAATTTCATTTTTATTTCAATGCATATATATATATATATATATATATATATAAGTTTTAAAACATTATACATATAAAAATACAAATAAATATCTATATAAAAAAAAAGTTAAATTGAATTAATATATATATATTTATTTATCCATATATATAAATTATATATAAAACAATTAAAACTAATAATAAAAAATAAAAATAAAAATATAAAAATAAATATAAAAATAAAACAAAAACAAAAATAAAAATAAAGTTTTATCCATGTACTGTGTACGCGGGCGCGCAGTCCCAAAGGACTGCGGACAGCAGTCCTTGGACTGCGCCCAGCAGTCCTTAGGACTGCGGCGGCAGTCCTAGGGCTGCCGTGTGCAGAGGGAAAACAAGGGGATGGGGACAGGTATGGCTCAGGCCAACCCACCCCTCCCAATAATATCATTTATTTTGTTTTAAAAAAAAATTCGTTTATATTCCATGTTCAAAACACAAAAAAAAAAAAAAAAATTATTTTGTTTAAAAAAAAATGTCTGTCCCTGGTACGAATGCCGACAGGTAGCGGCTATGAATTCGAATTTAAACAAAAATTTTAAATAAATTTTATTGCAAAGAATACAAGTATTATATATATACGAAAATTTGTATATTTATAAATAAGTAATTTATAAATAATATTCCCAACATAGGTACAGAAAGAATAGAATGACAGAATTAAAAATATTCTCACACATATATATATATATAAAAATAAATTCCAACACTCATAATTAAAAGTTTTGGGAGACGGACTAATTTTTCAATCAAAGTTTCAATTTGTAAATACATAGTTTATTTTCACAGGCTCAATCAATATTTTCTCCAAAACCATTTTGAAAGAATAATCGTAAAGCAACTTTCCTAAATACCTAATTTGGTTCTTTCAATAATTTCACTATTTGATAATTTCTATCCTATAGGCTTTCTCTTTCTTTCATTAATTAACCATATTTAATCATTTATTTATCTAATTTCTTTTTGAAACAAAAACTGAAGAGAAGTAAGGGGAACCTAGATTCCTGTGTTGTTGACGATTGCTGAAGCTTGCTTAACCCCATTGGCCTCTCCAAACAACTTCTCGTTCCTGCTTCCAAATCTCCTCTCCTAAACTTCGTGCTCGAGCTCCAATCTCATGCTTAGTTTAGAAGACTTCTCCAAAGCAACACCAGTAACAGATTCCCAAAAACTCTTCTCAAAAAATAGCAAAAAGGTTCAAAAATCTTTTCTAAGATTCAGAAATACATAGCCAATATTTGTGCAACCTCTGTAGTCATAATCCTCTGTGTGTGAAAACTTGCAAAAATTCTTAATTAAATAAAAGATATTGACAATTTTTTTCTAAAAACTGTAAAAATCAAAAATAAAATAAAACAATTCTTTAAAAGCCAGCCTTTTACCCAGATCTGTATTCTTATTTGCTCACACAATCTTTTCATTCTTTTATTTGTTTTATTGTTTTAATTTCTATTTTTGCAACTTTACTTGCACATCACATTACTTATTTAATTTAAATAAATTATTCTAATAATTATCCTCCACCAGAGAATTGATTAAAATAGTTAACACACATTTATTATTTAATTATCATTTAATTGAAATATATGACTTTCAAAAATAATTAAATCATCTAAATATATAAAAAGAGTTTAAATCTAACATTAAAACAAACAATTACCTCCATCATTAAAATCGAATACACCACAACATATAAAGCACCAACATTAATCAAAAGACGACAAAATACAAAACACAGACCACAAATGACGACAATTACAAAAAATGAACAATACCAATCAAACAAGACGATCTAACATCATGGGACGGGAGGACTTCATCGTCACCTCTGTTTCAACATTTAACCATTGGGTTATTGGTGCTCGCCCTGTCCTGCCGAAGCAGGTGGAATCGAGACTTGTACCTGCAATACCTACATACAGATGAAGTTGTGTACATGTGCATACATATATATATAAAATCGAAGCATTAAATTAAAGCACTGCATTGTGAGAAGGAATCGCAACATAACAGGGCACTCGCGAACGAGTGATGCTATGTTGTCCTTCATCACACCTATTCTAACAATTATACTATAACCAATCAATTAATATTTCTAACTAACAATCATCACATAACATAATTCATTAAATCATTGCATCATAATATAATTCTGAAAATCAAATAATATAACCAACCACAATGTCATATGAACTAATCATGTCCATAATGAAATAACAGCATCATCTAATGTCTAACTAACCAAATCAAACAATAATAGTACCATCATAGTCACAAATAGCAAACGAATGCATAGAAAAATAATAAATCCAAATAGTAAGAGGAGGGGTATTACAGTTGTCATATGTTGGTCTATCATTACTAGGAGGCAATTGACCCAAATCTCCAATAAAAATGATAGATATCCCTGATAGAAAATTGATAACAATTATTTTTAATACTACATAACTTTATAGTTATATAATTTTCATATACATGAATTTTTTGTATTAAAATATAAAATAATTAATTTGGTTAATCACAAAGATATATACCTGCAAAGTTACAATTTGCATTTTGTGGGAATGCTTGTTGAAGTTGAGAATCTATGTTCTCTAGCAATTTTTTACCAATGAAGCTCATTTCATCAATTAAAATGTACTTGATGTGTTTTATTTCTTCTTGAAAGCTTGTGAACCTCGCTTCTTCCAATTGAGAAAAATATCTTATTGGGATTTAGAGTTTTGAATGAACTGTGGATGCTCCTATGTTGAATGTTGTCACACCAGTTGGTGCAAGTAATAGAAGAGGAGAATGACCTAGATTTATTGCATTTTGAAGAGCTTTACTGATAGCACCAATTAGATATGACTTTCTTGTCCTTGTTATTCCTTTAATTATCATCAACAAGGGCGATGCATCTTGATTATTATGGTAGTGTGTCATAATTATGTTAAGTGCCTTTTTTTGTTTGTCACTAAGGGTTGTGTAGTTCATACATTGTGGTATTTCATCATGTATGAGACATCCATGTTCTCTCGTGCTACTTATGAAATTCATTGCTTGACTCGTGTACATTTCACCATGATATTCATTACACCAATTTGTTTTTCTATCAATATCTCTCCTTCCCAACATATCTATTTCAAAAACTTGTATATTTTGACCATGATGTAGTCAAGATATTATTTCCCATTCATGCTCTATAGTATTTCTTTGAATAGCTTCATTGTCTTTAATTTCATAATCACTTATGTTTTCATTATTTTCTTCAATTGCTATTTGTTCCACGTGCCAAGGGTTATAATGGAATGACTCCCAGTTTTGTCTTATTGAATCATTATCATGACCAATATCTCTATCCACATCACGAAAAGGTTTGTACAACAATAATTTTGAATAAGAAAAATCAATCCATTTATTTGACTCATGTGGAGGAATGGATAAAAATATAGGAAACAACAGTTGCTTTTTGTCTTGGCTCCCATTTATTATCTCTTCTTCTTTTAGGATTTATATATCCATGATCTAGTTGCATCAATTAGTGTAATACCTTCCATAGACAAAGGCCTTATTTTATATCCTTCACTGAAAGATTTTGTTTGTTCTTCATTATTTTCTTTGTCATTTACACTTATAGGTTTGAACACCACACGTAAAACATTTAGATTGATAAACCTTATATTTCTCTCTACTGATGGAAGTTCAAGTAGCATGTGGCATATCTCTTGAGCTCCAATGTCTCTTGTTATGACAGTCTTAGTCAAAATCCTTCTATAAGCTCTTGTAGCCAAATCATCAAGATTCTCCATGTTTGTAAGATGAATCAACATCTGTTGGTATGTTTCTAAACCATTTTATACTTTTTCTACATACTTTGCAATATATTTGATTACAACATGTTTGGAAAAAATAGGTTGCAAATCTATATTTTCTCTCCACAATTGCAATATGTAGTGATTGTGTGATTTTACTCTATCATCATTCCTAGTTGGCTCAAAAAAATTTCACCTATTTCTATGTCTTTATATAATTTGGATCCCTCCAAATTCAATGGCCAAGGAGCATTATGCCTATAATTAATATGAATAAGTAATGTATTTTAGTAGATGAATCATATTACATTTCATTTTAATATAACTATTTTAACTTATTAAAATTGTTACTTGCAAACCATTTTTCCTCTTTTTTTTTGTAGGAATGCACCCTCCCTAAAAACCATGTCACTCTACACAATTTAGTATCTCTTCTATCATGCCCACTAATTTTCACTAAGAAAACCATCTATATTTTTTTTTCATACATTAATTAAGTTGAATTACTTGCCTTTGTGTTGAAGATGCAACACTAACATGATGTATGTTGTTCATCTTGTGTATCCAACTCTCAACTCAAGTGTGGAAATTAACTTTACATGATTTTCTATATGGTTTCTACTAGGTCTAGTTTGCAAGACTTAACACCTTGCCTTATCCTAGATTCCACCAAGTGTAAAGAAGGTTAGATACTCATTATATTTGAAGGATATTAGCACCCTTTAAGAAGATCTTGATCTAGTTGCTTATATAACACAACAATAGTAGGAATATACCCCATCGTTCCCCTCTCTTGATAGATTAGGATATAGTTAGATTTCATAACCTAATATATTAGTGAAGTTAATCATAAAACCGTGGCCTTTTTACATCAACAAAATTCATTTACTCGTGCTAGAAGATAATTTTACCATTAATCTGGATTTTGAGGTTAATGTCTAGTATCAACAGAGTATAATAATATTATTATCATTTTATTTATATTACTAACATTATTATTTTTAAAAATTAGTGTTGGGGAAATCCACAACTTGGATTCTATTTCAAATAGCATTATATCAAAGGTTATTCTAACCAATAGCGAGTTCAAGGTTAAAACATATTAACTATACCCCTAATTTTGTTGTCAACACTTAAAACACTTATATGGAACATAATAATTCTCACAACTATTATTACCACTTTATACACATGTATGATTAAATGTACAATAATTAAAAGGGTTATCAACGTCTCCACAATATTACAATTTAATTGTTAATAAAATTGATCACTAACTTAATTAATTTACTTGATTTTCTTAGCAATGATATTAAATTTTATAATTAATTTTTTTTTCATTAACGATAATAAATCATTAACCATATCATCACTTGACATTGTACTAGAACTATTCTTAATGTTTCCACCATCATCATTACCGAGTTGAATAACAAAAAGGTGATTAATGATACTAACGTTCCACTAAACCCAAGAAGTGAGATAAATCATCATTGCTTTATTTACTTGTTTATATATAGACTATATTGAATTCATTTATCCACTTATTTTTATATATATATATATATACACTTTAATCACAAATATTCTATTTACCTAAAAAATAATTTAAAATATTAATAATGACTATCTTTTATAATTAATAAATTATCTCATATATTTATATATTTACTTTAAAAAGAACCTAAAATAAGGGAGAGAATATCTTTTCTTTATATAAATAATACTTAACTTTCAAAAGAAACCAAAATAACAAAAAGTAAATCTCTTTTAACATATAAAGTAGGTATAAATCTTAACCTTTTACATACTTTTATTTATAAAATTAGTATGATCTTTATTCATGGGAGTGGAGATATATTCTTTTCTCCATTATTAAGGGATTATTTTAACATGAGAATAAGGTTAAGGACTTTATAAGAACTAAAGTGGATGAGGATGCAAACAAAATGGGTAATTTCAACGCAACTCCCGTATCAGTAAACTTGCAATGAACATTCCTTCCGCGGCTTGTCTGTATTTATTTATTTATCTTTGACTTTTGACTTCATTTTTGAATCGAGATAATATTGCATTGCAAAGCTATTAGGGTCACATATGGCTGATACGTACACTCTTCCTTATTAATCGCAACAATGTTAAACTCCATGCTAAATCTTATGATAAAAATTTGGTCACATAGTTTAATCCAATGCAACAGAATTGATAAGGAGTGGTGTCCATTTTGAACAGCGAAAAAATTAAGGGGAAAATGATAAAATAAAATAGAAGGCAATGCAACCCTAAAGTAGAATAGTTGAAACGCTATGCTGCTTTGCTGTGGCGGCGCTAAGAGGAAGAGAGTGGGCAACGGCCAGAGGGGAGATAACAGCCAACATACAAGAGATTCTACTTGCTGGAAGATGGTCATTCCTCATTGCCATGAACTTGGCGTTTTAATATTGGTTTTTGATTTTTTTATTCATTTATTTTATTTATCATGTGTTTCCCCTTACTTTCTTCCAAAGCTTCACACCCTATCATTTAGTTCATGCATGGTTTTGCAGGTAAGGTAGTTTGAAGGCGGCGCTGAGAGAAACAAGATTTTTCAATTTTATTTTCATCTGCACTTTTTCCCTATTTGAACAGGGGAATCCAAACCTTGTATACTTACCCACGCAAGGGTAAGGAAGCCATAGTGTTAAAACCTAATTGTGCTCATTACTAGGATCTTGGCCGTAATTTTCATTTTAATAAACATACTCTAAAACCCTCGTTGAAACCTTATTTTCAGGCTACAGATCGCCATATGGGAGAAGGGAAAGGTCGTTACCAGTTTGGGAGCGGCTGGGGGTTGGAAGGGCTACGCCCCCTCCCCATGCCATTTTTTTTCTTGTTATTATTATCATTATTATTTTATTTTTTTGCAGAACTGAATCCATTTTACCAGGCATTCTTAAGCTAAGAATTCTTTATACAATTACTCCATATTGAGGAATCCTACACTCTCCCTATTCTTTCTTTTAGAATAGCACTTGAAAGATTCAACAGATTGCATATATCTTTATTTTCTTGGTTCTGATCACACAATCACTTGCTAACATATTTCCCATTTACTATCTGTGTTACAGGGAATTATAATACAGTTTCAAGGAGACTTCCCATAAAAACAAGATATACACATTCCAAACTACTTAAGCACTATATACATTAACATAAAACTACACCAGCTATCTTTCCAAAACCTTTGGTCTTAATCTACTTCAATATCTTTTGCATACAACAGAGGAATAACCAACTGTAACAAGTGTTTCACATTAGAAGACTCATTTACAGGATATTTTAAACACAGTAGAATTTATTACTACCATGAGATTGCCAGATGGTTTGATGGGTTTTATATTCCACAAATTTTGTGTACACAGTTTAAATTGCATCAGATATTTTGGCAGCTTAAAACCCTCATAAGCTAGTGTTTTTTTTTTTTTGTTCTTCTTTTCAGGAATTTAGTACGTAGCCTTATCAGATGTTCACAGTCAAATAAACATTCAAAGCTTTTCATAAATTATTTTGTGGCCTTAGCAGACAAACATCCACAGTCAAATAAACATTCACAACCATACCGTAATGACACCTAAATGATCATTTTCATATGCATCTCAACCTTTCTGTTAAGACCTTACATATATCCTTTACAATGCTTCCTTTTTCACAAGATCTTTACAATTTTATACATACAGTTGCAGTCCTCACAGCTAGGGCTTTGTTCATAGGAAAAAAGGGCTCCTCACTAAGATATTCCAAATGCACACAGAATATGCATGTCGTTCCAGTTCTCTCACTGCAAAACAATAGACCGCGGGTTTACCTTGGTTGCAGCATATGGATTTATTTGTTTTGCAGTAATGGGTATAACATATGCATCATATGGCATTGGCCATTACAATATCCACCAGTTCAAAGCAACATTCAAAGAAGGGATCTCTCCAATGCAACCTACATGCCTGTAACAGCAAGTCAAGGGGAAAAAAGCTAACCACCCAATCATAACGGGTCATCAAACTATTGATGGTCTCACCATACCCGCTAGTCAAGAGAATCTTAAAGGCCCATATTCAATATCTACACTACCCAAAAAGGAAAATACCCATAATCACAAACAAGACAACCATACAACATAACAATGCACAAAAATTTATAGATTTCCATGATTGAAAACATTCACAAAAATTTATCACCAATTCACACACCCATTAACATGATTAACCTCAATCAGTTTTACAGAGACCTCAAGATTAAACAGATTAAACTTACCTCTCAAGGTGACCAACCTCCATGGCTGGGTGAAACCATCTCCCTTCTTCCCTTGTAATATTTTTCCAAAACTCTAACCAGCAGAAAAAGAGCCCTCTAGAAACTCCAGCCGGCAAAAACTGCCTAAAAACTCCCCGCAAATCACATTATATCCCCCACTTTTTTGCCCTAAACCTTATTATACCTTTAGGCATTAAAAAAATGCTCAAAAACTTTCAATTATCGTGCACCCTAACTTCGCACTTCTAATTATCCTATGTCAAAATTTCAAATCACTTCCAATTTTTTACAGCAGCTTACTTGGCAAGTTCTCTGCTTATAACTAAGGTTTCAGGGCCACATCATCAAATATGATGCCACATCAACATGCATTTTTGTCAAGGTGTCCATAAAGGCCCCAAAAAATTGTGAGACCAATTCTCGTGCATTACATCATGAGTAGTTGAGTGCTGATGTGGTATCACATGATTGGTTGCTTTTTAGATCAAAAGCATACATTTTGTTTAATTATGGGTAGTCAAATCACAACTATTAGACATTATATAAACAATTATTGGGTATTATAATTACGATTGAGTGCGCGACTATTAGACCCCGCATGACTATTGGGCCCTCTCCCCTATACGGGTTACACTTTTAACCCCGCCTTCTTAAGCCACCAAGACATTTTTAAAGGGTTGATGCAAGAAGTTGGGTACACAAAAAACTCAAAAAGTGGAAATGTTTTTGCTGTTTTTCAGAATTTGTCACACTTGGACTGAAAATTTGAGGCACTTCCACAATGAATCTTAAAAAAAGTCAGTAATATGAAATTTAGAATTTTGAATCTAGTTTCCAAATATGTAAATTATTAAAATACCCAGTTTATAGAAATTAAATTTTGATAAAGATCTATAAAAACCACTTTTTAAAAGTCCCTGTTTTTTAACCATACCAAGCAGGTGTACGGACAACACTTTTTGACCCAAATAAAATTATTTTGCTAATTCCTTTTAGGAAAAAGAGCTAACAACATGAAGTTTGGGCTGGATTTTTTTTTGTAATTTTTGATTGAATATTTTTTTTTAATTAATTTTTTATTGGCCTTAATTGATGTTTTTTCAAATCAACGTGTACGGACAACATAATTGGACCTAAACAAAACATTTTTTGACTCTTTTTTTTTTCATTGTGTAGAGAATTGTCTGAAGTTTGGGACCATATAATTTTTTTTACAAGAAACTTAACCAATACAAAGTTATTAAAAAACCAAAAAAACTTGATCTTTCAAATTTAAGGCCTAGTTTGCTTAGAAATTAATTTAAAAATAACAAACTTAATCCAATTTTAACAAAAATTATATATCTAGAAAGTAGACATTGTGTTCTCTAATGGGTTTTAATTTTATAGACTAATTCAGAAAAAAAGTTCATCATCTATGTTGTCAAAGTTGGACATTTTTTTTCAGTTTGCCTTAGTTTTTTAGTTGCAGGTCAAAAGCTAAGGCTCGGATTGCCAAGCCTTTCCCGAGCCTAAAACCGGGGCTAGATTTGGTTTGGGAGATCAACTTTTAAATAACGCGTATGCGTTATAGAAACGCGTACGCGTTATTTAAATAAAACGCGTACGCGTTTCATAACGCATACGCGTTATGTTTTGCCCGTTGGCAGAAAGCAACGCGTACGCGTTACTGAACGCGTACGCATTTTAAAAATATAACGCGTACGCGTTTCATAACGCGTACGCGTTTGTATAATAGCCGTTTTTCCCTAATTTGAAAAATACTGTTAAAACACGATTTTTTTACAGCATTCTTTTTCTGCAGTACGGACCTAAAGTGTCATTTTCTGCGTTTTTTATTGCAGATTTGTCTTGTGCAGGGCATATTCTATTCAAATTGTTGGAAGAGTAAAAGTGCAAGTTAAATTTTCTGAAGTGGAATCAAGTGCAAAAATATTTTACAAGAAGATTTGGAAAAAGTGAATTTTTGGATGTACTCATGATGATTTTGTACTTCAGAATTTATAGAAAAAATAATCTTCATAGTACATAGTTTTATTTGAATATTTGAAGGAGGGGAAAATTTTAAAATAGGTTTCTTGAATTATTGTTTTTGTCATCAAAGAGGGTTTGGTAACCATGGGTGATAAAAAAAGACAAAGAAAAAGATGTAGGAAGGTAATGACACCCGAAGAAATTCAAGCAAATAAAGATAAAGAGGCAAAAAGACAAAGGGAAAGGAGACAAAGGATTCATCAAGTGAAAGATTTGGAAGCATCTAGTTCTAAGAATGTCGAAGAGGAAGCCATGAATGATGAAATCAATGTAGATGATGCAAATGTGGAGATGGTGAATATGGAAGAAAATGCAACTATGGAGACAAACCCAAATGTGCCTTCAACTTCAACTTTGAATAATATGCAAATAACTTCGGGTGTGTCTTCAAATCCACCTCCCAATGATATGGAAAATGTACCTATTCAAACAATCTATCCAGGTATGTCTTCAAACCCAAGTTTTTATAATATTGATATTGCTTGTTTAGAAGAAGCTGGATACACAATTGATGAGATTAATAATACTAGGGTTGAAACAATACATAAACAAGAAAATGATGAAATTATATCTTATGAGAATGTAAATGAGAATGAAATCCCTAATATTGATGAAAATGAGAATGAAATCCCTTTTACATTTGAAAATGAAAATGAAACCCCTTGTGTGAATGAAAATGAAACTCCATCTATGGATGAAGTTGAAAATGTTTTTTTAACAATTGAAACAAATGTGTTAAATAACCTTCGTGGTAAAGTTTCTTCAAGACAAATTAGAAATTATGGAAATAAAATATATAAAATGTTTTTTTATAGAAAGAAATTAGGATTCCAATGTCAACTCATGGTGCAATTGATGAGAATGTTTAAAATGAGAAAAGTGATGAAAAAATTAGGTGTTTTTGTAAAACCAAAAAAGAAAGATGATTCAGTAGAACAAGTCATATCTAGTGTTGCTAATGCTATTGATGTTATTGGTAAGAAAAGTCGATCAAAAGATAAGAATGCGGCTCGCCGTGCAATAACAACTGCTCTAGTTGATAAAACAGCTTCCAATAAAAGAATGTTAAGTAAGATTAGTAAATGTATAAACTTAAATCCTAGAACTTTGATAAGAGCTGCTAAAAGAAGAGAAAGTATTGAAAAAGATCCTATTAATCAATGTTGGAGTTTTAGTGGTAGACTCCCAAGATCAGACATGAAATTAACTAATGAAATTAAATCTTTAATCGAAAAATTTTGGTATGATAATACAAGAGTATCACCTAACATTAGAGATGTCTTAAAATTAAGGGTGGGTTCCAAAATTCGTGAACCTCATCCAAAGCATCTCTTAGATATGACTCAAACTGAATTATATAAAAAAAATTTAGATGCTTCAATCTTACCATTGAATATTAGCATAAGTCAAAGATCATTTGAAAAGTGTAAACCTTGGTATGTTAGAATTAATAAGCAACGAATCTCTTGTTGTTGTAAGACTCATGTACAATTTCATTATTATTATGATATATTTCGATATATACGATGCACTTTGCATGCTAACCAAATTATGCAGGACATTTGTGGTATTACTATGCCACCTGAAAGAATCAAAGATTTTATAGCAGGTTTGTTTTGTAATCCCTCTTTAAATGGAAACTCATTTTTTTTAAAAGGATGCATATCTGGAGAATGCGATAGATGTGGTAACTTTTCATTATTAGGTGAATGTATGCATGAAAGTAGTTTAGATGAATTTGGAAAACAATTAGTGGATGTAAAAAAATTTAAAAATATTGAGTATTCTTCAAAAGATGGTAAAATTGGAAGACGTGTTGAGCTAATTGTGGAAAAAGTTAGTGTGCATACTTTTATTACTGAATTTAAAGATAAGTTTGTACCTAAATATGTTCAACACTCTCAGAATGCTCATTGGCTTGATAATCAATTTCGTTTATGTAAAAACACATTTCCAATTGGAACTATATTGTCAATTGTTGATTTTGCTGAAAATTATACTCTTGCTCCACAAGAAGAAATCCAATCACAATATTATAATTCAGTGCAAGTAGCTATATTTGTTCACATTGTTTATAGACATGCTGAAGATAGTACAGAAGATAATAGAAAATTTTTGAAAGAGTACCATTTTTATGTAAGTGATAATCGATTACATTCATCTGAGTTTGTACAATATTGTTTTGATATATTTAATAAAAATTTAAAAGAGAGAGGAATTCAAATAATAGAACATCTCATATGGTCAGATAATTGCACGGGTCAATTCAAAAATGCTAGAATGTTTTATTGGCTATGTAGAGTTCATAAGGAAAATAATATCCAACACATATGGAGTTTTTTTGAAGCTGGTCATGGTAAGGGAGAACACGATGGAGCAGGTGCATGTGTAAAAAGAGCTCTTGCTAGAGAGCAACTAAAATTTGAGGATGCTGCAAAATTTAGAAATGCACGTGCAATTGTAGATTGGTGCAATACCAAATTATCTACAAGGACAAGTGAGAAATCAATAATTCGACGCTTCTTTTGGTTAGTTGAAGAAAATGATATTTTTTCTCGACAGGATTGTGAAACAATTAATGGAAGTGCAAAATGGCATTCATTTAAGAGTTCAAATGCAAACACATGGACAATATGGACAAGGGAGTTGGCATGCTATTGTCAATTTTGTATTGTAGGTGATTGGCAGGCATGTGAAAATATGGAATGGGTCGAACAATGGCAACAAAGAGCTTTAACGCCTACATTGACACATGTTCAACATGAAATGACAATTGAAGATAATCAAGTGTTCGCATCAGATGATTATGATCGTGTTTCAGATCTTGTACAAGAAGGTACATTATTTATTGAGTTGAATTTTGTATGTATGCATGTTTATATGAGTTAAATATAAGTCACTTTTTATTGAATTTTGTATTTATTTTTGTAGGACATGTGTATGCTGTTGTTGCACCTCAAGGGAATGAAGAGCAGACAGAGTACTGGTTGGCTAGATGTGTTGAGAGAAAACATAAGTTGGTACATACTAGAGTAGATGATGACAACTTTGAGTATCCAACTGGTTCAGTGGTTGTTGTTGGCACCTGGCTTCGAAAATATTTGATGAGAAAGAATGGCTTGCCTGCATTTGAAGATTATGAAAGACACAAGAAAATTATGCATTATTCACATTTGATTTTGGCAACCAATATAAAACTAGTTAGATATCAAGGGAGGCCTGCTAATAAAGTTTTATGGACAATTTCAATGGATGATCACGAGACAATCATAGATGCATTAAAAAAAAGAGAGGATGCAGATGGTACAATAGAGTAAATAAATATTGGTAAGCATATCTAGTCGTATATATATTTAATTGATATATATATATATATATTTGTCTTTAATCATTTCCTAATTAAAGTTTTATATCATTTTTTGTTTCAGGTCTCCCAAAATTAGATGCTTTACAAAAAAGAGAGGAGATGCACATATATTACAATGGAATTTCAATCTAGAGACAGGTAACTATATATAGTTCTAGATACATTTAATTGATACTTTATAATTGATTTCATATCCCCTTAAGCCATTCTCTTAAAACCCCTTAAGTCATCCTCTTATGTACCATTAATCCATCCTTTTGCAGCCCCTTAAGTCATTCTATCAACTACCATTAATCCATCCTCTTAGGACCTTGTAATCCATACCCTCATATATCTACCCTTAATTTGTCCACTTGCATCCACTTAAGTCACTCACTCAACACCTCTTAATTCATCCTCTTAGGACCCCTCAATCAATATCCTCATATATCTACCCTTAATCCATCCACTTGCATCCCCTTAAGTCACTCTCTCAACACCCCTTAATCCACTTTAACTCATTTTAGGGTTTAGGGTTTATGGTTTAACTCATTCTATCAACTCCCCTTAATCCACCCTCTTGCATCACTTTAACTTATTCTCTCAACTCCCCTTAATCCACCCTCTTACATCACTTTAAATCATTTTAGGGTTTAGGGTTTAGGGTTTAACTCATTCTATCAACTCCCCTTAATCCACCCTCTTGCATCCCCTTAATCCACCCTCTTATGTAAGTTTAACTCATTTTAGGGTTT
>VDFB02358134.1:18582208-18609952 GCA_007258455.2 Sequoia sempervirens | reverse complement strand
CCCCAAGGAATTTTAATTCCTTTTTATTCCTCCAAGAATCCCCTTTTCCCATGCATCTTCTAGAACCTTTGACTTGTCACATCAAGTCACATGTGACAAACTCCCACCTTTTGGGAACATTGTCTTATCCACTAGATTTTTGCAATCATTGTGAATTTAAAATTCACTTTTATTCACCGAAGATTCTTCCCATCTCCCAATGTACTTGCAAGGTACTTGTACTTCCTCCACATCATGTACTTCTCTTCCACCTCACTTCCACCTCATCTCCCCTTAGCCACTTCACCATTCACATGTGAAGATGTGAGGGCTTGTGAGTTCTCAACTCACCATAGCCCTTCATCTTGACCTTGTTGGATGAATCTTGACTGTTGAATTCTCTAGAGAATTCAAATTCTTCTATAAATACCCCCTCCTCAAGGGCATTTTCAACACTTTTAATTTGAGTAACCTTATGCTGCCAATTTGCATTCTCAAACACTTGCTATCATTTAGCCATCCAATTTGATCACCTTGCATGTTCAATCTTGCATCTAGCTACATCAAAAGCCATCCAAGGAGCACACAAATCCATCAAAATCAAGGGCCAACCAAGGAGTCATCAATAGCAAGGAAGGTATAAACGATTTACATTTGTATTTCATCTCCTTTAATTGTTTTATCACTCTTTAGGCTAATCATTGAGGTGTTCTTAGTATTTTATCATTTGCATTTTTGGTTATTTTGCACATTAGAGAAGGGTAAAATTCCAAGGTACACACTTACATATGTAGAAAGTTATAAATTATGGAAGGATTAAAATCTTCATTAGGGTATTAATCGGCATTTCATCTTATGAATTCTTTGAGAAAGTGAGTTTAGTCTCTTTAGGGTAGAAGGGTAAAGGGGGTGGGTTGATAACAACTAATTTAAGTAGTAAACAATTAAATGTGAATATGTAATTTTCTATTTTCGTTTAAGTGATAAATTATATTTTCAAATTTAGTGTTTGTGTTAAGTAGGTCAATTAAACACACATCAAATTTCCTCTCTTTACAACACAAAAGAACCAAACCTTAACAAATTAGTTATCCTTTGAGGCAGTTAGTCAATCATCAAACCCTAATTGATTTATGTTCTAATGTTGAGTCCAAAGAAGGAAAGCTGGATCTAGGTTAATTCACTTGTTAGATCTCAGATATCTTTCCCACCTAACATTTTGGTGAACCCAACATATCTTACACTTGCAATTTTTATGATTTACATAACATAAAATTTGTAATCTGATCAATAATTGGGTTATTTGAATATCTTGTTGATCACATATGCATTTATTTTATTTTGAAAATCAAGAATTTGTACTCCTTATTTATAACACTTTGGTAAAAATCAATTTAGATCACAATTGCAAAACATGTTGGATTTATTTGCATAGTTTCATATCTGATTTTTCTTTGTTTAAGGGTGATCCCACAATAATGGTTTACAATTTTTGGCCAAACTGGACATTGAATTTTTTTTCTTAACTAAATCTTCACATTTGAGTACCTATAGTGGTTAAACCGTGAGGAATTTGAAGATGATGCAAACTAGAGTCTTGTCACATTTTGTTTGTAGATTCTAAAAATATTTTGTTCAAAATTTTTGGAATCAGATTGCACTCTTTTTTCCATCTCCCACAAAAACTAGTTTTTTCAAAAAACATTTTTTAAAAGTGACGCACATTGTATAATGCATGACTTTTTTTCCTTGAAGGATAAAATTATAATTCTTTTGAATTTAGATTTTTAACTCTGATATCTAGTGCTTCCACTTGGTTAGATAGTTTTTTATTGAATTATTATTTTTTAATCAAGTTTGAAAGTCAAACCAATTACAAGTCAAACATAACGCGACCGTATAACACAACTTTTACTGTATGTATCAGATTATTTTTTTTGTTGGATCAAGGAATCCAATATTTAGTGCAATCATATTTTCAAAATTTCTTTTTTGATAATATTCTATTTTTCCACATGTGCAAAACAAAGAGTTTTGTTTTCGGTGAAAAACCTATATTTAATAAAACTTAAGCAACAAATAGATAATAAAATCAAAACATATTAATATTCATTGGATAGCCCATTTTGAGGGCAACCTGATACTAGTTGGGTTTCTGAAATATTTTCCATTTTCATTCTCAAATCAAGATTTGAAGTGCAAAATTCTGAGTAATTTTGGTGCTTGAGAGGGTGGAGGTGAAAATAGGGGGATTCAATCGAACAATTGTTCAGTTGAATAAAATTCAAATGTTCGATCGAATAGGAGTTCGACAAAGGAATGTTCGACCAATATAATAAAAAAATGGATTTAAAGGGGGTTCGATCGAACATGATAAACATGTTCGGTTGAACCACCTCTATTAAATATATATTTCTTTCTTTTTCCCATTGTATTTTATAATATTTAATATTAATATAAATGTAAATTAGATTTTTTTAAATTCTAATATATAACACACCATGCAGAAAAGAAAGGAGGGGGAGTAGAGGAGAAAGGGGTTTTGGTTAACCAGAGGGAGAGAGGGGGGTCCAGGAAATCGCCAGCATCGAAAGGGGGAGGAAGGGAATCCAGAATCCGGTCCAGAGGGGGTGGTCAGGGGCCGGAAATCATCGAAAAAGGGAAGGAATCGACAGGGAAGGATCTGAGGGGTCCAGGTCCGGTCCAGAAGATCAAATGGAGGGGTGGAATCAAGTGAGTCCGTCATAATCGTTTATGGGCAATCGGATAGAGGGAGAGAGAGGGGGTAGGTCGTCAAAACCCCAACTGAGTGGTAATCATAGATCTCTCTGAAGAGGGGGGGTGAGTCCAGAGATAAAGGGTCAGGGAAGGACAGCAAGTCCGTCAAAGCTTCGCGTCAAATCCGGAAAATCCGAAAATCAATCAAATCTCCGAGAGAGTCCAAAATCCGAGGAGAGAAGATCAGGGCAGGGATCCGAATCGGTAGGATGAAGGATCGATATGGTCAGGCAGAGGGAGGGGGAAATCAGGAAAGGTCGAGATCCAAGGGGTTTAAATCAAAAATCAAGAGAGGAAATCCAAAGAGATAAATCGGGGTTTATGAAAGGATCGATAAAATCCATCAAAATAAATTCAAGGGAAAAAGGAAAAATCAAGGGATCAGAGTCAGAGTCAAAATCAGGGGCGCGTCAAAGGGTGGAAGGGAGAGGGGAGGAATCCGGCGTCAAATCAGGGGAATCCATCAGGAGGAAATCAAAGATCAATCGCGCAAAAATCAGGAAGGATCCAGAAGGAGAGATCAAAATCACATCAATGGAAATCAGGATCGTTCAGGCCAGAAAGAAAAAATCAGGCGTCAGAGGATACAAATCGCGATCCATCAAAATCCGGATCCAAGTCCAATCCGAAGGAGGAATGGAAGAGGGGGTCATCCGTAAATCAGGTGGAGGAAAATCAGGGGAGGATCAAAGGAAAATCGCGTCAGGGCATCAGAGGGGGGGAAAATCGGGAGGAATCCGGGAAGGATCCAGGAAGGAGGGAAAGAGGGGAGACAAAATCAAATCCTTAGGGCTCAAGGGTTCAGGGGCAAGGAGTCAGCATCAGGGAAATCCTTGGATCAGAGATCAAAATCAAAATAGGAGGAAAGAGGGGTGGAAGACAGAAGGGGGAAATCAAAATCAGGGGTGGAATGGAGGGGAGGAAGGGGATGAAGGAAACATGGTGGAGGGTCCGGAGAGGTCGTGGAGAGGGGAGTCCATAAAAGTAGGAGCAACAAATCTTAGGGTCTAATGGGTTTGATGGGCAGAGGAGGAGTGGGTGGATCTTGAGGGAGAGATAGAGGAAGGAAGAAAATGGTCGGGGTTTGGGGAGATGGAATAAGGAATAAAAATCGGCTCGGGAAACCGGAAGAAGGGGAGGGAAGTCAAAGGAGGAGAGATGGAGAGGATCCGAAGTCGAAAATCACGTCGGTGGAAGGAAATCCAAAGAGAGAGAGGATTCAAGGAATCAAAACAGAAAAGAGGAGGAAAAAGAGTCAGGTAAGCCATGGCTCACCAGAGGAGAGAGGGAAATCCGAAAATCAAACTGGAAAATCAAAGATAAAGAGGGATCAAAGTCAAGGAAGTTCAGGAGGGGGACGTTCAGGGGGGTCCGATAAAATCAAAATCCGGAACATCAAAGGACATGGAAAAAGTCAGGGGGAGAGGGTCAAAATCAAAACCAAAAGGCAGAATCAAAATCAGAGGGGGGCAGGAAATCATCAGATCAAAATCAAAGGGTAGGGGCTTTATGGGTTAAGGAGAGAAAGGGGGGTGGAGGGGAGAAAAAGGTCCGAAATCGAAATCAGAATCGAAGAGGGTCGAGTGGAAATCGGACAAAATCCAGAATCAGGAGATGGAAGGAATCCGTCAAAATGGAATGGAAAGGATGGAAGGAGGATGGAAAATCAAAAAGGAGAGGGAGAGAGTGGTGGAGGGGAGGAGACCTGGATCCAGTAAAAGAGTCGAAGATCAGAAAAAATCATTTTAAGGGTCGAAGAGGGAATCAGGGAGGGGGGTCAGGAAGGAGATCAAAGGATCCAGAAGAGAGGGGTCATCCAAAGAGAGATCAAGATCGAAATTCCCATCAAAATCCAGATCGGAGGGGGGAGAGAGGAAATATGGCAGTGAAAACAGAAATGGAGATCGATGAAAAGATCGGTCAAAATCCGGAGTCAGAATCAGGAGGCAGCATCAAAGAGGAGGGGAAGACAATCGAAAAATCCGTCGTTCCAGGGTCCGTCAAGAAGGGGCAACAGAAAAACAAAAATCGAAATCAGGGAGAGGATCAAAGGTCAAAAAAAAGGCAAATCCAGGAGATCAAAATCGCTGGGCAAAGGGAGGGAATCAAAAGATCTGAGAGGGTGAGGGAGAGAATGAAGGGTATGGAAGGGAAGAAGGGTCAATGGAAGGACTGAGAAAAGAGATAAAGAAAGGAAGGAACGGAAAGAGGGAGGGAGGGATCCATGGGAGGATGCCGGGCAAAAATCGTTACCGATCGGCCTGAGATCAGAAGGCAGACGTCGAGAGACAAAGGGGCAAAATCCGAATCCCATCAGAGAAATAAAATTCAAAGGGGGAGTGGGAGAGGATAAAGGTAGGGTTTAAGGGTTAAGGGTAGGGAGATAGGGAGAGTGGGTAGGGAGGGACAGACTTTCAAGAGAGTGGAGAGATAAAAGGGGGGTGGACAAGGAGTTTGGGAGAAATATAGGAGATGGAGTGGAGACTGGAGGGGAGTGGGAGAGAGATGAAGGGTGGGGTTTAAGGGTTAAGGGTAGAGGAGATAGGGAGAGTGGGTAGGAGGGGGAGACTTTCAAGAGAGAGAGGGGGAGTGGGAGAAATATAGAGGGTAGAGTTTAGGGTTATAGGGTTAAAGGTTTAAGGGTTCTAGGGTTTATTTTTTTATTTGCATTGATTTATGTTTTATATATGTGTACAATAATTTTATAATTAGATAATACTTAATTTTAAAATTTACATAATCTCCCATGGAACAATTTGATGGAACCAATTTTATATAAGTTGTATATAATTGTATATAAGATTCTTGAACTTAAGAATTCCATGAAACAAATATAAGTTGTATACAATTTTAATTTAGGAAAAATGATTTTAGAAAAGTTCACTAGGTTTCAAATAAGGATTGAAAGCATATATATGGGTTTACATGCAACCAAAAAAAGTGAGAGATGAAGCTATCAAAGATTCTTGAACTTAAGAATTTTCCATGGAACAAATATGTACATATAATTTTAATTTACACAAAATGATTTAGCACTATGTACAATTTATTATAAGCTCTCATTTGAATAGTCTTTAAATTTGAATTATCAATCTACCCAAGTAAACTTCGACAATCTGTCAACGGAACATGACAATCATCTTGGCATATCAAAATTGGTCAATCTCTGTCAAACTTAGTCAAGCTAATCAAATCTTGCTTACTCTTTAGATATGTCCTTCTGAAGGGTAGCCCATGATTTAATCATGCCCTAGGATGTGTCCTTCCTAGGAATCATCATCATAATTTGACATTTTGAGCAATCCTCTTGACATTTAAGGATCACTCCTCTTGACATCAATGTTCTTCCATATGTGTCCTTTTGAAGAACAACCCCTATCATTTATGCCTTAGGATGTGTCCTTCCTAGGCATCGTCACTATCACCTGATATTTTGAGGGATCCTCTTGACTTTTGGGGGTTTCTCCTCTTGACATCAACATTATTCAGGATGTGTCCTTCCTGAATTTGGCAATCTTCGGCACTCGCCATCTTAGCATCGTCAAAATCTTGACACCTTGGCATCTTAAAATTAAACCAAACATCTCAACATTAAAACAATTGGCATCCAAAAACACTTGGAAAACACTTGGCACAGTTTGTCTGTTGATTTTTCATCATGTTACTATTTTTTTAGCAAGATCCTGACAACAAGATTTAGAGAAGCAGTGACATATCATGAGATTTGTTTTGTCCTTTGACACTCATGTTACTAGTTTCTCAGCGATGTCTTGACTCTAGGATTTAGAAAAGCAGCGACAGATCATCATGATGGTTTTGGCTTTATTTTGTCCTTTTTGGCAATCATGTTGCTAGTTTCTTGAGGATGTCTTGGAAACAAGATTTAAAGAAACAACGACATTTCATGATTTGTCCTTCTTGTATTTTTCTGCTCACAGTTGGTTATGACAAAAAGATGAGAAAATGTGCCTTTTTGTATGAGTCATGATCATCCTTGTTTGTGACTGTTTAAGTCAAGTGATGGTATGAACTTGCACATCTTGATTTATGTCATATCATGGTGTTTGCTGGCCATCACGATAATCTGCCCAATGATGATTAAGAGCAACAATTAGTAGTCCTATGGCAATGTGTTGAAGGATCTTTTTCATCTTACTAACATGCGTCTCCTTCCATTTTGTCATCTTCCCTCGCCCATCTCATATAGGCATTGCATCCATATCATCATCCATATCTTTGGCATTGACATTTTTTTATCTCTTCATATTCTAGTCTTCTCATCAATTTTGAGAGCACACCCGTGTTCTTGGAACCCATCTGTCCTCTCGAGGGGCCATACCATAACCCTCCTCATCATTCTTCCTCATCTTATTTTTCACCGGGGCATATTTTTGACTTATTTGTCCTTGTCACAATGCGACAGGCTGCATTATGACAAAGATGGGCAAAATGTAGACACTGAAAAATTGACCTAGGCCTACAAGCTCCGTTTCTTTCCACTTTCATCCTAGCATAATTAAGATACTTAATTATGTTATCTAGTCCATTTTCATCTATTAATTAAATAATTTTCATTATTTAATTAATTCATGTCTATTTATTCTATCCTAATTGATTAAATAAACAAATTGCGTCCCTAATTTCTTCCCCTTCTTCAGTAGTTAAATAAATTATTATTTATTTAATTATTTTGTCATCTTTCATCTATAGTTAAATAATTGCCATTAATTATTTATCTATTCATGGTCCTTTAATTCTTCCATAGTTAAACAACTATTAAAATCATTTAACTATCCCATGCCACCTCTCCTAATTAAATAGTTAATCTAAATTAATTATTTAAGGTCTAATTTTCATCTCTCCATTTAATTAAATTAGTAAATTTAATTAAATTCTCCTCTTTTCATTTTCTCCAAATAAATAATTTGAATAAATAATTTATTTTCCACTTGTCCATTTCCTCCATTTTCAAATAAATAATTTGAATAAATAATTTATTTTCCACTTGTCCATTTCTTCCATTTTCGAATAAATAATTTAAAATAAATTATTTATGCACCACTTGGTCAAAGATTCCCTATCATAATCCCCTATCATAACATTCATTTCTTGTCAGAACCTGCATGTCCCTGCATGTCCTTGCATGTTTGTCCTAGCCTGCATATTTGTCATGGCCTGTATGTCTTTCATGTCTTCCTGTCATGATTCCTCCAAGAATAGCATATTCTTGGTGCATCAATTCTGGACCATTGATCTTGGAATCTTTCTAGAAGATTAATCTCATCCATCCATTCAAAATTTCCTTTTCTTATAAGATCGCAATTTTGAATTCATTTGCTCCTCTCTCTCTCAAGCATTCATGTGAACTTTCTAGCTTCCTTGTTTTCATCCATTTTTACACATACTTAGAGCTTCTCTTAGTCATTTAGAGTAATTTTGCATAGAAAAATCCTTCAATACTTGTGTAGGACATGGCATAATCTTAAAGTTGCTTGAAAAATCTGAGGGCACTCTTCAACTTGTAGTTGGCTTGAAGGTGTAATGGAGGTTAGCCATGGAGATTGAAGATTTGGGTAACTTTGTTTTATTTATTTTCATGTTTTCTCCTTTGCACTCCATTATCTCTTTGGATTTTTAGATTTAGCAATTCTAACCTAATCAAACATAAATTTCCAAAGATACAGGTTGACTCTTATGAACCAAATTTTGATGTATAATTTCATGTCTATTTTGTAAAAAAATTATTCATACGTGTTGTATGTAGGTGGAAACCATAGTTGCATTAGTCTTACGAACAATAAATTTTCATATAGACTTTAATGTCTACTTTTGGGAAGGACTATTCATATATTTTGGATGTACATAGCCTACTTGATATATAAATAGTCAAAATTGTTCTATTCAAATGTATTGTACCTATGTCTATTGAATTGAATACTTCAACATATGTTTTAGATTACATTCAACAACAAAGAAAAATAACCATTACTTCCATGAATGTGCATCTAAAATATCCAACAAATCATATACTTTAATTAGTTTGATAACTTGAAATTTCTTCAACTAATTGTACTTCCTATTTGATATTCATCTATAAATTTGTATTTCATTTAGAATCTTTCTTTTGCAATATTCTTTGATATTAAATGAAATTAATTTAAAATAAAAGTAGATTTACCATTCAACAACAGTAATTTTACAAATCCAACTTCAATTATTTTCTAGAAATGGTGCGACCGAGATTGAATTTTGAATTAGAGGAGCAAAGAAGGTAATATAAAAGAGAATATGGAAGACAACGACAAGAACAAATGACAGATGTTCAAAGGGAAGAATAGGGAAAAAGAAACAATGAAGCTGAAAGACAAAGATATGCTAGACGAAGGATAGAAGTAATAGTACAAGATGAACAACTCTCTCATTCTCAAAGAGAAGAAGACAATAGCTTGAACCCCAATCAATTGAGAGACACAATGTTCATTTTCAAGTAAATATTGAATTGAATCTTCAAAATCAAAATTCAATTTCAATAGAATGTGTACTAGAAACACCTCATCATGGGGTGTTGCCACAATAGTGGTTTACACTTTCTAGGAGATCCTAATATTTGCTTAAATCGCATATTTTTAGAAAATATAATGATTTAAGATTTGAAAAGTTCCATTTAAAGGATTCAAATTAAATAGGGTTTGATCAAACCACCTTAGATCAATCCCCTTTGGATAGAACTCCACTAGTTTTAAACGATACCTATAACAGAGTCTCCTTTACACCTATCAAAATGCTGATAAAAAACCACTTTTGATTTACCTTTTGGGGGATCAAATGAATTCATTTAAAATTTATTTTTTGTAAGTATTTAGTCCTTATTATAAGCTTCCAAAAAAGTATAATTTTAATTAAATTAAATTTTATTATTATATTTATTTTTTATTTCTTGTGAATGTAGGGTTTTCATTGAAAATCAAGCTCTATTTTGCACATGTGGAAAAATAAAAGATTATCAATATATATATATATATATAGTAGTGCACCAAATATTGAAGTCTTTGATCCAACAAAAAAAAAGAATTTTGATACATACCAAAAAAGTTATGCATCATACGATCATGCTATGGCTAAATTATAATTGGTTTAACTTCAAAATTTGATTAAAGAAAAAATATTCAATAAAAAACTATCTAACCAAGAAGAAACACTAGATATAGGAGTTACAAATCTAAATTTGAAAGAATTAGAATTTTATCCTTCATGGAAAAAATGTTATGCGTTATACAATGGGCGTCATTTTTGAAAAATGTTGTTTTCTAAAAAAGCTAGTTTTCAAGGGAGATAGAAAAAGAAGTGAAATTTGATTCCAAAATTTTTGAAAAAAGTATATTTAGAATCTGTAGACAAAATTTCACGAAACTCTAGTTTGCATCATCTTCAAATTCCTCATGATTTAGCCGCTATAGGTGTCCAAAAGTGAAGATTTAGTTTAAAATAATAATTTCAGTGTCTAGTTTGGCCAAAAATTGTAAACCACTATTGTGGGATCACCCCATGGAACTGAAGATGAGATAAATTTGGGTGTACGAGGAAACATACAAAACCCAAATGGAATGCTTCACAATGATTTCAAAAGATTTCAAATACAATTTTGACATCAATTAGATAAATTTAGAACAACAAACATGTGTTATATTTGTCAAGAATGATACCTAGGAATGAAAGTATCTCACACCTCTGAAGTTTCTATCTGTAATAGATATCATCAAAAGAGGGAATAATATATTTTTAGCTTTAAATAATATGGTTCATAGGCCACAACTAGAAGAGCTTGCGAAATTGACTCAAGTAGAAGAAATGTTGATTGCACATGATATCCCAATATTACAAGTTACCCATGCAGTAGGTGGTCAATATAAATACATAGGACACACAATAAGTTTTCAACAAAATGTGGAATATGTTTCAAAAGTTTTGCCACATTCAATAAGAGAGTTGTCAATCATCATTTTTCGAAGAAGGGATCAACATGGCACAAATTATAACTTCACAATCAACAGGGATTATGTGTATAGGGAATTAAAATACAAAGTAGACCATGACAAGTTTTATTTAGATGTTAGAATCAATGAAAATTCTCTGAATGATCTCATAGGGAATTCTAATAAAAATATTTTCAACAAATTAAAAGGAGTAGTGCATATGGAATTTGATTCTAATTTAAATGAAATTATATTTGTAGGTCCAATCATGGAGATGGATGAAGGAAATATAATTGAGCACACTACATCAATGGCTTCTATGCCACCTAATGCCCAAAGATAAATGGAATTGATTTAGGAATGGGTGAATAACGCTGATGCAAATTCAACATCATTGATTAATTGGCCAGGAATAGGTTCATCTCCTATCAATGAATATGTCACTTTAGGATTACTTGATATGGAATTTCCAACATTGTTCCCTGATGGTACATATGATTGGTTAGAACCACGAATGAGGAGAGTCCATCTGCATGAATTTGTTAAGCATTTATTGCATTATAGGGACCATCATTTTGGTCAACATCCAAGATTTAGATATTTTATGATGAGCATGATAATGAGACACTGTGCACAAAAATTCTTCAGCTATATTTGTAAAAAGAAGTTTTCAAGACATGTCAATCACCATCAATGAGTTGCGTCAACATATGGAAAACATGCCACAATCCCATCTAGCTGATAGGTTGATGTGGTTCGAAACAACATTGAGGGATACAAGGTCATACTAGGCACAATGTTGTGCATAATTGAATGACATGCTTCATCAAATAGGCTCTCCTACAATATTCTTCACTTTGAGTGCAGCAAATATATATTGGCCTGATTTGCAAGAATCAATGCTAGGAACATCGCCAACTACTCTATGGGAGGCTCAAATTTGGCAAATTTTTTTATTTATTGACTATCCTCATATAGTTGCACAGTACATGCACTTGAGACATTCAATGTTCAAAATATAAATACTAGAAAACGGAATGAATATTAAGGATTTTTGGTCTAGATATGAGTGGTAACATAGGAGCTCACCACATATGCATGGATTCATATGGATACACAGAGCACCAAATATGGATAACTTGGATTGGTCAAATGAAGAGCAATGAAAAAGTGCAGAAAGACATTTCCATTCTCTTGTTCAAGCATGAAATCCTAGACAAGATCCACATCAATGAAACATACAGGCATGTTCAAAATAGTTAAACATATGCATATAATATATGACGTAAATGATTTGTATTTTATCACATAACTAATATATTTATTTGTATATCCAATTGTAGGCTTTCCAAAATTTTCCTCATCATCCAAGTCTTAAAAATACAAGACAACTTGTAGAGATGTTGATCATGACTATGAAGATGTAATGCCCAACCCCCAATGCATTGTTTTCAACTCGCACTTAATCAATGGTTTTATCATCATGTTGAATAGTTGAATTAATTTGATGATTTGAGTAGTTTTATTTGATTTGAGCTTGTTAGGAAAGTGTAAAGAGGATCTTTTAGAATGTGACTTATGTGAGTTATATTTTAAACCTAATGAAAAGGGAGTAGAGGAGAACCTAAATAATTAAGAAGTGAATAATGTGGAGTTATATATTATAGTGTGTGATTTTCAGTTGATATTTTGATGTGCCAAATTATTGTAGTAGGTGATAGAATATAAGTTGGCGTCCTCTCACGCCATGATGAATTACACAATTTATAATGTCAAGTACATAAATGGTACAAACAATTACTTATTGTGTGAAGTGTTGCTAAGGTCTATGCAGTTGAACACACATGTTGAACACGCTTGTTAATGGGAATTCGATTTTGGATCAATGCTACAATGTCCTTGCTAATATTTGATTTGGTTCAAGTATTTATAGCTCTCCAACATTGGGTCCTAATGATACACTTGCAAACAGGATCAATATGTAAGTTCAATTTTATTTTATTTTTGTCAAATTGATGTTAAGATAGTTGTGAATATTTTGTTCATTCTGTTTCATTATTATTATCAAAAGGTACTAACTATTGTAATGAGTTGTTAATCAAGGGGAAACGAGAGAGTCCAAGAAGGCCCTAGTCACCCTACTTCACATGTTGAAGTTATATGCTCATTTGTGTCACCTTCGAGTTCAAGTAGTTTATTATGTGTGTGTCAAATAATTTGTGTGTTTTATATTAATTGTATTGTAACCTTATGTTTTAAAAATGTCTTGGTGGCTTAAGAAGGTGGGGTTAAAAGTGTAACCCGTATAGGGGAGAGGGCCCAATAGTCGTGCGGGGTCTAATAGTCGCGCACTCAATCGTAATTATAATACCCAATAATTGTTTATATAATGTCTAATAGTTGTGATTTGACTACCCATAATTAAACAAAATGTATGCTTTTGATCTAAAAAGCAACCAATCATGTGATACCACATCAGCACTCAACTACTCATGATGTAATGCACGAGAATTGGTCTCACAATTTTTTGGGGCCTTTATGGACACCTTGACAAAAATGCATGTTGATGTGGCATCATATTTGATGATGTGGCCCTGAAACCTTAGTTATAAGCAGAGAACTTGCCAAGTAAGCTGCTGTAAAAAATTGGAAGTGATTTGAAATTTTGACATAGGATAATTAGAAGTGCGAAGTTAGGGTGCACGATAATTGAAAGTTTTTGAGCATTTTTTTAATGCCTAAAGGTATAATAAGGTTTAGGGCAAAAAAGTGGGGGATATAATGTGATTTGCGGGGAGTTTTTAGGCAGTTTTTGCCGGCTGGAGTTTCTAGAGGGCTCTTTTTCTGCTGGTTAGAGTTTTGGAAAAATATTACAAGGGAAGAAGGGAGATGGTTTCACCCAGCCATGGAGGTTGGTCACCTTGAGAGGTAAGTTTAATCTGTTTAATCTTGAGGTCTCTGTAAAACTGATTGAGGTTAATCATGTTAATGGGTGTGTGAATTGGTGATAAATTTTTGTGAATGTTTTCAATCATGGAAATCTATAAATTTTTGTGCATTGTTATGTTGTATGGTTGTCTTGTTTGTGATTATGGGTATTTTCCTTTTTGGGTAGTGTAGATATTGAATATGGGCCTTTAAGATTCTCTTGACTAGCGGGTATGGTGAGACCATCAATAGTTTGATGACCCGTTATGATTGGGTGGTTAGCTTTTTTCCCCTTGACTTGCTGTTACAGGCATGTAGGTTGCATTGGAGAGATCCCTTCTTTGAATGTTGCTTTGAACTGGTGGATATTGTAATGGCCAATGCCATATGATGCATATGTTATACCCATTACTGCAAAACAAATAAATCCATATGCTGCAACCAAGGTAAACCTGCGGTCTATTGTTTTGCAGTGAGAGAACTGGAACGACATGCATATTCTGTGTGCATTTGGAATATCTTAGTGAGGAGCCCTTTTTTCCTATGAACAAAGCCCTAGCTGTGAGGACTGCAACTGTATGTATAAAATTGTAAAGATCTTGTGAAAAAGGAAGCATTGTAAAGGATATATGTAAGGTCTTAACAGAAAGGTTGAGATGCATATGAAAATGATCATTTAGGTGTCATTACGGTATGGTTGTGAATGTTTATTTGACTGTGGATATTTGTCTGCTAAGGCCACAAAATAATTTATGAAAAGCTTTGAATGTTTATTTGACTGTGAACATCTGATAAGGCTACGTACTAAATTCCTGAAAAGAAGAACAAAAAAAAAAACACTAGCTTATGAGGGTTTTAAGCTGCCAAAATATCTGATGCAATTTAAACTGTGTACACAAAATTTGTGGAATATAAAACCCATCAAACCATCTGGCAATCTCATGGTAGTAATAAATTCCACTGTGTTTAAAATATCCTGTAAATGAGTCTTCTAATGTGAAACACTTGTTACAGTTGGTTATTCCTCTGTTGTATGCAAAAGATATTGAAGTAGATTAAGACCAAAGGTTTTGGAAAGATAGCTGGTGTAGTTTTATGTTAATGTATATAGTGCTTAAGTAGTTTGGAAGGTGTATATCTTGTTTTTATGGGAAGTCTCCTTGAAACTGTATTATAATTCCCTGTAACACAGATAGTAAATGGGAAATATGTTAGCAAGTGATTGTGTGATCAGAACCAAGAAAATAAAGAAATATGCAATCTGTTGAATCTTTCAAGTGCTATTCTAAAAGAAAGAATAGGGAGAGTGTAGGATTCCTCAATATGGAGTAATTGTATAAAGAATTCTTAGCTTAAGAATGCCTGGTAAAATGGATTCAGTTCTGCAAAAAAATAAAATAATAATGATAATAATAACAAGAAAAAAAATGGCATGGGGAGGGGGCGTAGCCCTTCCAACCCCCAGCCGCTCCCAAACTGGTAACGACCTTTCCCTTCTCCCATATGGCGATCTGTAGCCTGAAAATAAGGTTTCAACGAGGGTTTTAGAGTATGTTTATTAAAATGAAAATTACGGCCAAGATCCTAGTAATGAGCACAATTAGGTTTTAACACTATGGCTTCCTTACCCTTGCGTGGGTAAGTATACAAGGTTTGGATTCCCCTGTTCAAATAGGGAAAAAGTGCAGATGAAAATAAAATTGAAAAATCTTGTTTCTCTCAGCGCCGCCTTCAAACTACCTTACCTGCAAAACCATGCATGAACTAAATGATAGGGTGTGAAGCTTTGGAAGAAAGTAAGGGGAAACACATGATAAATAAAATAAATGAATAAAAAAATCAAAAACCAATATTAAAACGCCAAGTTCATGGCAATGAGGAATGACCATCTTCCAGCAAGTAGAATCTCTTGTATGTTGGCTGTTATCTCCCCTCTGGCCGTTGCCCATTCTCTTCCTCTTAGCGCCGCCACAGCAAAGCAGCATAGCGTTTCAACTATTCTACTTTAGGGTTGCATTGCCTTCTATTTTATTTTATCCTTTTCCCCTTAATTTTTTCGCTGTTCAAAATGGACACCACTCCTTATCAATTCTGTTGCATTGGATTAAACTATGTGACCAAATTTTTATCATAAGATTTAGCATGGAGTTTAACATTGTTGCGATTAATAAGGAAGAGTATACGTATCAGCCATATGTGACCCTAATAGCTTTGCAATGCAATATTATCTCGATTCAAAAACAATGAAGTCAAAAGTCAAAGATAAATAAATAAATACAGACAAGCCACGGAAGGAATGTTCATTGCAAGTTTACTGATACGGGAGTTGCGTTGAAATTACCCATTTTGTTTGCATCCTCATCCACTTTAGTTCTTATAAAGTCCTTAACCTTATTCTCATGTTAAAATAATCCCTTAATAATGGAGAAAAGAATATATCTCCACTCCCATGAATAAAGATCATACTAATTTTATAAATAAAAGTATGTAAAAAGGTTAAGATTTATACCTACTTATATGTTAAAAGAGATTTACTTTTTGTTATTTTGGTTTCTTTTGAAAGTTAAGTATTATTTATATAAAGAAAAGATATTCTCTCTTATTTTAGGTTCTTTTTAAAGTAAATATATAAATATATGAGATAATTTATTAATTATAAAAGATAGTCATTATTAATATTTTAAATTATTTTTTAGGTAAACAGAATATTTGTGATTAATATATATATATATATATATATATATATATATATATATATATATATATATATATATATAAGTGGATAAATGAATTCAATATAGTCTATATATAAACAAGTAAATAAAGCAATGATGATTTATCTCACTTCTTGGGTTTAGTGGAACGTTAGTATCATTAATCACCTTTTTGTTATTCAACTCGGTAATGATGATGGTGGAAACATTAAGAATAGTTCTAGTACAATGTCAAGTGATGATATGGTTAATGATTTATTATCGTTAATGAAAAAAAAATTAATTATAAAATTTAATATCATCACTAAGAAAATCAAGTAAATTAATTAAGTTAGTGATCAATTTTATTAACAATTAAATTGTAATATTGTGGAGACGTTGATAACCCTTTTAATTATTGTACATTTAATCATACATGTGTATAAAGTGGTAATAATAGTTGTGAGAATTATTATGTTCCATATAAGTGTTTTGAGTGTTGACAACAAAATTAGGGATATAGTTAATATGTTTTAACCTTGAACTCACTATTGGTTAGAATAACCTTTGATATAATGCTATTTGAAATAGAATCCAAGTTGTGGATTTCCCCAAAACTAATGTTTAAAAATAATAATGTTAGTAATATAAATAAAATGATAATAATATTATTATAATCTGTTGATACTAGACATTAACCTCAAAATCCAGATTAATGGTAAAATTATCTTCTAGCACGAGTAAATGAATTTTGTTGATGTAAAAAGGCCACGGTTTTATGATTAACTTCACTAATATATTAGGTTATGAAATCTAACTATATCCTAATCTATCGAGAGAGGGGAACGATGGGGTACATTCCTACTATTGATGTGTTATATAAGCAACTAGATCAAGATCTTCTTAAAGGGTGCTAATATCCTTCAAATATAATTAGTATCTAACCTTCTTTACACTTGGGGGAATCTAGGATAAGGCAAGGTGTTAAGTCTTGCAAGCTAGACCTAGTAGAAACCATATAGAAAATCATGTAAAGTTAATTTCCACACTTGAGTTGAGAGTTGGATACACAAGATGAACAACATATGTCACGTTAGTGTTGCATCTTCAACACAAAGGCAAGTAATTCAACTTAATTAATGTATGAAAAAAAAATAGATGGTTTTCTTAGTGAAAATTAGTGGGCATGATAGAAGAGATACTAAATTGTGTAGAGCGACATGGGTTTTAGAGAGGGTGCATTCCTACAAAAAAAAAAAGAGGAAAAATGGTTTGCAAGTAACAATTTTAATAAGTTAAAATAGTTATATTAAAATGAAATGTAATATGATTCATCTACTAAAATACATTACTTATTCATATTAATTATAAGCATAATGCTCCTTGGCCATTGAATTTGGAGGGATCCAAATTATATAAAGACATAGAAATAGGTGAAATTTTTTTGAGCCAACTAGGAATGATGATAGAGTAAAATCACACAATCACTACATATTGCAATTGTGGAGAGAAAATATAGATTTGCAACCTGTTTTTTCCAAACATGTTGTAATCAAATATATTGCAAAGTATGTAGCAAAAGTATAAATGGTTTAGAAACATACCAACAGATGTTGATGCATCTTACAAACATGGAAAATCTTGATGATTTGGCTACAAGAGCATATAGAAGGATTTTGACTAAGACTGTCATAACAAGAGACATTGGAGCTCAAGAGATATGCCACATGCTACTTGAACTTTCATTAGTAGAGAGCAATATAAGGTTTATCAATCTAAATGTTTTATGTGTGGTGTTCAAACCCATAAGTGTAAATGACAAAGAAAATAATGAAGAACAAACAAAATCTTTCAGTGAAGGATATAAAATAAGGCCTTTGTCTATGGAAGGTATTACACTAATTGATGCAACTAGATCATGGATATATAATCCTAAAAGAAGAAGAGATAATAAATGGGAGCCAAGACAAAAAGCAACTGTTGTTTCCTATATTTTTATCCATTCCTCCACGTGAGTCAAATAAATGGATTGATTTTTCTTATTCAGAATTATTGTTGTACAAACCTTTTCGTGATGTGGATAGAGATATTGGTCATGATAATGATTCAATAAGACAAAATTGGGAGTCATTCCATTATAACCCTTGGCACGTGGAACAAATAGCAATTGAAGAAAATAATGAAAACATCAGTGATTATGAAATTAAAGACAATGAAGCTATTCAAAGAAATACTATAGAGCATGAATGGGAAATAATATCTCGACTACATCATGGTCAAAATATACAAGTTTTTGAAATAGATATGTTGGGAAGGAGAGATATTGATAGAAAAACAAATTGGTGTAATGAATATCATGGTGAAATGTACACGAGTCAAGCAATGAATTTCATAAGTAGCACGAGAGAACATGGATGTCTCATACATGATGAAATACCACAATGTATGAACTACACAACCCTTAGTGACAAACAAAAAAAGGCACTTAACATAATTATGACACACTACCATAATAATCAAGATGCACTGCCCTTGTTGATGATAATTAAAGGAATAACAAGGACAAGAAAGTCATATCTAATTGGTGCTATCAGTAAAGCTCTTCAAAATGCAATAAATCTAGGTCATTCTCCTCTTCTATTACTTGCACCAACTGGAGTGACAACATTCAACATAGGAGCACCCACAGTTCATTCAAAACTCTAAATCCCAATAAGATATTTTTCTCAATTGGAAGGAGCGAGGTTCACAAGCTTTCAAGAAGAAATAAAACACATCAAGTACATTTTAATTGATGAAATGAGCTTCATTGGTAAAAAATTGCTAGAGAACATAGATTCTCAACTCCGACAAGCATTCCCACAAAATGCAAATTGTAACTTTGCGGGTATATATCTTTGTGATTAACCAAATTAATTATTTTATATTTTAATACAAAAAATTCATGTATATGAAAATTGTATAACTATAAAGTTATGTAGTATTAAAAATAATTGTTATCAATTTTCTATCAGGGATATCTATCATTTTTATTGGAGATTTGGGTCAATTGCCTCCTATTATTGATAGACCAACATATGACAACAATAGACGAGCTAAGTTCCTATGGAATAATTCAAAACTATAGTTACTCTAGATAAAATATTCAAACAAGATGGAAAATACATCCACCAACAAATATTTCGTCAACTTCTGACAAATTTGAGAGATACAAACCCCACAATCGATGATTGGAAATTGCTTATGACAAGAACCACTATCACATTAGATGCAACAAGCAATGAGGAGTTTGGCAGTGGTGTTTATTTATTCTCCACAAATTAAAATTGTGTTAATAACCATAATAAGAAAATGCTATACTCATTGAAGCATTCTATTGCACATAGTGTTGCAACAAAATAATGAAGTATTAATGCAATAGAAGAATGCTCAAATGATGAGTTGGATCTAGAATTATTGATATGTAAAGATGTTGGGGTCATGTTAACCTCAAATCTATTGATACAAGCAGGTCTTGTAAATGGAGCTTTAGGATATATACAAAAGATTGTATACAAACCTAGAACTAGTCCACCAGAACCACCAACATATGCAATGGTTGAGTTTGTGTTTTTTTTTTTTTATCAGTAAAAGGTTTTTATTTTATTAATAATGTGAAAGATATTACATGCTAAAATATTATCTCATAGCTCCTTCAAAGTCCATAAGCCAAAAAACATTCATTACCCCAAAAAACCCCTCTTTAACTACTTGCTATATTTAGCAGTGTCACCCAAACCCTAATTACATACATAGTCTATGAAAGAAAAAACCAGGCCCACCTCCTAAGAGAAAGCCAAGCGCACCATTTTTTATAGGATGTGACCCCACACCAAAATCCCCATGATTACACAGATTTACATATTTAAACCCAAACTCCCTTATTGCTTTGAATTTGCAGTATCATTTAGATTTGTATTAGCATCCTTCCTTCGAACAAAAAATGGCTTATCACTGTGTTTAATTATAAAATTTTACAAAAAAGGTTTCTATTTTCAATGCTACCTCGGTCTTTGCTAAGCAGTTCTGCTTGCCCTTGCACCTCACCATCCACCCCTCCTTGCCCCATGCTTCTTTCAAGGAAATTATTGAGGAATGCTTGTTGGTTCTTGTCGTTTGGTAGCTTCCTGATGTCACAGTGCTAATTTCAATTTCTCTCATGCCATTAAAATTTCCAACTCATAGGCTTCTCTATTGGTTCTCCTTCGCCACTTTATGAATGGGATCAAACCTTCCTCTGTGACCTCGTCCATGTCCTCTATGCCTTTCGATACATCATAACCCACCCCCGGTACCGCCCATTGTAGAAAAGACTCCATCTTTCCTAGTAATTCTTCTTCAAACAGCATGAGCATCACCCATCTTATTTCTTTTACGTCCTCACCCAGCTCTAAAGCCCACGCAAAAATCATCGATGTTATATTAGCATTTAGACATCCTTTGTGTGTTGCTTCCCAAAAATGTGGTCCTAGTGTCTCCATCACAGCTTCCACCACATCATCTTGCACACATTTTAACACCTGCTTCAAGCGTTTCATAGTCATAGAACCAAAAAATCCTTTCTGCTATAGTTTGGTTGAGAACCCCCACATCGCCTCCATCCTTGATAACTCACGGATGTTAGTTCCTCGAAAAATATTTGCTACAAATGTGAATGATTTTCACTCTTTTTGTGGTTTAAAGCCTGTCCATCCCTGCCATTAGCTCCATTGTACTCCCCATCTGACTTCATCATTAACAAAACTTCCCACTCAATTGTAACCTTACAACATTAAATGGTTCACCTATTTTGAAAGATTAATGCTGATTTTCCCACACGCTAGCCAAGTCACCTTCGTCCTTCACATTAAAAACCACCCCTAACACCATTCTAGTTTATGCTTGAAAGAACTTCCACTTGAAGTTATTAAAATTCAAAGCCTTCATGACCGTTAGTACACCTACCTTCCATAAATTACCACTAATTTCAAAAACTGCCACCAAATCGTCACCTTTAGCTATAGCCCACATTCATTAGGATTAGTATTCTTCTGCAAGTAATCCCTCACCAAGATAGCCATTACACAAACCTTCTACAAACTAAATGGAAATAGTTGATGTTGATGTTATGTTTTGTTATATACAAGTTGGTATGATTTAAAGATAATCTTTATAAAATCTAAAATCACATACTTACAAAGCTATTGTTAATCAAAACATTAAATAATAAGTTTGGGAAGGAATTCCAATAAATTTTAATGTGTAGCCTTATATATGGGAATTGAAATAAACAATGATAGAAATTATAATGAAATCATATATATTACTTTTGAAATCAATGTTAATGAAGATGTAAACATTTTTTCTCATGCAATAGGCACCTCGATAATGATAACTCTTGACATGTTTTATATATATTATTAATTAATATATATATGCTAGTTATTTTCCACAACAGATATGATTTTGATTGTCAAATTATCCTGAAATGTCCTACATAAAAAATGAGAATTATTTTAAAAACTAAAACACAATTAATATGTATTTAAAAATAAAAATTGTAATGTAAAAAAACTCTCAAATAAATAAAATAAAATTATGGTGAAATAAAATAACTCTTTATATTTAATTGCCTTAAATTCTTTATAAATATTAGAATAAAATTTATTAAAACTTTATACTCTATTAAAATAAATAATTTTTTAGTGAAATTAGTTTTTTTCAATATAGATAGTTTTTAGCATACAATTAATTAAAATAAATATAGATAATTAATTTATATCAATTTTCTTAAAATAAATTAATATAAGATATGCCCATGATTTTAGATTATTGAAGATTAATTTATAGAAACTGTTTTGAAACAATGTGCAAGTTTATAATATTAATTTTAATTGTTCAGTATTATTATTAGGTATTTTGTCTTCCTCATATATTAATAAAAAGAAAAGTTTGAATTTAAAAAACTTCAAATGTTGTATCATATTAATCAATTCTTAAATATATTATAACTGAATTTATTATTTCATTTTTTATTTTGATGAATGTAAAAATACAAAAACAAAAAAATTCTTAGAAAATTTTTTATTGCTATTAATTTAACCACACTTAATCTCCTACAAATAAATTAAAAATAAATAAATTAATAAATAAAAAAATTAATTAATTTTATAAATAAGAATTAAAACAATAGTTTTATTTTTTTGCCCTTTCCCTGGAGTTTGATTCAAAAGTGAAAGAAAAAAATCCAATCAAAACCAGAAATTACAAACTATAATAATTATATATCAATATAGATATTTTAAATATATTTATTATAAAAAATATAGAAAAATATGTTTTTTAAAATTATTTAATTTTATTTAAGGATCATAAAATAATTAGCATTTGGTTTTAGTGGGTGTTTACACATTGATTATTCCTGCAAATGGTTCATCTTTCCTAGTCAATCTCTTGTTAGATTCAAAGGCGGAAGGACATATTTATTACTGAACACCATCTCCTCCACGAGGCGGTTGCTGAAAGCGTCTGTGAAGTGTATTCCATCCCAGCTTATATACTTGTCTGGCCTGCTGCATGTTTTTCCTTTTGTTTCTTCGAAGCATGCTGATAATGTCCTTTTCTTGTCAAACCCTACGCACAGTAACACATATGTCATTAGCCAAGGCTGTTCAAGAATAAATTCATCATAAGTTCTTAAGATTGGAAAAAAATCTAGAAAAAAATTCCAAAGAACATCAACATTTCAGATCATTCCTCCTGAGCTATCATCAGGGTAGAAGATGATCGAAAGTTGGTTGAATGAGAAACAATTATGAAGAGAAAATTGCAATACTACCATAATCCTGAGGGTGGGTGATTGCATCGATCATAAACTGATATATGTCCACTCTCCTTATGGTGGCATCTCTGAGATCTTTCTGCAAAGATTGCAAGGTTTCATGTAGTTGAACATTGTACTTCCGTATCATTTGATTGTGTATTAGTGAGCAGTTCAAACTGTCTTTTGGAATCCCGCTGGGAGCGAGATTTAACAAGATAGGAAGGCAACCTGCAGGAGGAAGATTGAACACCAAAAATTCTCGGGCTTCTTCAGCATAGAGCTCCTACAACTCATCAAGTACAATTGAATCAAAGAATGGACATATACATTTATTTTCTGGTGAAGAAAATTAAAATATAATGAGGCTCTACAACTCATCAGGTACAATTGAATCAAAGAATGGACATATACATTTATTTTCTGGTGAAGAAAATTAAAATATAATGAATATTTTTAATTGATGTTTCAAATCATATTCCATAATCTCTCATGACAATGAAAATAAATAAATAAGGAATCTATCATGACAATAAAAATAAATAAATAAACGAGGAAAGATACAACAGAAAATAAGATAAAGCAGAGCAAGAAGACAAAGGTCCTGCATCTTCATTCTTCTTCTATTGTGGAGACCTAATGTTGCTGCCATGAACCTTCTAATCTAAAAATCGAGGGACTGGTTCCCTTAATCTAGGTTAGTTCTTGACCCAACTCCTTCGAATGAATTATTCTATTAGCTTTATCTCATCTCTGCTGTCAGATCTTATATAATATGGTGACTGGTCTTATCAAAATTTTGATTGCATTTTATAGCATTTTTTTTAAAAAAAAAATATCATCAATAACCATCAAATTTAGGTTTTTCAAGGAGCAGCCATATTTTATCAAATTTTTAAGGACAACTCAAAATAGCTGTTATAATAATATAACTAAATTAGAAATAACTGAAATTATAAAATATAAAATTAAATGTAGGATATTAAATTTGTAATGACAATTTTTGGAGTTCAAAGGGTTGAGTTCAACTAATTAAAATATTGAATTATCATTGTAGAAACTCAAGTTCAAATTTATGAGAGAACATTAAATTTCAAATTTCAAATTGCGACTCTTCATCTTTCATTATTAACATCTAATGTGATTGTAATATCTTAAAGTAGATTTCTAAATATGACTCTTAATTTTTTCATTGTAAATTTATATTATATTTGCTCCAAAAAAATCCCCCTTTTTATTCTCTTCAATGTTTAAATTTCTTTTCTTTAAAATATTATTTTTCAATTTCCAGTCCACCCATTAGTCCCTGGAACGTTCCCTCCCCATGAAATGCTGCTGACTTTCTCAACATAAAAGTTTGTCAATCACTACTTAACAGCATTGAAATTTCATATTCTTACCTTTATTGCCCTTGAAATGGCCTTCAGGATTTCATTTGCTATACTGTCTATACGAGGAGGAAGTTGTTGGAATCCAATTAACATATCATTGACACCAATGAACATGAAATACAGACCACTTCCAAAGGCCTCTAGAGGAGGAATACTTGAATCCGAGTAACCTGCAAACAAAATGCATATATCAATAGCACCAAATTTGAAATGCAAGAATCAAACTTTCACAGCCCATAAATGTTGAAAGAGAGCCTTCTACTTGTTTTCTAAAGCCTGTGATAAGTATGAAACATCGTATTTCGGGACCCATCATGAGCATGGAAAAGAAAATTCTCAAATTACTGGATAAGAAGTGTGGAAAAGATCTGAAGCTTGTTTACCAATTGTGGCATTGACATTTTGCTTGAACCTCTTGAATTGATCAATCTGGAATCGCAGGGAAAAAGGAACTTCAGCGGTTATGTTGCAAGCTGTAGCACCACTAGTCACATCGATTACGTCGCAGGCTGTGGCTCCAGCTACTGCGAAATCTATTCCATTTCGATACTGTGGCCCAATGTTCTTGAAATATGGATCGACGAATGGGAAACCCATATCGGCAGCTGTCAAATTATAATCAAGTATTAAAACAATGAAAAGATAAATCTTTTTCCACTCCATAGCACCCCCAAACCCAAATCAAAAAATTACTTAAAACCAAATACTTAAAATTTTGAATCTAATTTTTTTTGCAAATTTCAGACAAAAATTTCTAGGTGTGACTATAAAATTTAAACAAACTAAAAAAAGAAATCTCAAAAGAGATCTGATTGTAGCGGTGACAATTACCAAGGAAATCGACGATGAGACGACCGTCAGAAAAACGTCCAGTGGGGGCACCGAAGAAGGTAGAACCATATGGTGGGTTCTCTGCATTAGTGGAGAAAGGAAATGCCTCTACCAAGTTTCCAGTGTCACTGTATGAGTCTCCGAACACAAACAATGCCGATGGCTCTGCTGCTGCTCTGCAAGGCAATAATAACATTACCATCCATATCAACATTATCGTTTCTGTATTTCCCCACCCAAAATTGTATGAGAATGCCATTGTGAAGGTGATACGAAGTTAGGAGAACAGGTCCTATAAATGGCGGAGATTGGGGACTTCTGCTGCTTTGAGATCATCGTAGAATTTTATCGTTATCAGAGTAAGGGTTACGATGCGAGATGTCTTTGTTCTGCCCATCGTCGACTTTGAACAAGACTAGACTGATAAGATTCTTTTATTTTATGGAATTTAGCTCTTCTGTCGTTTTAAACGACTTTTATGAATCGTTATCGTTACGAATAGGCAATTCCCTTAAATAAAGGCTTTACTTACATATGTAGAAAGTCATAAATTACGGAAGGATTAAAATCTTCATTAGGGTATTAATCGGCATTTGCTCTTATGAATTCTTTGAGCAAGTGAGTTTAGTCTCTTTAGGGTAGAAGGGTAAAGGGGGTGGGTTGATAACAACTAATTTAAGTAGTAAACAATTAAATGTGAATATGTAATTTTCTATTTTCGTTTAAGTGATAAATTATATTTTCAAATTTAGTGTTTGTGTTAAGTAGGTCAACTAAACACACATCAAATTTCCTCTCTTTACAACACAAAAGAACCAAACCTTAACAAATTAGTTATCCTTTGAGGTAGTTAGTCAATCATCAAACCCTAATCGATTTATGTTCTAATGTTGAGTCCAAAGAAGGAAAGCTGGATCTAGGTTAATTCACTTGTTAGATCTTAGATATCTTTCCCACTTAACATTTTGGTGAACCTTACATATCTTATACTTGCAATTTTTATGATTTACATAACATAAAATTTGTAATCTGATCAATAATTGGGTTATTTGAATATCTTGTTGATCACATATGCATTTATTTTATTTTTAAAATCAAGAATTTGTACTCCTTATTTATAACACTTTGGTAAAAATCAATTTAGATCACAATTATAAAACATGTTGGATTTATTTGCATAGTTTCATATCTGATTTTTCTTTGTTTAAGGGTGATCCCACAATAGTGGTTTACAATTTTTGGCCAAACTGGACACTGATTTTTTTTTTTAACTAAATCTTCACATTTGAGTACCTATAGTGGTTAAACCGTGAGGAATTTGAAGATGATGCAAACTAGAGTCTTGTCACATTTTGTTTGTAGATTCTAAAAATATTTTTTTCAAAATTTTTGGAACCGGATTGCACTCTTTTTTCCATCTCCCACAAAAACTAGTTTTTTTCAAAAAACATTTTTTAAAAGTGACGCACATCATATAACGCATAACTTTTTTTCTTTGAAGGATAAAATTATAATTCTTTCGAATTTAGATTTGTAACTCTGATATCTAGTGCTTCCACTTGGTTAAATAGTTTTTTATTGAATTATTATTTTTTAATCAAGTTTGAAAGTCAAACCAATTACAATTCAAACATAACGCGACCGTATAACACAACTTTTACTGTATGTATCAGATTTTTTTTTTGTTGGATCAAGGACTCCAATATTTAGTGCAATCATATTTTCAATTTTTTTTTTTGATAATCTTCTATTTTTCCACATGTGCAAAACAAAGAGTTTTGTTTTCGGTGAAAAACCTATATTTAATAAAACTTAAGCAACAAATAGATAATAAAATCAAAACATATTAATAATCATTGGATAGCCCATTTTTAGGGCAACCTGATACTAGTTGGGTTTCTGAAATCTTCTCCATTTTCATTCTCAAATCGAGATTTGAAGTGCAAAATTCTGAGTAATTTTGGTGCTTGAGAGGGTGGAGGTGAAAATAGGGGGATTCAATCGAACAATTGTTCAATTGAATAAAATTCAAATGTTCGATCGAATAGGAGTTTGACAAAGGAATGTTCGACCAATATAATAAAAAAATGGATTTAAAGGGGGTTCGGTCGAACATGATAAACATGTTCGGTCGAACCACCTCTATTAAATATATATTTCTTTCTTTTTCCCGTTGTATTTTATAATATTTAATATTAATATAAATGTAAATTAGATTTTTTTAAATTCTAATATATAACATACTTAAGGGTAGGGGGTAGAGTAGTGAGGGGGGAGTGGGAGAGAGAGAAAGGGTAGGGCTTAAGGGTTAAGGGTAGAGGGGAGAGAGGGAG
>VDFB02358134.1:18555054-18582108 GCA_007258455.2 Sequoia sempervirens | reverse complement strand
ATCATTTTTAATAGATTATCCTACTCTTTCATCTAAATAAAATTCTTCATTTATCTATATATAACTAAAACAATTCCTTTTCGTTTCTAATTATTTTTAATTCACTTATCCAAAGGAGTCTATAAATCTTGAGGCAAAATTATCTTTTCTAAAATATTTCATCCTTACTAGATTTCCCAACCCTTCACTTTTAGCCATCTAAATACATATACAGTGATGCATATAACAACTTATTAAATATTGAAATATGAAAAATATATTACAACTTAAACATGTTAAATGCTTGTTCCCTTACCTAAATATATATCCACATACATAAACATACATATACACATACCTTAAACGTATACATATTTATATAATCAGACTGTTGTTCGCATTACCACACAGGATAATAGATTATATTATGGTAGCACTCTCAGCCAAGACTTCATTTGAATCGAATTCAAACCTAAGACATAAACATCGAAACCCAACAAATACAGTTTCAATGGTTTACTAACTATTAATAACCCAACTTCGAGAGCCGCGGTCGGTAAAGAGTGCATTAAGAGATGACTATACATATATATGTATTCAAAATTATGTGTATATATATATATAAAACTTCGGCCTTATACATTATCAGGATGCATCAATGCAAAATCATGAGTCAAGGCATCAGATCTAGAAGAGAAGTGCGACTCTTCACAAGGCAATTGAAAACCAAAAAGCTGTTGAGAGAGTCACATTCTAAAGTTGTTCGGGTTGCAAGAATTCTATTTGAGATAGGGAGTAGGTATTAGCAAGGCTCGGTATCTTCTTTTCTATCTTTTAAGTGGGTCTGAGGAGCTTTAGGGGAATACATGTGATAGCTTAAGTGAAAGCATCTAAAGACTAAACCTCGACTAATGAAATTGATATAAAAGGGAGGGTTGAAAACAACGATTAGACTCCTGAGAGGTCAATAAAATTTAAGTTTATATAACCAAAAGAAATAAGGAATGCCTACAGATTTCTAAGGCTCACGCCAAGCTATGAGGGAGAGTTTAGGACCTATGAATGCAGATTAGAAGTGAACCTCCGTGGAGTTTGATGATGCAGAAAGGAAACCTATACATAGGACGCAAAGAACAGATACGGATTGGAATTTCACATTCTTTGATATCGATATGAAACGTAGATGTGAAGAATACAACATAACAAATCGAATCCAAGATAAGAAAAGTGGACGGAAACTGTCACAGTTGTGCAGATGAATAGACTTACACCAATAACAAACCCATCACTGATTACAAAAGACGGTGACAGGAAAACTCACACGTGTTGAATGCCAGGTACTCAGAGTCGGCTTCTACACGAAGATGATTTGGAGACAGTTGGATTTAATAAATTGAATGACCACTGAAATCTCTTACTTTAATATAACGGAACTCTTGAACAAAACAAAGCTTATTTTCCTAAATTTGATCAAACTTGAGTAAAAGCAAATCTGTTATAAAATCAAGTATGATTTAAGTACAAGCAAACGAACAGCCATAGATATGGGGATAAATTTGAAGTGGCTCCAGCAGCAACAGGGTTTGAATAATTAAAATATCCCAAATATGAATTCCAGCCATATTAAGTAATAAGCATCTATTTCTTTGAGGCATTTTACAGGTTATTTCATTACCGCAGCAAAACAAGGTGATTTTATTTACTATTTTCAATAGAGGCGTGGGAGAGATTAGTATTTGACTAGTTTTAGTTAAAAGTTTAGGCACAGAAAATTTAAGGTAGAGACTTTTAAAAAGCCGTGGATTATGGATATTCTGCAATTGAGATTGAATTAAATGATTCCAGTCGGTCGATTTAATGGCCAATCAGTAATGTTTAAATATTCTGCTCTAAGCCTGGTATAAAACTGGAGTGAAGAGAGTATCCTTACTCGAACTCTAAGTCTATGTTAACACCAGATAATAAGCAGCAAATAATATCAACATTTTGAAGAAATTGCAGCGCCACACATAAATGAAGACCCGTCCTTTAAATTCTGGAAACCTAAGACGGTTATAACTTTAGATTAATTTGTAATATAGAAGATCCATACCTGATCCTTCTGTCTGTGTTTATACACTAAATCGGCATATTTCCAAGGAAGCCTTAAATATCTGCATGATTTTTCCAATGTCTTCTTCTTCGGCGATTTTGCTCCTACACAGCTGCTGTCCAGACGCAAATTACTCCTCTCCCTCAGTGGCGGTGCTGGTTCTTGCTTTATGCGTAACTCAAGATTTTACTCACCACATTTAATCAAATCCATCGATTTCCAAATGTGAAGAGATCACAACTGGATGCTATTCCCTGGTATTGATGTCAAGCAGAACGGAGGATCGCTATTGAGGTCAATTGTTGCATCCGCTAACCATTTGCTTCCTCCCTCCCATTCACTAATGACTCTATCTCTTTAAATTCCATCTTTCTTTTCTTCTTTCTTTTTTCCTTTTTTTTCTTTTAAAAAATCAATCAAAATAGAAAATCTCCGTTTTTTTATTTCCTTATTTCTTTCTTTTCTTTCTTTCTTTCTTTATTTATTTATTTTAAAGGAACCTGAACATGCATTCGTTCTTTTCATTCTTTTTTTCAACTTTTTCTATTCTGAATTCGCTTTTTTTTACACCAGTTCAAAATATTATCCTCTTTATTTAATTTAATTGATTTGCAAATTACTCTACTCATAAAATATAAAGTTCACCTTAATATCAATAATATGAAAATAAAATACAATATCACTCTTAAATTAATTTATGTAATTCATTATTTTGATTTTCTATATTCTTGTAGTAAAATTTTAATTAACGAATTAAATAAAACTATGTTTATCAAGCAACCAATCACACTGCAACCAACAAAGCACACAAATATTGCCTATAACAATATCTAGAAAAGCCACAATGGAGGGGCACTCACAGGTAGGAGGGAGAGACTTTAGAGAGAGAGGGGGGGAGTGGGAGAGAGGTAAAGGGGAGGGTTTAAGGGTTAAGGGTAGAGGGGATAGAGGGAGATGGGGTAGGAGGGATAGACTTAAGATAGGGGTGGAGTGGGAGAGATAAAAGGTAGGGCGCACAAGTGTTTAGAGTTTAAGGGTTATGGGTAGAGGAGATTGGGAGAGTGGGTAGAGGGAGAGACTTGAGAGAGAGAGGGGGGAGTGGGAGAGAGATAAAGGGTAGGAGATTAAAGGTGGGGTTTAAGGGTTAAGGGTAGAGGAGATAGGGAGAGTGGGTAGGAGGGGGAGACTTTCAAGAGAGAGAGGGGGGGAGTGGGAGAAAGATAGAGGGTAGAGTTTAGGGTTATAGGGTTAAAGGTTTAAGGGTTCTAGGGTTTATTTTTTTATTTGCATTGATTTATGTTTTATATATGTGTACAATAATTTTATAATTAGATAATACTTAATTTTAAAATTTACATAATCTCCCATGGAACAATTTGATAAAACCAATTTTATATAAGTTTTATATAATTGTATATAAGATTCTTGAACTTAAGAATTCCATGAAACAAATATAAGTTGTATATAATTTTAATTTAGGAAAAATGATTTTAGAAAACTTCACTAGGTTTCAAATAAGGATTGAAAGCATATATATGGGTTTACATGCAACCAAAAAAAGTGAGAGATGAAGCTATCAAAGATTCTTGAACTTAAGAATTTTCCATGGAACAAATATGTACATATAATTTTAATTTACACAAAATGATTTACCACTATGTACAAGTTATTATAAGTTCTCATTTGAATATGTATAGGGTTACAAGTGAACTTGAAAACCATGGATATAATCTAAGTCAAAGATTTTTGTTCAACCAGCTCTTCAATAACATGTAGAATTTTTTGATGATCATCACTATCTAGTCTCCATTTTCTTTGGCCATGTGAATGTGGAACTTCTTGAAGATGTAGGGCGGTAGCAATTATTAAGTGACTATATTGATATACCTTGTTATCAGGTTGATAGTCAACAAAATGAATCCCATGCTGAACAACTTTGACTTGTTTTAGATATGTACCTTGCACTACAATAGAACCTGCATGGTAAACATGAAGGTAAGGTAAGACATATGAACGTGTGCAACATTTTTTGTGCTCAAGGTTTGTACAATATATATTTAATGTTTATAATGTAATGTGCACATGTGAATACAATGTATACAAAATTTTAAATTCAAACTCACCTATGGGAAATGCCATTCCATCACTTTTTTCAGGTTGTGTTAGGTTATTCCTCTCTTTTGTGCAATGTAATAAATAATAGCTAACACCTTTGATGTTTCCAAGCTCTACTATGACTGCAAAAACATCTCCTCTACACCAAATTTACACAAATATTTAAAAAAAAAATAGAAATGTTTCTAAAGATCATAATTAACTAGATATATATAATATTTAAATTATTGAAAACTTACACGTACCTTTTCTAACCAATCCTGAAATATGGTCATAATTAATTAAAATCAAAGGAATGTCTTCAAATCTTTCTTCCTCGTTTTCATCGTATGTTCCTGAAACAACTAGTGGCACCGTATCCCATTTACCAACATATCCAAATTCTTTATTGTTGCATGCATAATCAGAGTTTCCCTCAATGCACTCAGTGCAAAAACAAGAGTAATCCCTTGTGTCTAATGTCCATCCATGGCGACTATCTGAACTCCTAACACAATGCAAAGATCTTGTTTTTTCTACCCTCTTACATCTATGCATCGTTCTTCTGTCCACACCTAGATACATGAACAACAAAAAACTTACATGAACAAACATGTATATATATAAATTTTAAATTTAACTAAATTCAAATGTTTGATTTAATGTAATTTTCTATATACTTGATATCTCCCAAAACACTCTATGTGGAATGTATCGGTTTGTTCTTGAAGATGTGTCGACCACATTTGATGCAAAGTGTTTCTTGCACCATTCAACAACATCATTTGCATTGTCGAGATGATCTTTTGGATAACTCATTTGATGCTTTCTTAAAGCTCATTTGATGCAAGCTCCTGCTCCTTCATGCTCACCCCTTGCATGCCCACTCTAAAAAAGACTCCAAACATGTGGTATTTTGTAGATTTTATGATATCTACAAAGTGCATAGAATGGTCGTGAAGATTTGAATTGTACCACACATCCATCTGACTATACGAAATGAATTTCAAATTTTACACCCATACTTCTCAAATTATCAAAAAATATTGTAAAGCAATGTTGGACAAAAAGTGTGTCATGCTCTTTATCATCACTAATATAAAAGTGATATTCTTTCTTAATGGATCGTTCTTCATCTGTACTCTCAACACCATCCAATTCTAATTGTGCATGTCGATAACACACATGAACCATAATAGTGATCTGCTTTGAAAAGTAATACTCTGTTTGAATCTCCTTTTGATGTACAAAGGAGTAATTTTCTATGAATTCAACTACTGATAGAACTGTTCCACATGGGAAAGTATCTCTCAATGTTTGGAATTGTTGTGCTTGCCACTTAGCAAAAAAGGAATGCTATATGTATGGTCGTATCAATTTTTGAAAATCTTCCATAAATTTTCCAATGGGAATCTCCTCTTCTACATAGTTCAACCTTGTGGATTCTTTCCCAAAATTTGTTTGCAACTTTACATACTTGTACTTGTGTGAGTAAAATATGTGAATAAGTAATAAACAACACAATCAATGAAACATTACATTACAGAGAATCCAAATAACAATCTAATCAAATTGAAACAAATAAACTCTCTAAAAACAATACTTACCTCTTGCAATTTAATGTCTTTGTTAGGTCAGTACCCTCAATTCTTGAAGGAAAATTAGCCAAATTTCCACATGTCTCACAAATTCCTTTTATGCAGTTTATTTGAGGTCCATTTTCATGATCACATAATATAGTCTTTATGAAAAAACTTGTCTATTTAGGAGGTGCATTTTGAAACCCACATCTTTCTTCCCTCATCTTTCGAAACACCTGATAGTAGAGATAAAATTCAATATGATAATGACAACAACAAGTATCAAAAAACCTGTTTATCTTCACATAATATGGCTTTAACCTTTGAAACATTGTTTTCCCAATCTTTATATGAGGATATGCATTACAAAAGTTCATATACATCTCAAATTATGTTATGTCTAGCCAATGTTCTATATGATTTTCATAAATACTAGGTCCAATTCTGTGTCTCATAACATCTCTAGTATTTGATGATGGATGAGTCTAATCATGCCAAAAACCTGAGACCAAGTTCCTAACAACATCTTCAATCCTATCAGAATGGGGAGCTCTACACATAATTTCCCAATTGCCTTCTAAACTCTCACCCAAAAACTTTCTCTTTTTCTCATATTTTATTAATGTGGTTCTACTATAACTAATTTCAGGTGAAAGTGCAAACATTTTTATTTTTCTTGCTATATCTTGATGTACAATAGATGTCAACATCACCCTTCTTGTAGTGGCATTATCCACTGATTGAGATCCTTTCCCAATGGAATCTAAACCCTTTTTAACATTTTGAACAATATCAGTTTGTAATCCCATGTGTTTTTTCTTATTTGATGTCGAATGTACACCCAACAATTGTAATGACTCTTTGAGCTCATCACAAAGAAGTAAATTTGATAACAATTGGGTTTTTTCAAGTGTATCAAGATGATTGAAATGATGATTGATTATTCCATTTATAGATTTAGTCATTGACCTCTTTCTCTTATTATAAGGCTGGTTGGCATAACATTTCAGTTTCTCCATATCCATTTCAAGTAAATGATCTAAATTTCTATGAGAAATTTGTTTCCTCACCTTTTTAGCTAGTTTTAGATGCTCATCCATACTAGTAGGAGGAAGTGATCCCGACCCCTTTCCAACATGCATTGTTTGAACTTGTGCCTCCTCCCTATCTTCAAGGACCATGTGTTCTTGAGCAGATTCATTTGATCCAATGTCTATATTTTCCTTGACTTGAGCATGAGAACTTCCTGCTTGTTGAGCCCTTCCTATATGCCACAAAATATTTTGCAAACAAAAGTGAGAGATGATGTTATATAAGTGAAGTTTATGTATGCAAGCAAACAAAGTGATAAGACATGATGCTATAAGTGAGAGAAGTTTCTACTAGTTTTATATTATCATCTATACTAGTAGAAGGAAGTGATCTTGGCCCCTCTCCAACAAACATTGTTTGAACTTGGGTCTCCTCCCTAACTTCAAGGTCCATGTGTTCTTCAGTGGATTCGTTTGATCCAATATCTAGATTTGGCTCAACTCCAGCTTGAGAAATTCTTGCTTCTTGTTTATATTTACATGCAAGCAAAGAAAGTGAGAGACTATGAGTTATCTAAGTGGAGTTGAAACAAATAAAATCAAAGATTCTTGAACTTAAGAATTCTATGGAACAAAAGCAATTGGAAGTAGATGATAAAGAATTTAGGGAATGTCTATGCAAGATGACTATTGGAAATATATTTATAAGCAAAAAAAATCGAGGTGTTAATAAAAGCCCTAAACACACACTTGAGAGAGAGAGAGAGAGAAGAAACAAGCATGTACCTTGTTTATTTCTATGATAATTTTTCAAGTTTTGTTCACGCCTCTTTTGTTCTTCTTCTTTTGACAATTTTTCGTTGAGATGCATTTTTTCTTTTTCTTTGTTGTCCCATTTTCTTCTTCAACTTAAAGATGACTCAAAACAAGTCCTCTACTAACTTAGTTAAATTCTCCTCCAAACTTTTCCTTGATTGATAAAAATGAAAAGTTGTCTCTCCAATATTTTCCTCCTTGATAAATGTGCAAAAACATCTTCTCCAAAATCTGCGCTCCAAGTGATATAAATGAGAATTAATCTTGCAATTTGATATCTAGAATAATGAAAAATAAGCTTCTATTTATATGCATATGGGATGGGAAAAAAAATTATTCTAGTATACATGGAATAACTAGATCCTAGTTTAAATGAATTAAGTAGTAAACAAACAAGGTATTTTATTGTGGAGTTTGTTGTTATTTAATGCATAGGTATAAACAACATATCTAGTAATTTTAGAATTTTGTTAAAGTGTCAAAAATGTATAATAGAGGTATAATTTGAATTGAATTTTCTTAATTATATTTGAATTTAATTTCAAGTTACTTGTCAAAAATGTATAATAGAGGTATAATTTGAATTGAGTTTACTTAATTATATTTGAATTGAATTTCAATTTACTTGTAAAAAATGTATAATAGAGGTATAATTGGAATTGAATTTTCTTAATTATATTTGAATTGAATTTCAAGTTACTTGTCAAAAATGTATAATAGAGCTATAATTTGAATTGAATTTAGTTAATTATATTTTAATTGAATTTCAAGTTACTTGTCAAAAATGTATAATAGAGGTATAATTTGAATTGAATTTTCTTAATTATGTTTGAATTAAATTTCAAGTTACTTGTCAAAAAGATTATATTTTGTTCTCAACTCAATGGTTCATGTTGCTTAAGTAATTTTAAAAAAAATATTTATTGTGATCAACATGAATGAACTTAATTATAAAGTGGCATTGATTTCCTAAAATTCTACTAAAGATCAAATGTATATTGAATATAAGGAAATGTAAGTTGTAAGAGATCATAAAATAAACAAACATGTATGTATATTGAATATTTAAAGCAAATGCATACATATATCATGAATAAACATGTAACCATAAGCAAACACATGTACATACATGTAAAGATATTCAATGTATAAACATAACACATGTTATAAGCAAATAGGAAAATGTATGTATATATCATATAAGAAAATGTATGTACATATCATATAAGAAAATTAATGTAAATTAGAGATCATCAAATGTCAAATACTAAAGATCAACAAATAAGAAAATGTATGTATATATCATATAAGCAAATGTAAGAGATCATCAAATCTCGAATACTAAAGATCATCATATAAGCAAATACATGTAGTAAAGATCATAAATCTAGTGTGTAGGGCCTAATATGAATGTTGACTCCTAGTCAAAGGACCACCTGAATGAGAATGGTCCAACTCTGATAGATGTGTTAAGCCCTACAAGTAAAATTGTGTATAGAATGTGTTAAATACATATAATTTATATTAAATAAATTTTATGAAAGTTATTTTAAATGAATTTGTATTTTTAAATATCTATCTAGATCTATGCATACACAAATATTGCATGTAGATATATACATATGTATATATAAAAATTTAAAACTCACATGTCCACTGGCAACAAATTCATCCACATCTAAATCATGTTGATCATGCACACGATCTGGACCAAGGCTAGGAGTGACATGAGGTATGTCCACCTGTAACAATATATATGTAAATATATATTAACTTACATGAATATCTAGTTAATTTTTTTTTTCAAAATAATAAAAAAAGAATTGAAACATGCACATGCACACATACATGCACATCATCTAATATCGGATGACCTAAGTGCCCTGAAATGATCTCCTCCACCATATCCACCAAACGATCAAGCGACGAGTCAACATTTGCATCCATCCGATCTATCCCATGTCATGCCAGAAATGATGAATGTAGATGACTATGAAGGTGAGATGGCATCGGCGATGATGAACCAGAACCAATCAACATATCAATAAAACCCATAGTCTGTGCAGCTGCTGAATGAACTATAGGTGGATCCTGATGCACACTAGTGCTCAACTGACAGTGATGGGATCCTAGAGTTGAATGAAATACGTGTTCCAAACGATCTTTGACATGCTCTATATCAATCCCATTGTTTGATGCAATGTGGGCATATGCCTCCAATAGGTCCTCAACCAAACAATGCAGAGTCCTGCGTGCCATATCTCCTATAAGTGCATCAAGCTATGTAGGAGTAGGGATGTCGGCCGTTGTAAAAGGATCCATGGTGGTCCACTGTGCTGAAAATGACATTGATCAAAAATGTCTGGACATCAAATACTGACCTACATGATCATCAAATATCCTAGTGGTGGCAGCCGCAATGTCACCTATAATATCAATTGCTTCCTTTTGAATGACAACCTCATCTGCTATGGGGGCTAGAGCTGGGGTGAGAGTAGGGGACCTCTCGCCAACCAATTCTCTAAACATTGGGGCTGGTCTATCTACTTTATGATAGGTGGGCCTATCGGAAATCTTTCCATGCCCCTGACTAGCATATGGTGGAATGTCCAAGTAGTTAACTTTGAGGCCCAAATGGACCTCAACATACAACTGTTGAACAAAATATAATGGAATTTGGTCATTGTTTGGGTATTGACCATGTGTTGTGAGAAATCATGGGTAGATCAATCCAGCCATTGCACGATCGACACATCTAGTGACCTGGTATCCCCTAACCTTACATACATTTTGATAAAAAGGAAAACAAGTGTTTTTTATCATTTCTTTGGTCACACTATCTTGTATTTTTTTAAGGGGAACATCGCCATGTACTTCTTCCCACATGGAGGAAAGAATAGCAACTACTCTATCTAGGGAATATGCACTAGTCCTCTTAAGTTCATCTCTTAGTTTTTCTAAACTATGTAATATTGACATACATGGTTCAAAATATATCCTTGGGTTTGCACCCTGTGCTAATGAGTCTCTCAATTTTTTAATTTCATTAGTGGTATTTTCAAACAAAGAATCTGGCTCAGGTGGAACATGATCTGCATTTTCCATGTTATATATATATACAATACACCTAAAAGAGCAATGAGACCTTGGTAAATAATATATCTAGATAAAGGGAATACAAATCTAAAACAATTGTAATAATTCATCTACTCATCAATAATATTTTCATACCATTAACAAAAACAAATTCAACATTTATCATAGTTTTTAATAATTTCAAAACATTCAAATTACTAGATTGCACACAAAACATAATCTAAAACAGTTCTAAAATTTAAATTTAAAACATAATCTAAAATAGTTCTAAAATTTAATGGAAGATGTGTCTAAAATTAAGAATTCACACTAGAATATCAATATTCCATAAGAATCTCATAACGAGGATGAATTTAATGGAAGATAATATAAAATCCTCCATATGAGGTTGAATTTTATCATTACATTATGAGTGAATCATTCAATTATATAGCCAACAACATCAAAAAATTATAGATTGGAAAGAAAAATAATCACACATTTATCATATTTTTATATGTATAAAGTTTAGACACCATCAAACTATTCAAACTTACAGATTGCATAAAGCTATAAATTGAATTGTTAAAACTAATTTATTAAGAATCAAATCTAATAAAGTTTGACTTCATATTTCATGTACTTATTATAAATATCTCACTAATCCAACCATACATTTTATATATGTTAAAAAATATATAATTTAACAATTTATACAATTTCTAATTATGATAATAAATCTAGAGGGGGCCTAAACAGGTTAGCTAAATAATTAAGATTGAATACTGGCTGATCACGAGTTCTAGTCTCACGTCATTAATTGCAGTGTCCTTGGCCGCCCGATCACATTAAAAAGTTTGCAGTAGCTGGGTTTATGGGGAATTAAATTGCTACCCGATTCTACTTGATCTAATAAAAAAAAAAAAATGATAATAAATCTAGAATCAAACATGACCCAATTGTAGGATAAAGACAATAATCTTAATCTATACCATTATCTTAAGTTTGGTTTAATAGAAATTGAAAAAAATTATAATCATGAAAAAAACAATGAATAAACTAAGGATCATTTTAACAATGGTGAATTAGTGCCTAAAAATTGGCCTAAAAAATTATAATATTCAACATTGTCATCAAAAATGATATATGAAAACTAAGGATCATTTGGTTATATATTTTCATAGATTTAAAATTTTAATATTTATTACTATAACATGTTCATTACAATTAGATTTTTAAATAATATTGTAATAATTTATTATGTCTTTGAAATTTATTTTGTGGATTTTAATGTTGTTTTTTAAATTTAAGTTAGAGTAAGTAGAATCTAATGATCTAGACCTTAAAAAGATTCAAGTAATTTATGTTTGCCTTAAAATTACGATTATTGCTCGATTAAATAGATTATTGATTGCATTTAGATTTCAAAATTGGAAATACTTTAAAAATTATAGAACCATATTATCCTTTGATACAAAAATCCATGTCAAGGATTATTTGTATCTTCCTCATAATTGTGTTTCACATATTGAATATTTCAGGGAGGATTGCATGGATGATTTGAAAGTTGAAGCAAAGATTGGTTGAGATCGACAAAGGATATTTTGATAAACTCCAAAATCCTAAGAATAGAGAAGATGGCGAGTCATATTTTAATAGACCTTATCTTCACTCCTATTCAAATGCAACCTATCCAACCAATATATTGGATTGCAAAATAAGTAATAGATATATATGAACTTACTCCTAATCCCCCTCCATTTACCCCACCATTAGATATGCATATTGGTATTCACCTACTCAAGTTTTATGAGACCCTAGGTGGCTTTGTGAATACATCAAAAATATTATGCATGGTGTCTAAGAATTTAATTGTGATGGATCAAGATATATTCCAAGAATTTATAAATGAAGTATATATTCATATATATGTATTTGTTTGAGTGTTTAAAATTAGTTAAAAAATTCTTTGAGGGATTTATGCAAATATGACATCATTAGAAAGATAATTTCATGTCATTTTGGTGAAGTCATAACTTAACTTTTAATTTATCATTTATGGGAATGACATCTTCGAGAAGTTTATAGAAGGCCATAGATGGTGGGCCACTTTTTGAATTAAATTTAGTTATTGAATTTGTATTTTTTGGATGCGCATTTAGATTTAAATTTACATGCCAAAGTCACAATGTCCTACTCTTGATTAAATTCCTACAAGAAATTAAGGAACTTGGGATACCCACCTCCCAATGGTCTTGGAATGGATGCATTTAGATGGAGAAGGATTTCAAAAGACTCATGGTAATTGTGGACCCCTCAAAGGCATGATATATAACACATGAACTTTATTTATGAAATTTGGTCTTCATTTGTTGGCTTCTAGTATGAATGTTATCTATAAGGTGGAATTCTTAGTTGAGACTCTCAATCTTCCATTGTTGGTTTCTAGTATGATTATACAATGTGAGCTAAGTATTAATTTCTAATGTTAATTATTGAATGAAAGTATATAAATTATTATTTGAGCATGCTTTAATTCTCATACAGAGTTGTCTTAGTCAATTTCTCAATGTATGAGTTCCATATATTTGTAAATTTTTCTTAATATAAAAACATATTTTATTTCATTAATTAACCTATCTATTCCATGTTACAAAGTATGCTCTTATTTTAAATTATAAGTATATAATTCAAAATTAATTTTTAATTTTCAAGATAGAGTACACACAATTTCTTTAGTTAAAATAGAATAATATTCTTATTTCCATGAGTTATGTAGAATGGTAGCTTTATGTCTCGAAAATATTTCTTTCATACATACTAAATTTTTATCATGTTACATTATGAGTGAATCATCTCAATTATATAACCAAGCACATCAAAAATTATAGATTGGAAAGAAAAATAATCATGCATTTATCATATTTTTATATGTATAAAGTTTCTACCATCAAACTATTTATACTTATAGATTAAATTATTTTTGAATCTGGTTATTTGGGTTCAACATGTCATGCTATAGGATTTTCTTGTGTTTTCACCATGTTGTCATGTGTACATCATAGCTATGTATTTTATAGGTGTATAAATTTTAGAGGAAGGAAAGGTTGAACAAAATTCATAAGGATGACATGGAGCATTGTTTACCTTAGGATTTGGTTGAGGCTCCCTTTATGCATAATTGAGGGGTGGTTGGTCCTATTGTAGACATGACTAATTTAGAAGGTCTTGTCAAGAGAAATTTAGAGGAGATTGGTAGAGACAAGAATCATGTTATAGATGGATTAGTTGGAGTTCATTGCCTCTACCATTCTCTTGAATTGCAACATTCATCTCTTGGTATTCTTTCTAATAATTCAAAAATATGAAAAAGGTTCAAGTTTAGAAGATTATAGGAACCCTTTGGTCTCAAGTTTGGAAACTAAAGATGGAAACTCCATTACAAAGGAACTAGGTCCATTCATGGAAAAGGATAAGGTTGACAATAAGATATAGTTCCTTGAATAATTTTGGATTCAAGTTGTGTTCAATGATAGATCTACTAATGTTTTTGGGAAAACGACCCTCTTTATTAGATACATTGTCACTATTGGTGGAGTATTTCTAATTGGATGTTATTTTTATAACTTACAACTATATTTTTCTTGTTGTTGTTCCATGCCAATATGATTGATAATTTTTTGTCTCTTTATTGGTCTTTGTAAAAGGGTGGGGCCCTTTCAAAATTTCTATTTCTAATTCATAAATTCAACCAAAAGTATTTACCCTAAAATTAAAATATAAATTTAAACTTTAAAATAGTCTTTTTTGATATTATATAATAGCCTCACATGTATTTAATTTATAAATCCTATTATTCTTTATGTTTAATTTCAAAATTTTAATGCTTGAGCAAGTATAGGTTACAAGTGCATTCTTTACATTTTTTTCTCTTTCTTTTTTACTATTTTGTATATGGGTGTCTTATATGCATTTCCTCAAACATATAATTTTGATGTCCTATACCTAATTCTAAATGTAGTTTTATGAATGTATTCCTCCTTTATTCTTTGCTAATTGTAATTGAATATTAGACCTATTTTTTAAAATATGGCCACCCCTCTCAATTAGTAAAATAAGTCATCTATTTTAGGTGGTGGATATTAATGTTAATTGTTTATTTATTGAACATGTACATAATCAAGACAACTTGGAAAAGTGTCTTAAATATTTCTTTTTCATAAAAATAGTTGGAGCATCACATGACAAGACACTAGAACATATAAATCCTTTCTTTAAAATTTCATTTGGGAAATCCTTTAATTCATGCAAATATGAAGTGTTTGTTCGATAGGGATCTCTAGATATAGGGGCTAATTCATGCATGAACTCTATTGAAAAATAAAACACCCATTTAGGAGGAAACATGAGGAGTTCATTCTAGGAAAGACATCCTAAGACTTTTGTAATGGAGGTTTATTTTCATTTGAATGGTTCTCATTCACTTTTACTAAATAATTTAAATTAACAACAAACAAGGCACACCCTTTTCTTTATTCTCTTTTGAGTTGTAAAATAGAAAATTTAATAATACCTTCATTCCTTCTAATCCTAATAGAACTATTTTATTATACATTTCATTTAAACAATCTAGTTTCTTTCCTCTAAATTTATTCTTCGATTCATACATTTAGAACCAACCATTTTTTGAGTAATGCCATAAGACTCAAAGGCAAAATATGAAATTTTTTATCCAAGTTTCCATTGTATGTACCCTAAGTTATAATTTTAGAATGGTATCATTTATAAACTATCTAAGTTGGGACATGTACACAACTCAACACTACCTCTTTTAACAAGGATTTGGATTTTAAGTTGAATTTCTAGACTATCTAAGGTGATACAAAATAGTAAGAAGCACCTAATTATATTAATATTTTAAGATATAAAATATATTAATTCTACTTCATAGCTCTAGGTATGACATTTTCACATCATTATCACCATGCTCCCTAGCTTTCTTTGTTGGTGTCATATCCACCATGAATGAGGCCCATTTTTCTAAAGGTCCTATATATAAAAGATAATTAGATAAACCTTCACCAATGTTTGCATTTTAATTCTAATTGATTACCACTTTATACCTTTTACCAATTTATTATTTCATATTTTACCAATATAAAAACTTGTAGGGGAATAACTATAATTCCCCATTTTTATAAATAGTCTAGATTACCTAAGTTCCAATTGAAGTTTTGTTAGAGTGTAATATAATATGTTTAGTTCTAATCAAGGGTTCTAGATTAATTGTTTCGAATCCCTCAAAAAATTATACTCATTAGAGAGGTTGTGCATTAATAAATCTTACCAATTAGGGATCATATTCTTATTTATACTTTCATACCACAATCATTAGCATAACTTATCAACCTCAATGAGGGAAATAGTCACTATTATGGTTCACATTTTTATTTACCAATAATTCATTATTGTGGGTTGAACAAAATAATCCATCCTATACAAAATTATAAAGATATATGGTTATCAACAATAATTTTAATAACAAATATAACCAAAAAAAATTAACATGAACTGTTTGATATAATGCCTCAAATAAATCTGTTTTATGTTCAGGTAAGGCTTTAGAAACATTAAAGAAAATGCAATTGGAGGTGCCCTTGGTAGAAATGTATGCAAAACGTGGAAGCATAGACAAGGCATGTTAATTTTTTGAGAGAGTTTTGAAATGAGTTTCTAAAATATTTCAAGCAATGCAACGCCATTTTTTCAACACTCTCTACTCATGCCAAAATTGGAGCTTTGGAATAGGGTATGAACATTCATCAAAGCATGATAGAAATAGTGTTTTTTGAAAAGGATTTAGAAACTTTCAAGCAAATGCAATTTCAAACAAAGAAATGCAATTTGAAATCTACAAATTTGAAACATTTTGCATTTAGGGTTTCAAAATTTATCAAACAAATGCATTTTGAAATCTATGAAATTCAAATTTAACCAACCTGTGAGTGAGCTATGGAGGTCGGGTTGATGCACATTTTTCCCACATCCATTCACTACATTCACCTTCAGGTTGGCTTTCACCACATACAGATCTCCAACAAAGAATATGTAGAATGACAGTGACAATTTATTTTTATTTTTTATGCCCTATTTCAATGGGTTCACTCGAACACCCATTTGAGCAAACCCTATTAAATATATTTTTTTATTCATATGTTTATGGGTTCAATCGAAAACTTAAACTCGACTGAACACCTTGCCATTGTGCAAGCAAAAAAAAAAATATCAAATTTTCTTTCTCAAAAAATTTGTAAACCACTATTGTGGCTTAACCCTTAAAGCAATAGATCTGAATTATTTCATTTCATTTGAAAATGTTATATATTTGTACATTAGAAAATAAAGCATTTAAAGAATTTTTTCCCTACAAAAGCATAAACTTAAACACATTTTTCCATTATTTCATTGACATATCTATTTTATCAACACTTTTCCCTACCTCCTACCTCTTGAGGGAACTCATGTGTGAATTTGATTTCACCTATTAGCTCATATGAATGCTTAAAATCTCTCATTCATGCCTTCATGTGCCTCTTACCATCAAATTAGGGAAAATTCATTTCGTGGACTTTGACACACCTCAGAGGTCTAGATTTTCACAGAAAAACCTATATAATCTACTTTTACCTATGCAATATATGAAACTTTAAAACTCTATACTTCTAGACTAGGATGCCCTCACTTTTGTCCTATCATTTTCACACTATTTTTTTGTTGAAAATCCTACTTTGTAGCCTTTTTTTAGATCTAGTTCCTATTTTGATAGTTTGTCCTGAAACTTCTAGATTTTATTGTACATTATCAATTTGGTCCCCTATTTCACCTAATTCAATGCATTACCCTAAAAATACTTTTTCCTCACATTAAAAGAGATAAAAATCTAACTTAACCTTCTTAACTCTCCCTTGGGGACAACAACAAAACAATGTTTATTTCCTAAAACTGCATACCTTCACAAGATGTTTCCCTTCACCACTCCCAAGATGCATCCTAAACCAAATCTTATCATTTGTCCTCCTTCTCATGTTCCTTCACCACAAAATTAACCTACTCTCGTTATTTGGGGCACTTCAAACCAGCCTAAAGCTCCTAGTCACATCCTAAAATTTGTAAAACAACTCATTCAAAACAATTACATACACCAAAATGTGTCATAGGAACCACATTATAATGCAATTTCTCAAACATAAAACACTAAAAAAAAAAAAAACATAAACCACTCCCACTTCCATTTCATTTCCTCAACATTATCTTACCCTTGCACCTCATCTTCCTCAACATATGATAAAAGAGTATGATCTTGTTGAGAAACTTTGTAACTCTCCAGCTAATATCTCTCTTTGGGATTAATTCAAACCTCATCTACATACCATAAGATGCTCCAAGAGGCCTTATAGAAGATAGTGGTTCCATCTTCTATTAGAATGAATGATGTAGCAACCTTGTTTGACTGTATGCAAGCAACAAAATTGGATATTGCATTCACTCAACATGAATTACCTCCTCTTGAAATCCAAAACCAATAATGATACTCTCATGATTTATGCCATTGTTAAGAAACAAAAAATTAGGCATACTCTAATAAATAATGGATTAGGTCTTAATGTTTGTAGCATTGACCTTTTAGACAAGGTTGGTGTGGATGTCTCTCATAAAACTTGATAATCTTTTATTTGTGGCTTTGATAATGTTGGTAAACAACTATTGTGTACAATCACACTACCCATTAAGGTAGGACCTTTGATAATTCCTACCCTTATCCATTTCATTCCTGGTACTCTTTCATATAATTTTCTTCTTGGTAGAAAATTGATTCATACCATGAAGGGATTCTCATCTACTCTTCAATGTATAATGAATTATAAATATAATAAAAATTTCTATATGGTTAAAGTAGATCCAAAAATTTATTTACAAGAAAAAGTAAAAATTAAAATTTCCAACGCTCTTAGTAATTTGATTTTATGTTCAAAATTTAAACCATTACCTTCCAGATATAATGATACTAATGATAGTGAATCACCTATGACTACACTCTTTTGGAAATCATTTGGGGTTTTTATATTTTACACCTTCTTTCATTGGGGAGTATATAATCTCACCATAAAAGCCCAAAGAGTCAGAGGTTGTTTTGGTGGCATCAACACAATTGAATTTCAACACTATAACTCCTTCAATCAATTATAAGGATTAGAATAATGTTTCATCTTCAAGTACATGTTTTGGTGATAATTAGGGTTCATTATATTTCACATCCTCTTTTGTGGGAGAGTAAAAAATATCACAATGTAAACCTAATTAATCTTTTGTTTCATTTGCACAATCTTCTACTCCTACATCAACAAAACCATAATAATCATCATCCCATGATGGAAATGGGGGCTCTTTATCTTTCATCTCTCGTGTGTTGGAAAAATCTAACAAACATCCTCCTAATCTTGACATTTCAACACTTAAAAAGGATCTACATTCTTGCAAAAGAATTCATTCTTCTCATGTCAATATTACTACTCCTGTTTCAACAAATAATAATTAAACAAGACTTCTCCTCCTCCATCTGAGTTGGAAAAACATTATGGGGTTAGATTTAAAATTATTTCTAAACTTGGATATAATGAAAAGAGGGAACACAGAGTTAAGGATCTTGAGAAACTTAAACTGTACCTTGCTAAAAGGGGTTTAGGTTTCCAACCTCATCCTCCATCTACATCTCATCCTCCATCATCTAATGTATTTATGACTCCGTCTTATGAGAAAAAGAATATTTTGTTGAGACTTCTCAAATCCCACTTGATTACTCTTCCTCCTCCAACATGTAAGAAATTTCATAAATATACTAAAGCAAATCACTCTTTTTGTGGATAGATCATCAAGTGCTTGGTCACTCCACTAATAAATGTTAGTAGTTTGAGAAATTTTGTTTTTCATTTTAGTATTTTATATGTGTATGTGCATATGAGAGATGAAACTTGGTAATTAATACAACCTTACATACTAAGGTCTCCTTACCTTCCTGACTTTGATCTTTAGTTTTTGTGTAGTAACATTTGTTGTTATATACTCCATGTGCATATTATGTTTGACTTATGTGTGTATCATGTTTGATTCATGTATTGTGGATCTTTATTTTTTGTTTGTATCATGTATTCTACATTTTTTCTTCATCTATTCCATGTGTTTGCACTATGCGTATTCATTGTATTCTTTATGTATTCTTTGTATGCATCATGTTTTCCTTATATATTCTTTTTTGTGTACTCCATTGATTGCTCATAGTATGCCTTATGTATTATTGAATTTTTCCTTGTATTTCATGTGATATGTCTACTTCATGTTTGTCTTAACTTTGTGGATTGATGGGATCTTAAGTTGGGGGATAGTACATATCTCAACTTAATTCCATCTTGTCTATTTAATTTTTTGATAAAGAAATATATTGTTTTAGTGTGAGTATGAATGTAATATCATATCCTCACCAAAGTGAGGGATAATGTAGCATCATAAATTGTCACCTTTGATAATTTCACACTATATTGACACCCTATTTTTCTTATATAATTAATTATATAAGTAATTTGTTCATTTTGGGGCTAGATTAGGAAAATACATTAAAATCCCCGACATCCCAAGAATTTTGGGCTAAAATCACATGGACAAGGGCAAGGGTGCCCTAGTCCTAAAGGTGTCCCATTTTGAATGTTGGCCTTGAGTATTGTAAAATAACCTTAGGTTGGCCTATGCCAAATAAAATCAATTGGGATGCATATATAAATAAGTTTTACCTCTCATTTGAATAACTAAGAACTATTATGATCAATCATTCACTATTATGCTCTCTTTATGAGGATGCAAGCAATCCTTTTTCTACATGCTAGCTACAACAATCTATTATGTTTTATGGAATGGCCTATTGCAAGTCATCAAGGAAAAATTTCAATCATTCGTCATCAACTCTTTGTGGTAACTTATGATGTAACATCACTTTGACAAGGGTTTCATACCTAAGGTAACATTATCAATTGTCATTTTTTTTATTATAGTCAATTATTATTTTTTTCCTCTACCCAACCTAGGGTAAGCACTCTTTACCATCATTACTTGTTTGTGGAGGTAGAAACATAAAATCTAGGGTTTTATTGAGGAAAGGTCCTATATAACACAATATTTCCCTCCTCCTTTCATGTGTACAATTCAGATATGAAATTTTCATCAATAGCAAGTTATAGAAAAGTGCAAAGCATACCTATACCTTCCAAACCCTATTTCAAGAATTCAAAATCTGTCAAATTTCAAACAAGGGCACCCTTTCCCTTGTCCCTCCAATTCAAGCTCAAATTTTATGTACAAGTTCCCCTATGTTTTCCTTTCCTAGATTTGTACTTGTTTTGCCATTTTCTATTTTTTGTCTAAGTGATAAATTTCAATTTTAGATCTAGGGTTTATGTCAAGTAGGTCTTTTAAACACACATCAAATTTCCCCTCTTCACAACACACTAGTATTTTTACTCTGGGTATGTGCGGGATCATGGTCTTGTAGAAAAGTGACAATATTATGAGGGTATGTGGTGTGACTTTTTTTACCAAAATTAAATGAAACGAAAGGGTTTTAGAGGAGATTCTCAGCTTTCCAAAATATAAATTATGATTTAATTTGAATTTAATAAATAATTATTATTCATTTTCTATTAGAATTCGACTAAAGTCCTGATCGATAGGCTGATTGAAAAACATCTATAACTTTCAAATGGTATCATATTTTTGAATCCAAAACATGCGTCACATTCTATGCTTCACATAATATAGGATTAAAAAAAAAAAATTAAATTTCATGAAGTTTTGACCAAGTTAAGGTGGTCAGACAGACGAGTTTTTATATTTTCTAAAGTTGTAATAAAAAATTCATAATTAATTATTTACTTGGAAAAATTACAAAAAATATGCATCACATCTGGACATGAGTCCTCTACTTATATATAAAATCTTACAAAAAAATATTATCATTTTATTATGGTTAGAATTGGTCAGGACAAACACCTACTTCTTATTTTTTCCCTGAAATTTAAGTACTCTTGCATTGAAATTTCAAATTTTTCAAATAGATTTTATTTATTTTTAAATAAACCTAATTATTTTAGAAACTACATTCAATTTTCTACAAATTCTATTCTTACATATTTTGAAATAATATAGATAACTTATTCAAATATTTACGTCAAAGTTGCCTAACATTGATTTTTCTGAATTTTTTTACCACTAAGGGCTGTTTTTTGCCGATGATCCTACACATACCCCTCTCCTTTGAGGTAGTTAGCTAATCATCAAAGCCTAGTTGGTTTATGTTTCAATGTTGATTCTAAAGAACAAAAGCTAGATCTAGGTTAAAATTCACTCGTTGGATATTAGATCTCCTTCCCACTTAACAAGGCTATAAAATTTGTTTTGTATAGGATGTAAATAAGTGTCATTTTTTAAAAAGTACATTGGAATAAAATATACACATGTATGACCCATAAAATAAGTATTAAATGAAAGTTTTTTTTCAAATTTTTTGGTGAAAAGATGCATACAATGATCAAGTTTGGTTGGGATTTTTTTATAAATTTTTACTAAATATTTTAATTTTTTTTTTTATTGTGATTAAAGCTTTTTTAAAATCCATCATGTATGACCCACATAATTTAACCTAAAATGAGTGTAACTTGAAAAAATCATTGTGTAGAGAATAATTTTTAAATTTTTCAGACAAAAAAAATGAAATCAAAAGTTATTGAAAAATAGAAATATATGTCATTTCAAATTTCTGAGGGTTTTTGTTTGAAAATTTATAAATAAATAACTATGTTCAACACCAAAAAAATTACATATTTTAAAGCTAGACTTTATTTTTTATATTGGGATTTAATTTTTTCCAAATAATCTACAAAAATAAGTCACTAGCCATTACCAAAATCAAATTTTATTTTTGCTACTACCATGACATTGTATTTGAATATCAATATTTCACTCATTTGGAGCACACTTTTCCACATGGACACATAATTTAAAATATTATAAACTATTAAATAATTCCTTCTAGACCTAAAACTTGCAAGGTGTACAACACCTAGTCCCTTAGTCCTAAAAATATCCCACTTGTATGTATTATAAGAATCATAAGGGGCGCACAACACAGTGAACTATATTCCAGGGTTTTATCTTCTTATCCATCTTATATCATATAACATTCTTTATTTTTCATAAGATTTTTCAAAACATATGTAACATTCATTAGCATATCCATATTCTCAATCATAACCCTCAAATCCTCCATGTCACAAATATAGTGATAATGTACATATGAAATGTGCATTGATCATGCATGAAAGGTAGGGTTCTTTTCTAAGATGGTGGTAGTCTTATTATTACACTAAATTGCCACTATACCCTACTTAAATATGATTTCCAAACACAACCTTCAAAGAAAAACTACTTCCTGACAAGTATGAGTAGTTATGTATTTTTCCTTTACATTCAAAAGAACAACCCAATCATATGATTTTCTCACTCAATTGAATGTATAGCCAAAAAAGATAAAATCATAATCACTAGTAAACCTCATGTTATCCACATCACTAGCTCAATAAAAATATATCAATCCCTTTATATCCATTGTGCCACTCAATTTTTGTTTTCTCTAATAGAAATTTGGTCACTCTATTATGTCCCTAAGATACTTAAAGACCATGCTTGATATATTCCAATGGTATTTTTTCATATTGGAAATACACTTACTTAGAAATCCATTGCTTAGGCTGTTGGAAGTTTGAGGAGTTTGTCATTGATATGCTTATTGGCAACATTAGCATGAGATATACAATGTGCAGATACAATGTTGTTATCGATGTCAAAATTGTGGTTTGAGAGGTCTACTTTGATGATCAATTGATTTGATGTGAGTATGTGTTTGAAATGATGACAACCTAATATAAAGATGAAGATGTTTTGCTCTAGTGTAAAATAGATGGATTAATTATTTGGCTGTGTCAAAACATAGTTTTCAGTGTACAGAGCTTTAGTTTTTAGGTTTGCATTGGTTTTTCTTGAGGTATTTCTTTCTATGGTTCTAAGGAATTTTTTTTTTTTGTGTATGAGGACCTTAAATCCAAACTTTCATGTTGTTTTTACTTCTGGTGCAAAAGTTATGGATGCCAATTTTTGGGTTTGCATTCCATTACAGAAGAATATCTAGCCTTGAATATTTTTGGAAGTGTTTACAAATGTCATATGCATCTATGTTCCAAGTAGTGTGTAGTTGGGAGATTCATGTGTTAGTTTGAGGATAATTAGTTGGTGTATTTTAGTGTTAGGTCACCAACAGTGTTGACCTAATATGTTTGGAGTTGTGCAGAGTTTAGCTAAGTTTTAATCCATTATATGGAAGATATTATAGGTCCATACTAACCTATTTGATGTGATACTTGTAGTTTTGAATCAAGGTGCAAAGTGTGTCTTTACATGGTTGATCTTGAGCTGACAAGTTATTATTTTGTATAATACATCTAATTAGGCCAACCTAATTGATGTAATAGTTTTTTGTGAATGTAAAAGGTATAAATGTATGATAATTTTGGTGTTGAAGAGTGATGATTAAGTTTTGTGCATGAATTCCTAAGAAAAGCATTTGAATGTGATGCAAACATAAAGCAAAGCAAAGTTCTAGTGAAGAGTAATATGAAGTGTGTTGATTTAGTGTTTTGAGCTTTAGTGGAACAATATTTCTTACATATTGTAGATGCATTTGTAGCAGTTCAAATATTGGTAGTGACCTAGCCCTCTCTTCTATTTCTCTTATTCTTTGGATAATGATTCCACCTGGCAGTGATGCTTTTTGTAATATTTTACAATTGGTTATAATATATGATGAGCTAATCCTCATTGTGGTTTTTCCCTTTTTAGCTTTTCCACGTAAAATTATGGTGTTCATGTGTTATATGCTTTGATGATTACTTTCATGGTTTATTTCCTTACTATAAATTGAATATGATGTGTGGAATGAATTTTTAAATGGTTAAGTGGTTTCAGAGAATACTGATTCACCCCCCCCTTAGTATTTTGAGTATTCAAAAATTGGTATTAGAGTAAGGATCCTTCAATTGGCTTGATTGTTGAGGTAGATATTAGAGTTGAACAAATGGCTACAAGGAAGTATCCTATTCCTCCAAAAGAAATTCCAACCGTAGCATTTATTGAGGAAGATTGTAGTGTTAAATGGAAGGAAAACTTAAATTTTCTCTAGATGATTTGGATAAAGAAAAATTTAAGAATAGAGATATGAAAAAGGATCTTAGTGATGCAGATGAATGAACTAAGGTATTGAGAGAGAAACTAAATAAATCCACAAATAGGATCAAAGAGCTCAAGAAATTAAATGAGATCATTCCCAGTCTAAAATTTCAGATTGAAGAAAGTAATAGAGTTGAAGAATGCTTGAATGCTAAGATGAAAATAAAATATGAAGAATGCTCAAAAATTGAAGAAGAAGTTGTGACTTTGAGATTAGATTTGGAGAGAGAAAAGAATCAAGAAGATAAATTCAAGATGAGCTCTAAAATTCTTAATGAAATGATTGCAAATCAAAAGAATTCTAAAGAAAAAGGTATATTAGGGTTTGAAAAGGGAGAAATTTCTAAGGAAAATTAGGTATCAAGTGTTGAAAAGAAGAAAAATGAACAAAATAAGATTGAGTACAAGAAGAGCAATGGAAAGAAATTTTTTCATCAAAGGAAAGAATTCAAAATACCATAGGTATTAAACAACCAAATGCACAAAGGTACCCCTCTTTTAATGGTTATTGTTATTTTTGCAATAAGTTTGGACATAATCCTGTAGGATGTAGAATTGGAATGAATCAGAATATTCAATCATTTCTTTGTTAGTTATTTACATGCAATAGATTTGGTCATATGTAGAGCTAGTGAATACAAAAATCAAAGGAGGAATGGTTATAATAATGGCATGATGTTTCAATATTTCACTCGCTATTGTTATACATGTAATGGATTTGGGAAAAAAGATAATCAATGTGGATCTAGAATGGTTGGAAGTAAGCTTGTTCAAAATGTTGTCACTAATTACAATTGCAATAAACTTGGACATATAGCTAAATTTTTTAGAAGTAATAATGTGAAGAATAATAATCCAAAAAATAATACTGCTTCAATGAAAAAGGTTGATCCAATAGAGATGAAGAAAGAGATGGGTAAGATTTCAAGAAAGAAGGAAGAGAGAAAAGTTAAGACTGAGTTTATGCCAGCTTTTGGTGCAAGTGTTTCCTCTGAAAGCTAAGTTAAGAGCTTTGGCTCAGGGGGATATTTAAATACAATCATAAAGTCCCCACCAAAGATATGGTGTTGATGCCTTTAGCACATGGATATGAGATGTAGGTCGACATGCTTGACCTATTGGTGAAAACACCAGTGGAAAATATCAAGATGTGGAAGTTTGTGGAGCATTCGAAAGTGATTATGCATTATAGGTAGGGTTCATCATCTTTATCATATAAAACATTCAATGTGAATTAGGTTATTTCAAAAATGGTTTATAAGTGAATCAAAATATGTCTAAGTCATTTTAAAATGAGTATTTGAAGAGAGAACAATAGTGAAGGAGTGAAGAGAAGCATTTCAGTAATCTTGCACGTGAAACCCCAACTAGTGGAAATTAAGAGGTATTTATAGTTTCCATTTTCCCTAAGTTTTAGAAGTGCTTTCAATTTCTTGCAAAAATGTATACCCCATGTTGTAGAGGTTGTGGACCGACCCTGTCCAAAATTTAAATGACACCCTAATAAGTCGATGATGACTAATCCAAATGGTGCTTTCTTGAGCATTATGTATGGTGTGTTGTACATAGAAGATTTTAGGATATGAATTCATGCTAAATTAGATGAGTATAATAACTCTAATCTAGGTGATGTATGGTTTAAAAAACTCATCGAAGGTCAATTTGAATTAAAATTTGAGTTCAAGTGTTCAACAGAGAAGAAGCTCAATGTGTGGAACAATTGTGGGACAAATACACATTGATCCCAATTCATGAAAAATTTATGTGGCTAGCTATTCCTTATTTAATGAACAAGGAGGCGATTAGGGTTGTTACAGGATTATGCTCAACAAGACCAGTTTTGGTGCTAAAATTCGTGAAAAAGGAAATAGTGATGGAGTTGACAATTGCAAGGTATGACAAGAGAACCCTAATAGGAAGAGACATTAGAGACCCTGTAGTGAAATGTGCAACAATGGTGATATGGTATGTTGATGGGTATTTTTTCACCTTCTCAACATAGGAA
>VDFB02358134.1:18384571-18554954 GCA_007258455.2 Sequoia sempervirens | reverse complement strand
ACATGCATGATATTCAATCTGGTAGAAGTTAGGTATAGTGTTCCTCCAATCAAAGATCTATACCTACTCTGATCAGCCTTAGGAGATTCATCATTCTTGCTCAACTTGTAGCCAGTAACCATAGGAGTACATACCGGTTTAGAGTCTTCCATTCCAAACTTCTTTAGCAAATTTCCTTGGCATATTTTGACTGTGAAATGAAAATACCTTTTTTCTTTCTGATGGATTTGTATTCCAAGGAAGAAATTCATCTCCCCAAACATTGACATTTCAAACCCATTTTGTATTTATTCTGCAAATTACTTCCACATAGCTTCATTTCCTCCAAAGATTATATCATCAATATACACAATAAAGATTACTATTTGCGGTACCTTTATTGAATCCCTATTGCAAAAAGTACTTATCCAATCTTGCATACCAAACTCTATGAGCTTTCTTGAGTCCATATAATGCCTTTTTCAATCTATAGACCATATTAGGGTTTTTTGATAACTAAAATCCTCTTGGTTGTTCAGTGTACACCTCTTCTTCCAACTCACCATTCAAGAATGCAAACTTCATATCCATTTGATAAACTTTGAAATCCTTATGTGCTACAAAATCCAAAGACATTCTAATATCTTCCATTATTTCCACTAGAACAAATGTCTCCTCAAAATATATTCCTTCGACTTGTGAGTAGCCTTTACACACAAGCCTTGCTTTATTTCTAACCACTTCTCCACTCTCATTTAGTTTGTTCTAGAATACCCACTTAGTTCCAATCACATTCTTGTTTGGTGGTCTCAAGACAAGTTCCCAAGTCTGATTCTTCTCAATATACATTAATTCTTCTTCTATATCCTTGATCCAATATTCATTTTTGCATGCCTCAATCATTGTTTTAGGTTCAAATTTGGAAAGTAAACATAAGTTTACCTATTCTTTTTCCTATAGAGAAGGGGAACCCACTACTCACAAGTCTCTTTCTTTCTGAGAGAATCCCAAGGAATGGACTTCCCTAAACTACCTCATTCTTTGCTTAATTGAGCTAGAAGGAATAATGAAAAAAATTCAAAGGATAGTTTATCAGAAACAATATTCAAATAGACTACTTTAGAATATAAAGAAGTAGGATGTCAAGATATCTATGAAAGAAGGGATGAATCTTGGCCAAAGGAATATAGTGAAAAATCAAGATGCTAGTTTGGTGCATTGGATTTTGAGGGATGCACTGGTGTCTTGTACGACCAAGGTGCTAAACCATTAGATAGAAATACTATAATCCTACTAACACAATCAAATCTAAGGTTTGTTCAACTAAAAGGTCAACAAAAAGAAATAAAGGTTAGAAAACACAAAGGAGAGCAAAGAATTATCTTACAAAGGGTCTTGCATTTGAGATCTTCCTCCAAGCTTCACTTGGACAACCTACACACAAGATGAATGAGAGAAAAAGTTGGGGCTATTTTGGGGCTTACCACATTTAAAACCTTGTTTTTGTGTTCCCACCTCCATGGATATCTAGATAGATAGAAAACTAGACAACTTAGTAAACGAATGCAAAGTGATAAAAGAAACCTCAACCCAAAGATGAGAACCTGTATCATGAAATAGCAAAGTAACAAGTTATCTATTCACAAATATATCAGAGGCAAGAGAGTGTTAACAAAATAATGTGGACCCGTCTTAATTTGAAAGATGCACTGTTGAATTCTTTCAAGAGAGATTTGGTTGGTTGAGGGACCTCAGTCCAGTAGAGCTTCATCTTAAAATCAAGATTGAGAAGAGAATGAAGTGAAAGTGAAAAGAGAGAGAAGTTAGAATGAGAGAACCCCTAAAATGAGAGAAAAGAGGGATTTTTGTGTTGTTGCATCATCAATGGGAGGAGATGTTACTCTCAGAACCTAACCTTAGAGACACATTTCATCGGTCAAAGATTCCAAGATTCTTCATTCCAACTCAGAAAAATGTAGGGATTCTAGCACACCACGTGGATGTATATGCATCGCGTAGGTGTCCAAGTCATCATTTTTGGTAAATGAGGAGGTGGACTATTGTTACTTCATCATTGATCCTCATGGAGTTGAAATCTTGAAATTCTGACCCATAATGTTCTTGTCTTACATGCGACTAGGTGAGATACATGCGGGGTCAAATGTGCAAATGTGAAATTTCCCCCAAGGTGAAATTTTATGACATTACACTGCCATAAGATCCTTTCTTCTTGTCAACACACCTTTGCTCTTGTCACCAATGATTTGATTTTTAGAATGATTCTTTTACACATAATTAGGAGTCTTAGGGATCCTTTCTGAATGATGAGGGCCATGCCCCTTGAAACCACATAAATCACAATAATAGATACCAACACAAAAGATGCGAGATAGAAAAGTAATCCACTTTCAATTATTTCAAATAATAAAATTATAGATTCAAAACTTACATGCTATAGCCTCATGGGCTTGATTCATTACGACAAAATAAACTCTGAAAATAAAATATATTATTTGGGGCCACAATCTGCACTATTGGAGCCACCTTCTACAACCCCCACTTAACCCTTTTTTATTTTACCCAATAACTGCCCTAGAATTTTCTAGAAAGTTCAACTTTCCCTTTTATTTTGGTGCCAAAAGTCTCATAGTTTTATTTATGGCCTAGGAATAAATTTTAATGAAATTTACTTTTCAAAGGGGAAACTTTGTAGGGCCATAAATTTTGATCCAGGTGTTTGATTTTCTATATTGCCTATCATTGGAAATCTCTCAAAGAGTTCTATATTATGTGAACCACCTTAGGTTGGTTCGCCAAATTTTTGAGTTGTTTTAGGGCCTCTAAAGTCTTCACATTTGAAATTGAAGTGGTATTGGAAAAATTTCTCAAGATGGAAACATTAGTATCTCCTAAACCATGTAGAGTATTGAGGTGATTCTTTCGTGATTGGAAATTTTTTTCAGTTCTGCTCCTTGGGGTAAATTTTTAGGTCCATACGAGCCTATTTGGGCTAACTTACTAAAGATAGTAAGTGCCTATTTTTTCTATTTTTGACACCTGACTATCTTACACCCCTTAAGTTCCATCATGGGACTCAAAACAACTAAATAAAATAAAGAAAATAATTTTTTTGTTTGATGCAAGATTTCCCTACACCACTAGATGCTCCTACAACAGACACCCATAGTAATTTGAAAAGTGACCTTGTCACTTCTTAGGAGTTAGAGGGAAACCAAGATAGTTAACATTTTCCTTAGACAACCATGATGAATTTTCAACATGCTTTCCTTTCCATTTCACTAAGTACTATTTATATTTCCTTTTTCTTGTGCTTCTACCCACATGACTATCCAAGATTTCTTCTATCTCATCCTTCTTTGAAGTAGGTGTTGGAACTTTCCACTGTTCTTTTATCGGTCCCTCCTCTATATCACATTCATGATACTTTGTCAAATCAACAATGTTGAATGCAGGAGAAATGTTTATTCCACTAGACAACTCTACCTCATAAGCATTTCCTGAATCATGCTTCTTTAGGATCTTGCATGGTCCAAACTTCTTCATCTTTAACTTGCTGTATGTACCAACTGGAAACCTTTCCTTTCACAAATGAACCATGACTTCATCTCCTACTTGGAACTCCTTATACCTCATTTTTCGATCTACCTGAGTCTTATATTGTGAGTTCATTTTATTGATATGTTTCTTCACCTCTTCGTGCAAATTCTTCAGGTGCTGAAAAAAATATTCAACCTCAGTGCTATTCTTCTCCCCCTTATCCATCTTTCTCAGTTTAGAAGTAGTTCTTGGACTACTCCCATACACAATCTAGAATGGTGATTTACCAATGCTCCTATTGACAAAATTATTATATATATATTTTTTTCCTATGGTATAATCAAATCCCATCACTTAGGCTTATCTCCTACTAAGCATCTTAGCAGGTTACCAAAACTCCTATTCACCACCTCTATTTTTCCATCAGTCTATGGATGGTGTGTAGAATTGAACTTAAAATTTGTTTTCAACTTCTTCAATAATTTTCTCCAGAAATAACAAACAAATTTGGTATCTTTGTCTAAAAATATACTCTTTTGTAGACCACGTAGTCTCACCACCTCTTTAAAAAACAACTTTGCAACATGAACAACATCACTAGTCTTATGACATGGAATGAAATGTGCCATCTTTGAAAATGTATCCACCACCACAAATATGGAATCATTCCCTCTCTATGTCCTTTGCAAGACAAGAATAAAATCCATGCTAATATCCTCCCATGGCCTCTTAGGTACAGGTAATGGTTGATACAATCCAATATTCTAACTTTTTCCTTTCTCCATCTGACATACACTGCAAATTTTTATAAACTTATTCGCATCTTGTTATAACTATGGAAAATAATAATTCTCATTGACAAGAGCAATGGTCTTATCTTGACCAAAATGTCCTCCCAATCCTCCACTATGCTTCTCCTTGATTAGATTCTCTCTCATAGAACTCCTTGGAGTGCACAATTGGATTCCTATATACAACATCCCATCTTGGATTAAGAAATCCAACCATCTCATCTTATCCAATGTAATAGGTTCCAAACAAGGCTTCCAAGCTTCTGCAATGTCCGGATCTTCAAGATACAAAGTCTTGAGTTCATTGAACCCAACAACCTCTATATTCATTTCTATCAAGAAATTTCACCTTCTACTTAAGGCATCTGCAACTCTGTTTGACCTTCCACTCATGCGCTTCAAAACAAAGGTATAACTCTACAAAAAATCAACCCACTTTAGGTGCCTTTGATTTAACTTTCCTTGACTATTGAGATACTACAAATCCTAGTGATCAGTATATTAAAAAAAATATTTTGGCAACAAATAGTGTCTCCATTTCTTCAAAGCCTTAACTATAGCATAAAACTCTTGATCATAGACACATTATTTCTTCGCATCATTCAACTTCTCACTAAAATGGACAACAATATTACCTTCTTGACTCAAAATAGCTCATATGGAAGTGCCACTAGCATCATAATCTACCTGAAAAACCTTATTGAAATCTAGAAGTGCCAAAAAAGGTTGTTCTGTAACTTTCTTCTTCAACATATCAAAAATTTTGGCTACTCCTATAGTCCACTTAAACTCTTTTCTATCCCCTCTCATCACTTCAGTTAGAGGTGCAAAAATACTACTGAAATTATTAATAAACTTCGTGTAAAAACATGCTAGTGCATGAAATGATCTTACCTCTGTAACATTCCTCAGGGTAGGCCACTCAATGATAGCTTTCACCTTCTTTGGATCCATTTTAAGACCCTTTGTTAAAGCAAAAAATCCTAGATACACCAAATCTCTTTCCACAAAACTACATTTCTTCAAATTAATCAACAACTTTGTCATCCCTTTTTCCAAAAATAACACTTACTAAAAATAGCAAGTTTCCACTCTCCAGAAATAGTAAGTCAAGGGTTGCCGAATATATTGAAAAATATTATTTGTTTAATATTGATATTGTCCTAGTGAAATATTTATCTTTTGGACAAATAAATATTAATTATTTAGTGGTGCCAACATAGGTGGGTCATGAGTTTTGGAAAAAACACTTTAACCTCATGTAAGTGCCTCAAAAAGTGCATTTTGAGTTGTCAAAAAGATGCCTTATAAGTGGTATAATATGAAAGGCTAATTTTAGAGGTGTTATAATACATGTTATGACTATGGTAAGTGCCTAAATTTGGGGAGGATTATTTGGACGTGAATCCAATGTTTGATAGAAGCTTCATGAAGAAGGAAACAAATATAAAATACCATTTCTTACTTTTTGGATTCATTCTTGCATATTTTCCTTCACAGGTATTAGTATTCTTCTAGGAAACCAAAGAAGAAAGTATCTCTGAGGCTAGTAAACCAAAGAGATTGAGGCTTGAAGGTAGTGGTTTTTATAGTCTCTAGGAGCAGTTTCACACAGGTATTGCCATTGTGCTCAATAGTTGAAGTTTATTTCAATATTTTGTATTTTCTTGTAGGTGGAAGTGTGGTATTTGGGGTTTGGAAGATTTATTTGTTGCAAATGTTTTGATTATATGATAAAAACAATTTTTGATTATTTGTTGCAAATGTTAATGACCGATTTTAGATGTGTATTTCTAATATTTTATCATAAAAATCCTTGGTGTGGAGTTTAGAGAGTTTCCTTGCAAGTTGGGTTTGGTTTAGTATGTGTTTTGACTTCATATTTGCTCTTTATTTTGAGCATTGTCACAGCAGATTTATATTACTTCTAGAAAATGTATGAGATGACAATTTGTATAAGTTTTTGGCACATTTTATATGTATTTTCTGCTCCAAATGCTATGATCATTTTTGGGGACTTTTGGAATGAAAGTTGCAGTTGTTGGTTGGAGTTGTAGGCATTGTTGGTCAATATACACATTGGAAAAATGCATGCAAGTTGTGGGTATTGTTCTTTGATGTAAATGACATAATTTTAATATCACAAACATGTTTTATTGCAGCAAGGTGTTTTATTTATTAGTAAAATTATTAAAAAAGAAAAAAATAGATTTTATGTTGCAATTTCATTTTACATGATTTCATATTTTGGATGTATGACAAAAATCATTGTTATAGATTTGAAATTAATTTAAAAGGGGATATTTCAAGCTTCTCCTCCCTCAGCTTATCAAAAACCCTTTGGATATGCATCAAGTGCTCCTCTAATGTCTTGCTGAAAATTAAAATATCATCCAAATAAACAATAAAAAAATTTCCTAAAATTTCTTTCAATACCCCATTCATAAGCCACATAAATGTGCTTGGTGCATTAGTTAGCCCAAAAGGAATGACTAACCACTCATACAATCCCTCCTTGGTTTTAAAGGTTTTCTTCCATTCATCTCCTTCTCTAATCTAGATCTTGTGATATCTGCTCTTCAAATCTATCTTCTTGAAGTACTCAACTCCACTCAAACAATCCATAATGTCATCCATTCTCGACAAGGGAAATCTATACTTGATGGTGATCTTGTTGATGGATCTAGAATCTGTACACATCTACCATTCCTTATACTACTTTGGTTCTAGTACTACAAGTACTACACATGGACTCAAACTCTCTCTAATCAATCCCTTCTGCAACAACTCTTACACTTGTTTGTTAACTCTTCACTTTCTACTAGAGTCATACAATGAGCTTCCTTATTCTACAAACTGGCTCCAAGAATCAAGTCCATCTAATGACTAAGATTTCTTACTGGAGGTAAACCTTTAGGTACATTATGAGAAATAATATCTTAAAACTCATTTAAAAAATTTGAAACCTCTATAGGTACCTTAGTAGTATCTTCTTTGTCAATTCTAGGGATCAATGCAAAACACATATGCTCATGCCTCATACCTTCTAGGAACTTTCTTCCATTAGACAAAAAACTTCATGCATTACTGCACACCTTTTTTTCTTCCTCTTTCACGGGTTTCAACTTATGATGAACCCCATCCTTTGTCAAAGAATAGGTGTTGGCATGTCCATCATGTACTACTCGCTAATCAAATTTCCACGGTTTGCCTAATAACATATGAAAAATATCCATAGGCATAATATCACACAATACCTCATCATGGTAATTTCCAATCTTGAGCTTTACTAGAAATTGTTCATTTACCAAGGCTTTATAGTGCTTATGCAACCAAGCAATCCAGTATGGGTTTGAATTCCTTCTTCTCTCCAATCACAACTTACTAACCATTTCTTCTAAAACAAGGTTATCAGTACTACCTCTATCAATAATAGCATTGCAAACTTTACCTTCATAGTTACATCTAGTACAAAACAAATTCTTCCTTTAAGTTGGTTCCCTCTCCTCATTGAACAAGGCTCTTCTAGTAACAAGAACCTCTCCTCTTTCTTCATCCTTAGAATGTGAAGACTCAACATCTTCATCTACATGTGCAACTCGTGCATTACCCTTAGGTCTTCTATTTGTCCTTCCTTGATGTTGAGGACACTCATAAGCTTTGTGTCCTTCTTCTCCACACTAGAAATAGGTTCCATGGAAGCCTCCTCTTCCTGGTCCTCATCTAGATCTTCCTCTTCCTCTTTGGTCTCCATTATTCTGATCACAAGGATGGTAGGTGTTATCTCCTTTTTAGTTCTAGCTACTACTAGAGCCTTCACCATTCTTTTGATCTTCATTTCGAACTCCATATGACCATCCACCAGTCTTTCCTCCATGGCCTCCACCTCATTGTTTGTTCTCAAACCTCTAGTTTAGCCATTCTTCAACCTTTAGAGAAAATTGATAAGCATCCTCAATGGTGATCATTCTTACCAGTGCCAATTCTTCATGTATGCTTGGCTTCAACCCATTAATATAATGAGAAACTTTCTCTTTATTCACCTCAGAATGTCTTCCTGAATCAAAAATTTATGAAATTCCTTTGTGTATTCTTTCACCATCCTTGTTCCTTGACTCAAGCTCTACATCTTCTTGAGCAACTCCAATTTGTAATCGACTAGAATAAATTTTTCTTCAATTTTGACACCATTCTATCCCATCTAGAAATTTTATCTTTCCCTTGTCTTCCTATTTCTAACAAGACATATTTCCTCAATATACTGGTCTGAACTTTCAATTTTATCTTTGCAAACCTCACTCTATGAGGATCTTCAATCTCCTCAAACTTAAAAAATTCATCCATGTCATTGATCCAATTGATCAATTCTTTAGGATTTAGACTTCCACTAAAAGTTGAAACCTCCATTTTAAGTCTCTTCCTAATGCTTGAGATCACTCACAACAATCTTCTTTCTCCAGGATCCATTATATCCTTCTCTTCCTCTTTCATTTCCTCTTTTGTTTCATCTTCACTATCATTTTTGTTTCATTGCACATCTCTTCTTCAAACCTCTTTCTGCAAGGTTTCTAATTGTCTTCTAAGGGATTTATTTTCATCTCTAGGTGGATCTCTTCCTCCACCACCTCGGCCTCTACCTCTGCCATGTTGGAAAATTCTTGGAGGCATATTGAACTCAACCCACACTCATAGGTTCTACTGTAAATTCCTCACATTTGACACTCTATTATAGGCTTCAGAACTCCTACTCTTATACCACTTGATGAGGGCCAAACCACCTAAAACCACACAAATAACAATAATAGATACCAACATAGAAGATGCAAGATCTAGAAAAATAACCCAATTTCAATTATTTTAGATAATGAAAGTATAGATTCAAAACTTACATGCTATAGACTCATGGGCTTGATTCATTACCACAAAATCAACTCTGAAAAGAAAATATATTATTTGGAGCCACAATTTGCACTATTGGAGCCACCTTCTACAACCCCCACTTAGCCCTTTTTTTATTTTACCTAATAACCACCCTAGAGTGCTCTAGAAAGTTCAACTTTCCCTTTTTTTTTGGCGCCAAAAGTCTCGTTGTTTGATTTCTGGCCTAGGAAGAAATTTTAATGAAATTCACTTTTTACAGGGGAAACTTTGCAGGGCCATAAATTTTGATCCAGGTGTCTGATTTTCTATTATTTCATATCATTGGAAAGATCTTGAATAGATCTACAACATGCAAATCTATTGTAGGCCAATTAATGAAAATTTTAAGCTATTTTGGGGGCTCTAAAATATTCATATCTGAAATTGAAGCTACATTGGAGAAATTTCTAGGGATGGAAACTTTAATCTCTCCTAAACCATGTAGGGTATTAAGGTAATTCTTTAGCAACCGAAAATATTTTTTAGTTCTACTCCTTAGGATAAATTTTTAGGTCCATACGAGCCCGTTTAGGCTAAGTTACTAAAAATAGTGTGCCCATTTTCCACTATTTTTGATGCTTAACTATCTTACACCCCTTAAGTGCCATCATGGGACTCAAAGCAACTAAAGAAAATAAATAAAACAATTTTTTTGGGTGATGCAAGATTTCCCTACACCACTGGATGATCCTACATCACAAAGTTTCTTTCTCTTCAACTTGTACTTCTTTTTCTTTACCTCCATCTTTTTCTTCTTCTCTACAAGAGTATTCATCTAATTCATATCCATATATCATCACCAAGATTTTATGTAATTCTTCATCCACTTTGAAAATTTCACTTTCAATAATCTTTTTTAGCCTCTTATTGCAGTACCAGTAATCTTTGATTTTTTTAGAATATCTAAGGAAGATACCTTGATTAGATCTTGTATCAAACTTTCCAAAATTTTCTTCATCTCTTTTTATATAGCATTTGCTTCCAAATAATCTAAAATATTTGACAATAGGAGTCCTTCCATACCATAATTCATATGGATTCTTTGAACAATTTTTTCTTGCATGTGGCATGTTAAGTATGTATATTGCAGTATGAATTGCTTCTCTCTAGTAGACTTCCAATAAGTTTTCTTCTTTCATCATTGTTCTTGCTACTTCTTGAATAGTTTTATTCTTCCTTTCAACCTCTCCATTATGTTGAGGTGTCCTAAGGGATGAAAAATGCCTCTTTTTTCCTTGATCTTCAGGGAAACTATTAAACTCAATGGAGGTGAACTCTCCACCTCTATCAGATCTTAATTCATATCCGTTTCATTTTTCAACCATAGATTTAAATGCCTTAAACTTGTCTAGAGATTTTAATTTTTCTTTTAAAACCCAAGTCATTCTAGAATAATCATCAATTAATAGCATGAAATACATGTCACATTGAATACTTCTTATTCTAGTAGGTCCAAATAATCAATAGTAGATTGTTCTTTGACTTTGAAACTCTTTCTATCTTGCTTCCCAATCCAAAATTCCTTGTAGATAGATTTGATAGGCTTTGTAATCTTTGGAAGATCTCTCACAACTTGAACTAAATTGATTCTTACTAGGCTATCAAAATTGATGTGACACATTCTTCTATGCCATAGCCAACTTTCATTAATTTGATTCATAAAGCAATGCCCATTTGCACCCTTAATCTGATAAACATTTCCATATGTTCTTCCTATAGCAACCAGATTTTTGGATCCCTTTCTAATCACATAAGCATCATCTTGAAACACAAGGTTATATACTTTCTACACATTTTTCCTACACTTAGAAGATTATGTCACAAACTCTTAATATAAAGAACACCATTTGTAGTATGCTTGCCATCAAAACTAATTGAGCCTTTTCTAAATTCATCACCAAACTTAACAATACCTCTTTCAAATTTCTCAAGTTTAACAAAATGACTCTTATCACTAGTCATATGATTTGAGTATCCACTATCAATGATCCAAAATTTCTTCTCCTCTCTAGCATGAAAATTAGTCACCATATTTCCTTCAACATTATGACTTGTTTTTGAAGAACTTTCCTTCATAAATTTCTCAGAGTTAGCAGAATTAGTTTCAACTTTTAGAGCCATGAAAAGAATTCATTATCCTCATTATCTAGATAATCAAATTCATCATTAGATATACTTGCATCTTCTTTAACATAATAAATTCTCTTGATTGATTTACCTTTGTTCTCCTTATTTTTATCATTTGAAGCTTTGGCAAGACATATTGAAGCATAATGACCTATATTTCTACAATTAAAAAATTTGAAAGGTAACTTACCTCTATATTTTCCAATGCCCATTTTCAATCTTCTCACAAATTTTGCTTCTACATTGTCAAGTTCATCCTGATTTGATTCCTCATTCTTCTTTATTTTGCTAGCTTTTAATGAAGTCTCATTCTTTATATCATTTGGACAAAGCTCTCTCAATTTAAAAGTAGTTAAAGCACCATATAGCTGATCTCTAGTATAATTACTTAAATTTTGAGCTTCTTGAATAGTAGAAAACTTATGACTATAAGTTTTAGGAAGATTTCTCAATATCTTCTTTACCACTTCATCCTCATCTAGCCTTCCACAAAGACCTTTGATAGAATTGAATGTTTCATCCACTTTATGCATGTATCTTGTGATATCTTCATCTTCTAACATTCACATGTTTTCAAACTTGATATTTACATTTTTATTTTTAGCTTGCTTTAAATTATCATCTCCTTCGTAGATACTTTCCAACTTTTTCTAGATCTCACTAGCAGTTTTAATATTCATAACTTTCACAAGTTTTGTATTAGAAAGACCACTTAAAAGAGCATACCTTTCTTTTCCATTGTTCATAAGTCTTGATCTCATCATTATTTGGTGGTACATTTGTCAGAATAGTATATATATCTTGAAAATACTTTCAAACTCCAAATCCTAGGGATACAAGGAAAGCTTCCATCATGGTCTTCCAAAATGCATAATTTGGTCCATCAAATAGATGAGCCTCCTTCTTATGTGCCATCCCAAATCTACCTCAAGTGGTTAAGCTTTCTTCTAAGGAACTTGCTATGATACCAATTTTTAAAATGCACAAGACAACTCAGAGTGGGGGGGGTGAATCAGTTGTTCATTAAAACATCAAACCCTTAGATCTAATATTCAAATCCACATTAACATTATTAGCTGTTAATTTGTTAGAGTGATTTAACATGTAAGAAAATAATAGAAACTAAAACACAACACCATACACAATAGAACACCATATTTACTTGGAAAACCAAAGAAGGGAAAAACCACGATGAGGATTAGATCATAATGTAAAGTAATTGCAATACTGAATATAATAGGCTCACTACCTAAATAAAAGAAGGGATCACTACCAGTGAATCACTGTTGGATTATAGAATAGAAGAAAGAATATTGTTAAAATGAGAAATCTATCTTAGAGAAAGAGAAAAGATCCACCACTACATCACCAAAATATTTGCAACCTCTCTAGAGAATGTAGACACCTTTTGCTCACTGCTTCAAGTAGTCTAACACATTAAAGTTTGCACTACATTTTGTACTTTCACACTTTACATAAAATTTCACATTATTCACACATCATACACACATCCTCCATCATATCAACACTCATCTTTAAGGTCAACTATGTACCTCAAACATGTAAATTCAAATTAGGTTGGCATCAAAACATTCTTGTGGTGGAAAGGAATGAAGGTGAACCACATCACACCTTAACTTTGACCTAAATCCACATATGCACACCACACCACATTTCCAAAAGCACCAAAGAAAATATGCAATTAGTATAAACACCGAAGGTTAGTCAAACATATGTTAACACTATTAGAATTTTAAATACATGCTTCTTTTGATCCAAAGATGAATCATAGACCACACACAAATCTCAAACAAAATTTGGAATATTCCATCAATACCTTTAAATCCAACAAATTCCTTCACAACAACTTCCACTTGAAGAATATACTCATCCTGCACAACCAATTAACCTTTCACTTACTGTAACTCATGAATCCAACCTTGCAGAGTACCAAAATTTGAACAACTTAGACTGAAAATAGATATGAGCAATATGAGCACACCCTTAGATCTACAAGACTAGAAAACAAATTGTAGAGAAATGAGGAGAAAAACCATTTCTCCTAGACAACACTACTTTCCTAGTTCACACACTAGTGAGCAAAAATTTTTTTACACAATGATCCAACACAAGAAACTCTAGATATAATAGATCTAAAAAATTTTGCTCAACATATCCAAACTACACAAGCATAAATTTAATACAAAAGAAATGCAAAGCAAAACTAGAAAACTACACTACATGGAAAAACACTTCTCTAACACACTATTTCCTCTTTTATTCAAATTTTCTCAAAAGCATTTGGAAAACAAGCACCACAAACTCATTTTCATCATCTTAACACTTCCTCATCACAACCAAACCAACTACAATACAACAACTTAACCATACATATGATTATCAAAGAAACACTAGAGGTTGACACCAATGAAACTACTAATGACAACATAATGCAACAAATTGAAGCATCTCCAATGTTGACACTAACGGAACCCCTCAAAAAATTTCTTGGTTCTACTCTAAAACTGTGCAAAGTCTGGCTTGGGCCCTCGTTTATAGTTTTAGGTCATGTCCTCGTCACTATGTTAGGGTTTTATATTGATTAAACCCTCCCAAAATTGGCCTACGAGTCCAAAAAACCCTTAGCTAATTCTATTTTTGCATTGACTTACTATTCCCAATTCCTAGTCATTTTAATATCAACTTATGCCATCAACATCATATATTCACTAGCCACTTGTGTTTAGGATTGTTGATCAACTTGGTCCTTTTTTAGCATCAAATTTTCCTATGGTCAAGACTTGATTTTAATGATTTAAATCCGTAGACTTCATTCTTCTGGGTCATTATCCTGTTTACCTAGAGGTGGTGCCCTTTTAAGATAACTTTTATGGCATGTGCAAAAATAGAACTTCATGATGGCCATCCGATCATAAGAGGTTGATCACCACCTTTCCTTGTGCACCCGTGTTGAGTTATTTCTTCTTATTTTGTTCACATACGCCAACAAGCTTCAGCCATGTGTCTGGTATGTTGGTGGACCTAGTATCCTTAGTGAACATTACTGGTTCCTTTCAAAGAGGATCAACAGTTACAGGTTGGAGACGTGGCCGCATCTCAATCATTCCCCACACATCCATGTTGGTTTATTCCATATTATTTTAAATACACTGACTAGTGAGTGATGACCACATGGTAATGTTAGATGGTGGGACTGGTATCTCTAGAAGGGAAGAAAAAATAGTCTAAAGAAGATCAAGGGTGGACATTGTGACATGTGTTCTCATCTGAACCATTCCCTATGTGCCTATTCATATTTTTCATTAAGGAAAAATTGTCACACGGGCTAGTGGGCAGAGCGACACCTATCACTTTTGTGGGACCCACTAGGTCTTGAGGATGGCATTTGCTTCATATGGAATAAACCTGACATTTGATGTGGGTAAATCTTGACCACTCCCCGCCATCCCATGGGGGCCCTGCCCATGTCCTGTATTTTACAACGAGCAAGTAGGAAAAATGCCACATGGACTTTCTAAAAGGCTTCGATGGGCTCTAACGAAGTTAGAATGCTTCTAAATTTGGATGAGAAGGTACTATTTCTAAACAATGTTATTTTCAAGTTTTTTCTTTAAGGCACATGTTTGGGATTTCAGCTGTCAGTTTTGACAGTTATTGTTATGTGTGGGAAGGCGAAAATAAAGTAGGGTAATATACGAACTGATATTTTAAGATCAGATCATGATCATTCCCTGTTGTTTTGCTGTGAGGAAATACAAGTGAATTAATTCTCACAGTGCCATATAAAAATGCCCCCTTGTCATTTTCATGGCTGTTTAGGTCTTATTTCATGGTGTTGGAACTATGTTGCTTTGATTTTATGTTGTAACATGGCTTGAACATGCATATTTAGGTACTAAAATTCAAAGAACAATGTCTTGTGAAGGTGTTGTGAAGTGTTGTATGACATTTCTACATTCTTCTAGACTCTGGGTGAAGCCACAATAGTGGTTTACAATTGAAGTGAGGAAGGAAAAATCATAAAAAAATGAATGCATGGCAAAAAAAATGATTTTAGGGGTTCGTACGAACCTATTGGTTCAACTGAACCCATTAGTGGTTCGCTAGAACCTGGGTTTGACTGAACCCTTTTAATGCTTTCTTGCCAAAAAAGGAAACAAAACCCCTTCTAAAAGGGGGGGTTTGAATGAACCAGGGTTCAAATGAACCCTAGTTCGAGCGAACCCCTAGAGGTTCGCTCAAACCCCTAGGGGTTCGCTCGAACCCCCTTATTCCTCATCCCCCCTGAGACACCAAAAAATCCTAAATTTTGGCAATTCGGAGCTCGGGTTGAGGATGAGAATGGACGAATCTTCAAAATCCCAATTGGAATCAAGTAGTCCTCAGAACAATCTATCCAATGAATATAATTTTAATATGTTTTGATTTTATTATGTATTTTTTTTTAGTTTTATTAAACATAGGTTTTTCATCAAAAATGAAGGTCTCTATTTTGTACATGTGGAAAAATAGTAGATTATCAAAAAAAATTGAAAAATATGAGTGCACCAGATATTGAAGTCCTTGATCCAACAAAATAAATAAATTTTGATATATACAAAAAATTTATGTGTTATAAGTCATGCTATATGAAATTGTAATTGGTTTGACTTCAAAACTTAATTAAGAAAAAATATTCAATAAAAAAATTGTCTAACCAAGTGGAAGCACTAGATATCAGAGTTATGAATCTAAATTCCAAAGAATTATAATTTTATCATTCATGGAAAAAAAGTTATGCATTATACGGTGTGCGTCACTTTTTAAAAATGTTGTTTTTTAAAAAAATTAGGTTTCATGGGAGATGGAAAAAGAAGTGCAATCTAATTCCAAAAATTTTGACAAAAATATTTTTAGAATATACAGACAAAATGTGACGAGACTCTAGTTTGCATCATCTTCAAATTCTTCATGGTTTAGCTGCTATAGGTGCCCGAATGTGAAGATTTAGTTAAAAATAATAATTTCAGTGTCCGGTTTGGCCAAAAATTGTAAACCACTATTGTGGGATCACCCCTCTATTCATTACATTTCACCTAAAATCACCTTTTCATCACTTAACAAGTCCTATTTTGAAGTGTTGTAAAGTCTTGTTACAAGATTTCACACTTTTCTAGGCATATTGTCACTACTTACACCTTTCTCATGCTTTATTTGGCCCATTTATGACCTCATATGACTTAATTAAGTGTATTTTTGTATGTTATCCCAACAAATAACATTAAATATGACATTTTTCCCAACACATGTTTTTAGGTCCTAGGTGGAACCCATTCGCCATGGGTGGCGAATGAGTCCCCCTTGGCCCCAAATTCAAAATATTTTAAATTTCCTTTAGATATTTTATTCAAAAACACTTCATGTCAGCCTATGATAAGGTATGAATGGATACTAAGGCACAATAATTGTATAAATAAGTGATTTTCACCTCATTTTAACCCCTATTCATTCAAGCATTCAAGCACTATTCAAGCACTTTGAAGCAACCATTGACATTACTTAAGACTTGCATCATCAAGGGTTTGGTAAGTGGATAGAATTTGCATGTTATTACTTTATCTTTCTCTTGCATTTCATTATCTTTTCAAGGGTTTGATTACCAAAAGTGGGGTTTGACCAAGGCAAACCCCTATTCACTAACCCTTAATCATTTTTACCCTATTACATGTTTATTTGTAGCTCTTTGTATGTAGATTTGACAAGATTTTAGGTGTTGAAGATTTATTTTCAAGTCAACTAGGTGCTTCAAGTCAACTTAAGTGTATTTCAAGCTTGGAGAAGGTTTTCTATCTGTTTTTTGCAGAACTGACTTTGGCAACCCGAGAAGCAGACATTCCTAGATCTAGTGTTACAGAGTTGTCTCCTGATTTCTCATAAATTTGGGAAAGGTTTGATTTTCCACCTATGGTGAATGAGTCCCACCTTAGGACTAAAAATCTAAAAAAAATTAGATTATGGATCCCGACAATTAGAAACTAACTTTTGACACTTTTTCACCAGGAGGAGGAATGATTCGCTAACCTAGGCGAATGAGTCCCACTGTGAAAAATCAATGAATTCAACCAACATCCAAGAAATTCCAAAATCATCACACTTTTCCTAGGTGCACTCTGATTTGACCCATCTCTTTCTGTTCTGCATATTTTCTTCAATTTCTTCATTGTTTACATATCACAATGTGTTTTAAAACATAGCTTTAATTTAACTTTTGCATTCATTTTCATTCATTTAGATTAGTCAATTTCATTTAGGAATCTTCATTTACATTAAAAAACATTGCATACATCTTTATTTGAGTGAATCATAAGCATTTTTGGCCCTATCTCTCTACTTTTAGGTGAAAAACCCTAGAAGTGCAAGAGAAGCCTTTAGGGACCCAAAAATCTATGTTTCATTTTGGTGAACCTAACTCTTGAACACTTTGCATTTCTGATTGCATTTACATATTACATCTTAGTTCACATTTGCATTAACATTCAATTAGGATATTGTTTTGTTATTGCATTCTAAGACTTTCATTTTGCATTAGTGAAAACTTCATTTAGATTTCATTTTTGCATAGCATTTCATTGAAAAAAGTCAAAATTTTCATTCTACATCTATGATTGCATACTGTATAGCATTTAAATCATCTTTAAATTTCTAAAAAATAGTAAAAAATATCATACTGGGACTCGTTCGCCACATAGGGAAAATCAATCCCTCTGCACTTTTTAGACAACATTTCTAGCATTTTTCTAGCATTTGTTTGCATTTCTATTTTCTATAGTTAGATCTCTATTACACTTAGCAAAATTTCTATTATTGGCATTTTAGAGCTCTTAGATTAGCTTTCATTTGCATTCACCCATCCTTTGTGATATTTGTATGAGTGTTTGGTGCCCCGTTGATAATACTTTAGTGAGAAGAAGTTCTAGACTCATGGCATCCTGTGATAACACTTTTGTTGTGGACCCTTGGATCTCACAAGATTCTACTCCTAGTATGGAAAATGGTGCATTAGGAACTAACAATATCACTTCCATTCCTTCACCTTTCCATCCAATGAATGTTGACAACCAAAACAATTCCCTCCTACAAGAAAAAGTCATTAATATTCATGAGAAATTTGCACATTTACAACAAGACTTGTCACTTGAAAAAATTTCCACCACTGCCATACCCTCCATTGAAAACATTCATCGCTTAATTGAAAGTGATGATGGCTTGCAAGTGATGAAAGAAATTGTTGAGATTTACAATAAACATGAATCTTCAAATACACAATCCGCAAACATTCCTGTAAGCCAAGGAGGACCTCAAGTTCCTCCCCCTTCAACCATAGCATCCATACCAACTTATACCAATCCTAAGTCCACACAATTATGCATCAGGTTAACTATGCGGCTACTTCTCTCCCAATTCCACCTAGTATTCCTACTTCTCTTATGGCATCGCAAGTCCCTTCCACCACCTTCACACCACTGAGCATTCCTTTCACTTCCCCTAACATCACTTACACTCCATCACCATTTTCCCTTCCACCTCAACCCACTTACCCCGATCATGTTCTTACACAACTCCTTAACATTGTTTCATCCATGCAACACCAACTTTCCACCATTAGTCAAGGTCAAACTACTCCACCCACATATCATGTCCACAACAACCCCTTATCCTTATAAATATTACGTACCCCAATGCCACAAAGGCTACAAATGCCTTGGTTTGAGAAATACGGAGGAAAAGAAAACCCTATCAACCATGTTAATGCTTATATAGCTTTGTGTAGTGACTTTGTCCTTGACAATAAAATTTTAGCAAAAATTTTCCCAAGGACCTTGAAAGAAACTATTGTAGAATGGTTTTCTAACTTTCCAAATCATTCCATTTCGTCATTCAATGAATTGGTGGATGCTTTCATAAGTCACTTTCAAGTTCACGTGACACCTAAAAAGACAATGGTTGACCTCATGCAATGTAGACAAAACAAAAATGAGAAAGTAACTAATTTTATCTCATGATACCAATCCTTGTATGCTCAAATTGATGTCAAGATTCCTGATGCACATCTGCAAAAGATGTTTCTCAAAATTTTGCACACCAATTTCAAGATAAATTAACCATGATGAAATTCCATTCATTCATTCATTTATGTACAACCTTATGTGACTATCAAAATTTTGTTTCAAGTTGTGATTCAAAATCCACTTCTAGACAAGTTGAAAAACCTAAGCACAACAATCAAAATCAAAACAACACACAAAAATTTTGCAAATCAAATAGAGGCTTTTTACAGTTTAATCCACCTCCTCAAAAACAAACACAACCACCAACCCCACCCAATCCAAACCAAGTGGCAGATATTAAAGCAACAGTGCCTTATACCTATGAGGATTCAAAGAGACAGTTTACTCCCCTACTCAATACCCTTCATAAAATAATGAACCAATTAATTCAACAACACATGCTTACTTTGCCACCTATTAGACCACTTGATCCAAATCATCCCTTACCACCTACCTTCAAACCTAACACTTATTGTCATTTTCATTTCCAAAATGAACATGGCACTGAACACTGCAAGCAACTAAAACATTTAGTTCAAGTCCTCATTGATACAAGCCATTTTTCCTTTTTCGGGTGTTAATGATCAAGGCAATAAGTCCGCTGCACCCCCTAACTAGAATTTACAAATTTTCACCAACCCTATGCCTAAACACAAAAATTCCTTTGTCAAGGCTAGTAATCCTTCAAATACTCATGTAATGACTATTGATACAATTAGTGAACAACATGATACAACTCCTATTGTTACCCAAGTTAGTCCTATTGATAACCTTGTGGCTATGATAGATGTTATCCCTCATAAGGGCCAAACCACTAAATCTCTTGATATTACTTTTTCTGCTAAAGACATACTATAAAATCTTCTTGATGGTCCTCTCTACATAACTGGTAGAATCTATGATAAGCCCACTAATGGGATATTAGTAGATCCCGCTTGCAGCGAGAACGTGATCATAGAGGAGTTTATGGTATTACATGAACTATGTCAAGATGATTATAGTAAACCCATTGCATGGATTAAAACACATATTGGTTTTGCATGCCCTACGATTGGTTCGATCGTATTCCCCTTACAAATAGGACCTAAGACTTTGTATGTAACATTTTCAATTATTCCACAATCTGACCAATTTCATTTGTGGCTAGGCCATCCTTGGTTTTTCTCAATGAAAGCAGTCCCCTTAGTTGTTCATAATGTTTGAAGTTTCCACATGACAATGAGATAGTCACCATACACCATAGTGGATTTAATCCTTTATCTTCCACAAGTAACTTCTCATTAGAGTCCTTTTGGCCTAAACCCATGGAGCTTATCACTCCTCACAAGGACTTCTTTTTCATAGCTTATTAGAAGTTTAAAGAAAAAAATGTAGCCAAATTATCTCTTCATAATGCATACTTGTCCACTTCCACACATCCTATCATAGATGAAACCATGCTTCAACCCGAGTCTGACATTGAACAAACCTTCAAATGTCCTAAACAACCATCCCTAGACACTTCCCAGCCATTGTTTAAATGACCAAGGCAACATGAAATTAACCCTGCTCAGCATTCTCGCATTGAACAAGTATACAAAACAGAGGAGAAAGTGATTGATTTGTCTTCTTTAGTTTCTTCTATTCTACCTTCTTCAGAAACAGAAGAACCTATGATGACTCAATCCACTCTTACACCTGAACAAATCCAAAATAGAATTAAACAAAACTGTTGTGCTAGGGAATGTAGGCGTCATCATCGTCTCCTTGCCCATCAATCTTGCATAGAAGAAAATAAAGAAAATCAGCCTCCACCCTTGACAAAAGTAATAGATGACCACCCTCCTTCTCCTAACCCGCTACAAGATATTCCAATGCAACAATCACAACAAAATGAACTAATCTAACAAACTCAACTTTTACTCCATCCATCCTTAGAAACCACCCTTCATTCTCCCATTGTCATTAATCTTGATGATGATGATGATGATGACACATAGATTTCCAAAATAGATGAAGTGCATAACGCTCTAAATTCTTTGTTTTCATCTACAATGAGCTTAAATAATAAATCTTCTCAACCAAGTGAAGAACCTGGTATGAATCCTAGTTCAGAGCTTGCAATTATTCCTTTGGATAGTCAACCACCTTTGCATTACACTAAACATGATTGGGAGGTAGATGACTTGTTAGATGGTTGACTTGTATTCCCCTAGCTAGCCTCTTTTTTACTTTTATCATTTTCCTTGATTTTTTTTCTTGTGCGTATCATGTTCCCCTGTATCGTGTGTTTGATGTTTCCTCTCTTTGTACACTTCTTCTATTCTTACCTATATTCTTCTATTTGTCGTACATTTTTTTCTCTTTTTGTTTTGTGTTTTCCTTTTGGGGATGACGCATAAGCATAGAGATTCCCTATGTCTCTTCCATGTTGACCCAAATAGTCCTTGTCATTTTGGCTTTGTTATGTGTTCTCCTTTTGGGGATGATGCAAAACATCGAGACACCCTATGTCTCTTCATGTTAACAGACCATTTCTTTTCCTTTCTTCTATTTTCCTTTTGGGGATGACACAAGGCATTGAGACCAAAATGTCTCCTTCATGTTGACCCAAAATATTTTTCATTTTCTTTCGCCTTTTCATTTTCTTTTCACTTGTGTTTTCCTTTGTTTTTGGCCTCTTTGTATCATTCTTCTAGTTCTTTATTCTTTGGGGAATGATGACAGTTTCAAGCTCTTTCATAAAAACACTGTAGCAACAAACATATTGACCCCAAATCCATAGATCCCTTATGTGTTTGGTGTGCTCTTTTCTGGGGGGCAACTCCCTTTCTTTATTTTTCATTTTCCTTGACATGACGTAACCTAAGGATGGCATAGGGCTTTTTGAGTCAACTCACATGTCTTGTTTTCTTTTTGCTTTATTCCCTTGGCTAATTTAAAGTAATTTCTCATAGAACAATGTGTAGCAATTCCTTTAAATTGGGAGGAATACATTACCATTATTTCATTTGCATTCTTGGTTCTTAGTGTAGCCTTGTCATTTATGTGATGTGTTTTTCACTTGTGGATGAAATCGGGTATGATCTCCTTCATAAGTGTGATCTATCTTAGCATATTACATTCCTCTTGGTGGCCTAATGTGATGCACTACATCCCCTAAGTTGTGAATATACTATTCTTTGATTGGTCCTCTCTTGGAGACATTAGACACAATGTTCCCTAAGTGATTGACCTTGCATAAATTGAACAAGACTCCTTTGAACATTTTTTCACATTTTACATTAAATTTTGCATTGTACATTTTTACATTCCTTTTTTCCACCTTGCATAATGCAACTTGCATGACAATGGCACTTTTATTTCTTGTTCATGAGCATTTTTCCTTGTGGCACCTGGTTAAATTTATCAGGTGATATAACTTTAGCATGGTTAAGCAAGAAGCCCACCTAGCGGCATGACTTTTCCCCATAGCCACCTTTGTGTTTGTGAGTGTATACCAACTAGCATATGTATCTTACTTTTTTGGCCTTTCTCATGCCACAAACAACTAGTTATGTGGCCCTAGAGTGAGTACAATTGGACCTTCTCACCTCGCGGATAGCCTAAAGTCCTATGGCCCTAGAGTGAATGCACAATCTCTTTTTCAAACAATCAACCTACATATCTTTCCACAACTAGTAGGATTGATGATCGAAGCTTCATTTGATTCTTTTCAACACTTGTGTGTTCCTTTGTCCTTATTTTTAGTTTTCCATGGGATCTTCATCCTGGGGGTTTGATCATCCCTCTTGATTGTTGTCATTCCATCTTGCTAATGTAAGTGCATTTGAACCCTCCCCTCGATGTTCATGGCTACTTTAGTGTGTTTTGAAGCAAGTTCATCCTCTCACTAAAGTGGGGGCTAAATGTGCCATAGAAAAATGGCCCCTTATCATTTTCATGGCCTTTTACGTCTTGTTTCATGGTGTTGGAACTATGTTTATCTGATTTTATGTTGTAACATGGCATGAACATGCATATTTAGGTACTAAAATTCAAAGAATGACATCTTGTGAAGGTGTTGTAAGACATTTCTACATTCTTCTAAACTCTATTCATTACATTTGACCTAAAAATCACCTTTTCATCACTTAGCAAGTCCTATTTTGAAGTGTTGTAAAGTCTTGTAACAAGCTTTCATGATTTTCTAGGCATATTGTCACTATTTACACCTTTCTCATGCTTTATTTGGCCCCTTTATCCCCTCATATGACTTAATTAAGTATATTTTTGAATGTTATCCCGACAAATAACATTAAATACAACATCTTTCCTGATACATGTTTTTAGGTCCTAGGTAGGATCCATTCGCCATGGGTGGTGAATGAGTCCCCCTTGGCCCCAAATTCAAAATATTTTTAAATTTCCTTTCGGAATTTTATTCAAAAACACTTGATGTCGGCCTATGATGAGGTATGAATGGATACTAAGGCACAAGAATTGTATAAATAAGTAATTTTCACCTCATTTTAACCCCCATTCATTCAAGCATTATTTCACACATCACACTCAAGCATTCAGTCATTTTACATCATCAATTCAAGAACTATTCAAGCTTAAGTGTATTTCAAGCTTGGAGAATGTTTTTTGTCCATTTTCTATAGAAATGACTTTAGCAACCCGACAAGTAGGCATTCCTAGATCTGGTGTTGTAGAGTTGTCTCTTGATTTTTTAGAAATTTGGGAGATGACTAATTCACCACCTATGGTGAATGAGTCCCACCTTAGGATTGAAAATCTGAATTTTGTCAGATTCCAAATCCCGACTTTCAGAAACCAGCTTCCAACACTTTTTCACTAGGAGGACTAATTCGCCACCCTAGGCGAATGAGTCCCACTATGAAAAATTAGTGAATTCAACCAGCATCCAAGAAATTCTAAAAATCATCACACTTTTCCCAGGTGCACTATGATTTGACCCATCTCTTTCCGCTCTACATATTTTCCTCATTTTCTTCATTGTTTATAGATCATAATGTGTTTTCAAACATAGCTTTAATTTCACTTTTGCATTCATTTTCATTCATTTAGATTAGTCAATTGAATTTATTCATCTTCATTTACATTAAACAACATTGCATACATCCTGTTTGAGTGAATCATAAGCAAGAGAAGCCTTTAGGGACCCAAAAATCTATGTTTCACCCACAGGTAAGTGGGTAATTATACCACAAAAAGTTTTAATTGATGTTATGTAAAAAGTGGATGTATATCTACTCAGGGCTTTTTTGATTAAGAAAAGGAAACAAAAGCACAATTAAAACTTAGTTATAAGTGGTTGCATCAGTAATCTATCCATTGATTTATCTTTTAAAACATGATCAACATTTGAAATTAAAAAATCAAAGCAAGTTGTCAGCTCATACGCACAAGCTTTATTTGAAATATTAATGGTTGGAACACTTCCATGGATTGTTATAATGAGGACTGATGGCCATATTTCTCTTTCAAAATTTTCATTTAGACACTAACAATTGAGTTTGAGTTCAAGAGCAGAATTGGTGAAGGTTTTCTGGTTCTTATCAATGAGAGGATGAGTAAGTTTGGAGAGTTTGTTAGGCCAGTCTGAAGGTCTAGGAGATTGATTTTTCTTAAGTCTGAGGAGAATTCCCCTAAGGATGAAATTGAGACATAGGAATCTCTTGATACACCAAACAGTAGAAGGGGACAAAGGGAATTCAAGAAGTAAGGTATCAAGAGTAACTACCACCTAAGGAGCCAAACTATTTTAGAAGAATTGGTCAAGTTCAAAGGGAAAAATCTAGTGGAATATGAGAAGGAAAAGAAAAAGTGCAAGTATCATAAGGCCTATCTAGGAGGACGTAATTCTCCTAGTGAGGTTTCTGATAGCCCTTTAGATAGTGAGGGTAACACTGATCTAGAGTTTGAATGTTATCCACTCTCCCTCATACCTTCTGATGATTATGACAAGGAGGTGGTGATGGTTCGTCCAATTCCACCACAAACAAGACATGGGAGCATATCCTCTAAGGTTGATGACTCAGAGTGATGAATTTTCCCCATTATTTTTTTTATGACACCATAGCCCTTTGGTTAGGATTGTCATATTTAGCATTCACATGATTTCTTGTTTCTAGTGCTAATGTGGAAACTTTTTAGGCCGGTGTGTTGGACAAGTGCTAGACTTATTAGTTTTGGTGTGCATGTCTTTTTCAGGAGATATACAGGTTTTTGCTAGAGCTACGAATGGAGAATCTTCTTTGGTCAACAAGGATGAAGATTTGATACTGCTACAGTAAAAAACTTTGCCTTTTAAGGAGTTGGCATGTCTTCATACAAAGGATGTGGAATTTGGTCTTTTACTCTTCCATTTTCCACAATGAGTGCATATAACTAACTGAGGACATCTCAAATTCTAATGCAAATGATCTTGGAATGAAATGAAATGTAAATGTAATTGAGTCTAATGCTTGTTGCTCCCTTATTCTATAAAAGGGATTTCAGGGCTCATTACAGAGGGTCAATATTTTTAAGTCTCAATAGGCATTTTAGGTGAATGCTAAGCTCAGGAAAGGGACTTTGTAAAAAATATGGAAAAATAGAATAGGAAATTGTCTTGCGTATGAGTCTTGTATGTAATTTTCTTAAATTAGTTCTATAGAAGTTATAGATATTGAAAAAAATCTTAGTTTGGAAACAAATACTCTCCTATGTATCTTTCTAAAATTATGAATGAAAATACTAATGGTGTTATCATTTATCTTCAATTGTTCCTTTTGAATGTATGATTCTATTTTATCTTTAACTCAAAGAGTTAATTATAATGCTTAAAGAGGGTTATAGATCTTGTAAGGAGTTGCATAGGATTTGTAAGGAGTGAGTTTTTTTAGGCATTGTGAGTTTTCATAAATTCAAAGCACTATGAAAATAGTCCATCCATTTCTATATTAAGTAGCTTATATATTATTGGTTCTTATATATTTTACTTCAAAGCTCTAATTGATGAAATACTGGTCAGTTTTTAGAAAATCTTGCATGAAAATGAGCAATTATCACACTTGGCCATGGACTTAAAATAAGAACAATATTCATTTAAAATATTTTTTCAAGTATAGCATGGGTTTGCAATATCCCTTATTCGTAGCAAATAGATAGTCATTCATTTAAAGATCTGCCAAATCTTTGGTGAAGAGGGTTTATTTGCAATAAATAGGAATCAATCAGTGTATAAATGTGTTACCAATTGGATACATTTCAAGTAAATACAATCAAGACCACCCTCCTAGGTTTCACAGATCCTCAAGTGTAGGAGTAAAGACCTCAAAATACATTAATTGTTGTGTTAGCCACTAGCCTTGTAGTTTCTTCATTATAGGAATTGGCTACTTCTTAGAGAACTCTAAGATTCTACTGGAAAAATCACCAAAAGAAATGGCAACTCTGTTGGGGAATAACTATGAATCTCCAAGTTGTAGACTGTTATATCATAGAGTCAAAATTTTGGTGAGTCTGGACACCTAGTTCAGTTATTAAGAACTTTTTGTACCTGGAAGTGATTCTATTGCATTGATGTCAAAGAATTTATGTATGAATCTATTGTGGGAAAAGACCTAGAATGAAATTCATTCTTGAAAGGAGCTTCATATTGCTTGAATTTTAGTCCTTTGTAAAGATAGGTAGTGACTATATCTAAATAACCTATTGAAGATGTGAAGAGAATTTCAGATCTACAAAAATTTCCAATGAGGAAGAAAAATCTACAGTAGCTGCAATATATCTTGGTATTCTTCATATTTTGGTTTTCAAGAAGCATACATTTTGTATATGAAAACCACATGTGAAAGTCATGAAAATTTGGTTCCCTATGAAGTGAATGATCACTGAGATAGGGAATGGTAGTGATTGTTTTGTAAACCTCTGTATTACTTGACTGCAAAATTTATCATGAGATAAAGTATAAGTTGTTTCTAAAGAAATTCATTCAGAAGGTCTTAAGCAAATCAAAATAGAAATATGCATTATAAAAGCTTAATATTATGTTATAAAAGAGCTTGGATGTATCCTTTATAACTAGAATATTGTTATGAAAAGCTTGTAAGGATATAAGAAAGTATATCATCAATATACACACCTTGGTACAACCAAGTGTGCAACCATGGTTTGTAATCAATCCCAGTTAGGTTATAAGAATTTTTTTAACTTTGATAGGTATAGAGCTATTAATTTCACTAGGATTAATGGCTACCCAAATGTTATTCCTTCTAAAATTAGGGAATACTTAACAAAATTCAATGGTACAAAGAATGAAGCAAAAAAGAACCATTTGCAAGAATTTAACAATTTAATGGATGACTATGAGATAGATCATGAAGATGTGGTTATGAGATTATTTTTCAATCTTTAAATGGAGATGTAAGGGACTAGTTCTCTGATTCACCAACCTATTCCATTTATTCCTGGAGTGAATTCAAAATAGTATTCCTAGAACATTTTGGTGAAAGAGTCAATTCTAGTTCCATGCTTAGTAAATTTATGAATACCGAGAAAGAAGAGGATGAGCTAATCCCAACATTTAAACAAATATTTACTAAAAAATTGAGGGATATTCCTAAAGGTATGGTACTAAGTGATGCAGTATGTTTGGTTATTTATTTGGGAGTCTTTGATATTGAGATGAGCAATTTGCTAAGAGACAAGGATCCCAAGACTTTATATCAGGCATATGGAATGACTATGAACATTTAAAGCAATTTGAAGTATGGAATGCAAACTATTTATCTATCTACAAGTGTTTGCTGCCCTGGGACACTAAATGTCAATAAAGGGTGTAAGTCAGAAAGTAAAGATGAGTGTTAAAGCACTTACACCCCTATTGTTATAGCTTACACATCATTCCACAATATTGATCAGATAGAATTCCATGCAGATTTTCAAGAAGTTGCATGAATTCATGATCCTATTGTTTTAGTTCAAGACCTCTCTTTCATAAGAATACATGAAAGAGAATCATCACATGACCTCTATGCAAGATTTATGGATACTCTAGCTGAAATTCCTAAGTGTCATAGACCAAAAAATTTAGTGTGCATTGACTTATTTTATGAATCTTATGAACCAGATTTAAGTGCTCTACCAAGGGATTTGTTCAAACAAGTTAAGCTTGACCAAGTGTGTGAATAAATTTCTTGCTTTGAAAATATTAAAGATGATCATAGAAAGGCTACTATATTTTCAATCTACAATGGTAATAATTTTTCTTCTCTACATAAGTTAAGTAATGAGATATCACATGAAGAAGAAGAGAGTAGAATCAAGGTTGAAAATGTATACCCTAGAAAATAAAATGAAATGTGTGATCTTAATTCTTTTGAAGATTCTAGCACTTGTGGTCCTATGGAAGACATAACACTATGCAATCAATTTGAAAATTCTGAACATAGTTTCAATATTGATGAGTCCCCTTAGTGATGATAACATTGAGCATGATCACTCTTATGATGGTCATGGTTTTCCTCATAAAAAATAAATTGAATTCTTTGCTACAAATGAGAAATATGATAGCAGAAACATAGGTTTGCATGAGAAGGAATAGTCTCTGAAGAATTTTCAGAGTATGAGTCAGAAATGTTACTTATAGAAAAAATAAATGAAGTTGAAAATCTATCTGTATGTTCTTCTAGTGATTTTTATGAATTTGAGAATAATGAGGACTTGAAGGACTTATATCTTCATAATGAGGAAGCTAAAGCTTTTCTACCAAAAATAATTGTAAATGAGAATCCCTTATTTGATGAGCCTCCATCTTCATCAGTTAATAGAAATTGTGATCCTTATTGGTGTAGAGAAAATCAACATTTTGCTGAGAATTCTAATGATGCACTTGACACATGGTTAGAATGTGGCATTGATCAAACAAAGCAACACATTGATAAACTTTTGGAGGCTGTTACATATGAATGTTTCACATTTTATTCAAATGTTGTAGATAAGAATGAGTATCATGATGATAATTATTTAGAAGAATATGAATATTTTTAGTTCCTAGTTTAGGTGGGAGATGTTTTAGTAGAGCATGACAATAAAATGCAAAGAAAGGAATTATATTTTCAATATAAAGATATGTCATGTGATGCTTTTCAATTTATGCATGTAGTACAATACAGAATGTCCAGGATTATATTGGCAATGATATACTTAGAAAAATTGAAAAAAATGCTAGTAAAAATGTTTATAATCAGGTAGTTTTCAGTAATAACCACATATTCTTGCTTATAAGAAGAGGGATATACTTGTTGCAGTGGTATGATAGAGGAAAATGTGGGTGGAAGGACATCAGTTCTTTTAATAGATTGGTTTTTGATAGGGGCAAGTATTAGCCCTAAGTTTCAGTGGCTAGGTGCCACCAATGTGGAAATGAAGCCCAATTAGATTGTAGTGTACATACTAAAATTTGAACCTCAGTAGAAGGTTTCAAGAAGAGTGGAGATTGGATCTCCCTTTTTAGGTCTTTTAGCCTCTGTAAAAATTTGTACATACTTTTTTTTTGTTTTGGTTTTGTTTTTTGTGCCTGGTTTGCTTCACCCAGGAGTTCTGCATTTCACCATGCCTATGAGAGGCATGTGTGCTCAACAAGAGCCACTGATGGAACCCCTCAAAAAATTTCTTGATTCCACTCTAAAACTATGCAAAGTCTGCTTGGGCCCTCATTTTTTGTTTTAGCTCATGTCCTCATCACTGTGTTAGGGTTTTATATTAATTAAACCCTCCCAAAATTGTCCTATGAGTCCAAAAAACCCTTAGCTAATTCTATTTTTGTGTTGACCTACTACTCCTAGTCCCCAGTCATTTTAATATCAACTTATTCCATCAACATTGTATATTCACCGATCCCTTATGTTTAGGATTGTCAATCAGCTTGGTCCTTTTTTAGCTTCAAATTTTCCTATGGTCAAGACTTGATTTTAATGATTTAATTCCTTAGCCTTCATTCATATGGGTCATTATCCTGTCTTCCTAGAGGTGGCACCCTTTTAACCTAACTTTTGCGGCATGTGAAAAAATAGAACTTCATGATGGTCATTTGATCATAAGAGGTTGATCACCACCATTCCTCGTGTGCTCGTGTTGAGTTATTTCTTCTTATTTTATTCACACGGGCTGACAGGATTCAGCCACATGTCTGGTATGTTGGTGGACTTGGTCTCCTTGGTGAAAATTGATAGCTCCTTTCAAAGAGGATCAATGATTATAAGGTGGAGATGTGTCTGCATCTCAATCATTCCCTACACACCTATGTTGGTTTATTCCATATTATTTTAAAGACACAAGGTAGTGGGCAATGGCCATGTTGTATTGTCAGATGGTGGGATCAGTATCTCTAGAAGGGCAGTGAACATAGCCCAAAGAAGATCAAGGGTGGACATCGTGACACATGTTCTCATCTTAAATGTTCCCCATGCCCCCATCTGTATTTTGCATTAAGGAAAAATGGTCACATAGGCTAGCGGGCAAAGTAGCACCTATCACTTCTGTGGGACCCACCAAGTCTTGAGGATGACATTTTCTTTGTATATAATGAAATCGATGGTTGATGGTAGGTGATGTGGGTAAATCTTGACCACTCTGTGCCATCCCGTGGGGGCCTCACCCATGCCATCTATTTTGTAATGGACAAGTAGGAAAATTCCATGTGGAATTTCTAAAATGCTTTGATGGACACTAATGAAGTTAGAATGCTTCTAAATTTGACCGAGAGGATACTATTTCTAAATGGCACTATTTTGATGGTTATTCTATGAGGAACATGTTTGGGATTTCAACCATTATTTTTGATAGTTATTGATACGTGTGGGAAGGTGAAAATAAAGCAGGGTAATGTATGAACTGATATTTTGAGATTAGATCAACAACATTCCTTATTGTTTTGTTGTGAGGAAATACAAGTGAATTAATTCCCACGGGTAAGCAGGTAATTACAACATGAAGATTTTTAATTGATGCTATGTATAGAGTGGATGTATATCTAATTAGGGATTTTCTGATTAAGAAAATGCATTAAAATCACAATTAAAACTTAATTATAAGTGGTTGCATTGGTAATATATCCATTGATTTATCTTTTAAAACATACTCAGTGATTGAGATTAAAAGATCAAATCAAATTGTTGTCAACTCACGTGCACAAGCTTTCTTTGAAATATTAATGGTTGGAACACTTGCATGGCTTGTTATAATGAGGAACAATGGCCATATTTCTCATTCAGAATTTTTCATTCAAACACCAAAAATTGAGTTTGAGTCTGAGGGTAGAATTGGTGAAGGTTTTTTAGTTCTTATCACTGAGAGGATGAGTAAGTTTGGAGAGTCTATTAGGTTAGTTTGAAGGTCTAGGATATTGAGTTTACTCGAATCTGAGGAGAATTCCCTTGAGAATGAAATTGAGATACATGGAGCTCCTGATACACTAAAGAGTAGAAGGGGATGAAGGAAATTCAAGTAAGGTGTCAGGAGTAACTACCGCTTGAGGGGCCGAACTATTTTAGAAGAACTAGTCAAGTTCAAAGGGAAAAAGGTGGTGGAATATGAGAAGAAGGCAAAGAAAAAGTGCAAGTATCATAAGGCATATCTGGGAGGACATAATTCTCCTAATGAGTTTTCTGATAGCCCTTCAAACAGTGAGGGTGACACTAATCTGGAGTGTGACTATTATCCACTCTCCCTAGTACCTTCTGATGATTATAATGAGGTGGTGATGGTTCATCTAGTTCCACCATGAAAAATATGTGAGCGAGTATCCTCTGAGGTTGATGAATCATAGTGATGACTCTACCCCATTATTGTTTTTGATGACACTATAGCCCTTTAGTCAGGATTTTCCTATTCAACATTCATGGGATTTATTGTTTCTAGTGCTAATGTGGAAAATTTTCAGGCTAGTGTGTTGGAGAAGTGCTAGAGCTTATTAATTTTAGTGTATATGTATTTTCCAAGAGATATACAAGTTTTTACTAGAGCTATGAATGGAGAATCTTCTTTGGTCAACAAGGATGAAGATTTGATGTTGCTATAGTAAAAAACTATGCCTTTTGAGGATTTGGTATGTCTTCATACAAAGGATGTGGAATTTGGTCTTTTACTCTTCCATATTTTGCAATGAGTGCATATAAATAACTGAGGACGTCTCAAATTCTGGTGCAAATGATATTGAAATGAAATGAAATGTAAATTTAATTGACCTTGATGCATGTTGTTCCAATATTCTATAAAAGGTATTTCAGGGCTCATTAGAGAGAGTTGGGATTTTTAAGTCTCAATAGGGTTTTTAGGTGAATTCTAAGCTCAAGAAAGGAACTTTGTAAAAAATATGGACAAATAGAATAGTAGAATATCTAGGGTATGAGTCCAATATGTAATTTTCTAAAATTAGTTTTATATAAGTTACTAATATCAAAACAAGTCTTAGTTTGGAAACAAATACTCTCCTATGTATCTTTTTCACAAATTATGAATGAAAATACTAATGGTCTTATCATTTATCTTCAATTGTTCCTTTTGAATGTATGATTCCATTTTAGCTTTAACTCAAAGAGTTAATTAAAATTCTTAAAGAGGGTTATAGATCTTGTAAGGAGTTGCATAGGATTTATAAGGAGTGAGTGTTTTTAGGCATTGTGAGTTTTAATAAATGAAAAGTACTATGAAAATAGTCCATCCATTTCTAAATTAAGTATCTTATATATTATTGGTTCTTATATATTTGACTCCATAGCTCCAATTGATGAAACACTAGTCATTTTGTTAAAAAATATTGCATGAAAATAAGCAATTAGCACACCTAGCCATGGACTTAAAATAAGAACAATATTCATTTAAAATATTTTTTCAAGTATAGTATGGGTTTGAAATATCCTTGATTCTTATCAAATAGATAGTCATTCATTTAAGGATCTACCAAATCTTTGGTGAAGAGGATTTATTTGCAATAAATAGGAATCAATTTGTCTATAAATATGTTACCAATTGGATACATTTCAAGTAAACTTTATTAGGATCACCCTCCTAGGTTTCATAGAGCCAGGAGTAAAGACCTCAAAATCCATTACTCATCGTGTTGGCCACTAGCCTTGCAGTTTCCTCATTATAGGAATTGGCTACTCCTTAGAGAACTCTAAGGTTTTGTTGGAAAAATCACCAAAAGACACCAATGCAACAACATACAATCTTGCAAGAATATCAAACAAAAAAGACCTATTGACATCAATGACAACACACAGACTTCCAACAGCAGAGCCATACTGCATTGGGTAGATCTTACATGAAAGCTTACCAAGGTGTAGTAGGATAATTTTTTCTTGAACATTATGACTATATGGCTATGAAATTTTAATATGATTATATCATCCAATAGTTTAGGTAGGTTTAGGTGGTACCTAGACCATGAACTACATTATTACATATTTGAGGTCTACATAGAGAGGTGAGAGCCTAGGAGACATCCATCGTCCTACCATCAATGATGTTGATTTCATTGGCTCAAATGATGAGGACCATGATGCACCCCCAACATTTTATGCATATGATGTGGGAACCACTATAGGATATGAGAGATGGTGAATGAGAGAATGAACCCCACATTTCTTCCTAGATCATCATCCTATAGGTGACAATGAATCTCTTCGAGGTCCTAGAGATGCAAGAAAGGACATAGTCGTGGATGGAGATACTATAGATGAGGATGAGAAGATAGATGATGCAAGGGAGGATCAAAAATCTATGAGAGAGGAGCCAACAGAAGCCATGGATTCCCCTGAGGAGAGACCTACATCTCATCCTTGTATCACTCAAGCATAGATAGTAGCTACAACTAACATTTCACCTCATGAGCATGAAGAGTGTAGTTATGTTGCACCTACCACCCTTCCTACACATGTGAGGAGTACCAATAGGGTAGTTACTACATCCTATTGAGATCTTGACTAACAAAATGGCAATCCATGTGATGATATTTGATTATTTTTTAAGTTTTAATTATGCATTTATTATGATATACAATGTTTTGAATTGTATTATGTTTTCATTATTGTAGCATGTACATGAGAGTGGCTATACTTCTTCAATCGAGTCACTACAAAAATGACACCACCTATTCCCCCATGCCAGGTGATACGAGTAGAGCATATGCCCACCACCTAGTGTGGGTGCCATGTTGACCTTTTTGAGCCCTTATTGAGGTGGAGGATAGCCTACAAGGATGCTATGAGGACCATAGATGATTTTCAAGCTAGAGAGTAGGATTCTAGAGCTGCACAAGAGGAGATGAGAGCTACCTTTGAGGAGCTCAGGACTACCTATGAGGAGCTTCAAGCCACCTAGGTTCCTCTTGAGAACAAGGCATATGCTTTCACATGGTTGGAATTCAATAGGGTGTAGATGGAGATAGCTAAATATGAGTGGATAGGGATCAGATAAATCCAAAGCATGTTTCCAGTCTTGTGCATGAAGGTATCACTTTACGCTAGGTTCAAGGAATATAGATGAGATCTATGAGCCACTCACAATCCACTATCTCTTGATGAGCACCACCAACACAATTCCCTAAGGAGTCTATTTTAGAAGCCTAAGACCTTTTTGGCCATCTATTATTGTGGTGAAATGCATGCGAATCATACCTTGAATTTAATTACCATGTCTGGTGCTTGGTTGAGGTGACATGGTTCCTTTTTTTGGATTCATCGTTTTAAGGAAAGGAGTGTTAAGGCAGTACATAACCTTGGCATACCCTAGTTACCCAATCCTTGTACTTGGATTCAAAATCACCCAAAAGGTGACGTAAGCCCACTTTAGTAGACAACCCTATTACTAATAGCTAGGTTGTGCTTGCTTGTATTGTTTGTGAACCAAGGCCTAGTGAGTTTTGTGGAACACAAATTGTAAAATACTTTCTTACCAAGAATTCAAAGAGTCAAAATCAATTAAATTTTTCTTCTAAGTGTTTGTTGCATTTTATGATCAAATTTGGAAATTTCTAAAACTAGAAAACCATTTAGAAAATGTCACTTTGAGACTAAAAACTAGAACACTGCAACTATCAAATAGAACACTGCAATTTTTGAACAAAACACCACAATTGTTATAAATAACACTAAATTTTTTAAGAACCCTAGGATGCCAAAAACCCACATTTGATTGTGCACTACAATTGATTGATTCTATTGTGCAATTGACTAATCCTACACCACATATGTGGCCTGAACACCACATCTATCATCTTTATATTTTTTGGAGAAATACTTGTGCATCCAATTTTTAGTTTCCTATTAGACAGTGACTATACCATCAAACCTAAGAATTGTTTTGTTTAGTCATTCCATCCATTTCATTTTACAATTTCCCTTAGCTTGCATACCTTAGATTGCATTTGTCATCTGAATACATCCATCATCATATTTGAGTCTTGAGATTAGGAGGCTTATCAAACCATAATTACATATTTGAGTGTCTTGACCTTGTCACATCTTATCTATCTTGTCCTTCAGTTGGCCTTAGAACTCATGTGTCTAGTCTAGCTTCACCTTTTATTCAATCATCATAATCATCCTAGTTCTTATCCTCTTGAGGTCTTGGCATTTAGATTTGTTACCTTGGTTTATCATAGCTTACCTAACATCCACTTTTTAAGGTTGAAAGTTACATATCCAACATCCTTAAGCATAGGCATAGTCCTCTTACCACTTTTGCATTCCAAATATAGTCATACCTTCATTTTCACCTTGCATACCAAGCTTACTCATAGTTGCATTGCCATCTTCCATCCTTATATCCAAAAAATCCAAAAATATAGCATAGTTTCATTTCCATTTTACATCCTCATATTTAGTTTCATTCATACAAAAAGTCTCAAAATGCAAAAGTCACAAGTCTTATATGATTTTCATTAGGTCACAAAGGAAACAGAAAGACATGGATTCCACAAGAAACCCCAATTTTAATCCAACTAGCACCATGAACTTTGGGTTATCCTTAAACCAACCTCCAACATCACAGCCTAAAATTCCAAATCCATTTTCCAATATTACATTAGAAGAGGTCGAATGAGGTCTATCCCTTAAAGAAATTGAAAGTAGTTCCCAAAATCCTAAGATATTGTGCATCATAGACAAGCTTTTCAAAGTAGATCCTAATAGATATTTTTTAGCACTTGCTAAAAATGGTACCAAACTCCCCATTTACCTTTTGAAACTTCCAAAATTATAGAAAGGACAACACAAATTCAAACTCAAGATCATGTCTATAGCACATTTCTTAAAACCAATGCCCCTTCACAACAAATGCACACTAGTATGCCACTTGGGGGAACCACACATAACACGACTACTATAAACATACCCCCTAATCCAAAATTTTGGACCAAAATAACAAGTGCAACATCTCAAGTACCAAGTCCCTCATTTATTAATCCATTCGCTACATCATCTAACACCATGGGCATGAATTTTGTAAATCCATTTTCTACATCATCCTCTCAAAGTGTTGAATCATCAACCAACACCAATACCATGGGTCAAAACATCACAAATCCAAATCCATTAAATAAGACATGAAATATTCACATTTCCATACCAATAACACAACCCAAATGACCAACACTACACCAAACAAAAGTATATATTTTGGGCCAAGCCTAAACACCAATCCATGCCCATCATAACAAAAAATAAATCCAAATTCTAACTTCACACCACAATACAAGAAAATGAAGAAAAATCCACCCCAAAACCATACCAATACCATCTACACACTCACTTCCAACATGGCTATCAAAATCCTTTACAAAATACCATAATCCCAAATCCAACATTCACATCACATTTCCTACAAACCAACCAAAACCCACTTCAATACCATACTACACCTACACAAAATTTCCAAAACCCAAATCCTTTTCCATCATATAACACATTCAACATTAACACCAATCCTTCCACTTCAATTTTTTGTTATCAAAGTGCATCTCCACTTACAACAAACATGAGATATCAATACACCAATGTAGTTGCAAACATAGTAGACACATCACTATCACCCATGGATGCCTTAGCACAACAAATAAAAGCATTGCAATGGAAAGTCTCTAATATTCAAGTGAGTGGGACAAAGAAAACATACTCCATGGAAGAACTATGTCCTTATCCTTTTGATCAAACCATATACATGCAACGCTTCCCTCAACATTTCAATGTACTAAACTTCAACAAATATAAGGGAAAGGGAGATCTAGTACAACATGTGAGAGACTATCATACTACTTGCATGGAAATCACTTTTGAGCATATATACTTGATAATCTTATTCCCACATAACCTTTTGAGGAAAGCTCTAGAGTGGTTTGTGCATATACCTCCAGCGATAGGAACATGGAGAAAACTATCCAATAAGTTTGTTGCAAACTTCTCCTATAATATTGAAATTGACATTACTCTTTCCAAAATATGTACAACCAAAAAAAAAGAGGGGGAAAATTTTTCCTCCTTTCTCTAGAGATGGAGAAGTATGGCTAGTAAATGTTGTTGTGATATTCTCGATAAATAATTGGTAAACATGTTTGTAGAGAATCTAAACAAGGTGTTTCCATTGAGGGAGCACTTGTTGCACAATAATTGATCAAAATCCTCAAAGAAAACCAAAAACACTTCCAATGAAAAAGTCAAATTTTGGTCTCGAAACAAGAATGTCACTAATGATGGGGTAGTTGATACTAAACTAGTTAACAAAGTCCACCCAACCATTCTTCTAAAAGGTCCCTCTACATCAAAAAATCAACCAACAAGCTAGAACCAATCTACAAATTCAGTCCAAAATAATACACAATGTTGAGGTCCTCCACAAAAAAAAATTCCAAAACAAACATATTAACCCTTAAGGAAAACCATTGAACCAATTTTGAAGAAATGGTCACAATCAAATCTCATTGAACTACAAAAAATTAGACACTATGAAATAAGAATTTTCAAACTAGTTTGCTAGAATGATAATGAATTTTGTGAGTATCATCACACAAAAGGGCATAAGACATCTTCATGTTGGAAACATAAAGACCTCATCCAATATCTCATTGAGCAAGGTGACATCCATAGACAATTCACAAGGTAAGATGAATGTTGATCATATCAATTTTATGAATTCCTTACAAGACCATGGCTTGGGAAAAGCCTATGGTTTAGGGAAAAAGACAAGTAATAATGCCAACTATACCAATGTTGGATATGAGTATATTGTTAATAAAATCTAGCCTTTGACAATGATGTCTCTACCATTACCAACAAGAAAAATCTAGAATGTGTCATCACAACCTAGAGATATAAAGTGGTCTTGCAAGGGGCTAGTTCTAATCCATGACCAAAACCTTAATATAAACTCCTAGATCATCTAGGAAAGACTCTTGTGTAGATATCCATAATTGAGATGCGTCATATATCTCCCAAACATAAATACATTTTGAATAAAGCTTTTCAAGAGACTTCCATCACCATAGGACTAAATGTCAATCAATTTTAGGCCATGGTAGGGTACTTGGTTACCATCCATCATGTATCATTTTTTGAATAAAGTCTCCCTACAGAAAGACCAAACCATAATGATCCCTTACACCTTAAGGTATATAATGACACTAAAATCACCATAGCAGGTGATCTTGACCCCTTCCAATACTACAAAAATTTGAAGGGAACCTTTGAACATCAAGTGCCTATCAATTGGAAGCCTTTCCTTTTACCTCATTACATTACATTGATCCCTCTTCATTGTACATAGCTTCCACTCCATCCACTTCCATTCCCAAAGGTGGAGTCTAGATCTGTGACCAAGGACATGGAGAGTATATCATTGAGAGTACCTTTTGCATTGGATGGCTCTACCTACATCATCAAAATCTCATGGGAAACCTCTTCTTATCTAGAAGGAACCTAAGGTTTTCATCCATAACCATCCAACTACTTTCAATAACTGCAATGAGCTATGTACAGAGACCATAGATGAGGATATTTATACATGGATCTATAAGGATAAAGAAGACACTAAGCCCATACAGATACTAGCTGAGCAATTTGGCAAAGGTTTTGAGATCCTGAAGAAAAAAGGTTGTGATGGACATAGTGGTCTCAGTTTATATAAGAACAAAATGACAAAATCATTATTTCCTCCTACGTTACCAAAGAACAAAGGGTTAAGGTATACATCATTTAAAAGTGAGCCCTCATCTACTAAGTTACCTTTAGATAAAAAATTTAATGCTTCAAATGATGTTGAGACATCTAAGGATTACCATACTGAAATAGACTCCAATGAATGGGAATGGGGTTATTTCAAATCCTCTAGCAACTATGACCTAATCAAAACCTTCTAGGAGCCTGACCTATCCTCTCCTAAAAAAATATATATGAAGGCCCATGCCTGGATTGATACCTTTTGGGATCCTAATGATACATCCATATTTACCATATTCACCTTATCCTTGAGATATAATGATACTAATGGCGAATTAACCCTATTCTACGCATAATTGATAGATTTGGATCAATAAGGACCTCTAAGCTTAGTCATATTCAAGAACTATGAAGCAAGAGATGAGTTTGTTGGAGTTAGAGAATGAATACCAAAAGGGTATAATAAATTTGGATTCATCATAGAAATTGACAACAAAGCTTACTTTTGGGAGTCTAGTCCACCCTCAAGTCACAAAAAATGAGAAAAAAAAAATAATAGGTGTCTAGGTGAAAATTGAAAGGTGCCTCTAGAGCATGAAAAAGTAAAAATAAAGGATGTAATTAAGGGTGAAAATATCTCTAAGGTTCCTAAGGATGGAGGGTTGGATATGCTCCCCATAAATAAAGAGAGATCACCATTAGTTGTAGAAAAATAAAAAGAGGTCAATCTTGGTACTAATGATATCCTAGAATTGTTCACTTTTCCACACCTTTGATAACCACAAGAAAAACCAGAATTCATTAGTTCCTTTTTAGAAATACAAATCAATTTTTCTTAGTCATATGCCAATATTCTTGGGTTAGATCTAGAGTTAGTCTTGCATCATTTTCCATTGTTTCTTGAAATCAAGAAAGATGCATCCCCAAATCACACTCTTAGTGAAAGTAGAGTTGAAGAAGTTTCTTGACATGAATTCATTTCATTTGACCTATAGATTCTACAGAATGTATTTCAACTCTTGTAAACATAACAAAACTAATTGGTGGAATTAGAGTTTGTATAGATTTCAAGGATTTAATTAAAGCTTTTCCAAAAGATGACTTACCATTACCCAACATTGACATCATAATGGACCTCATAGTGAAATATGAAATGCTTTGAATCATGGATGTTTTCTCATGATATAATCAAATTATAATTTCCCCTAAAGATCAGCATAAAGAAAATTTTACTTGTCCTTAGGGAACCTACTATTGGAACATCATGCCTTTCAGTCTTAAGAATGCTGAAGAAACATATCAAAGGGCGATGACCACAATCTTTCACAACTACATGCATACACTCATGGAAGATTATGTCGATGACTTCTTAGCCAAATCATTATCAAGAGACAATCACTTAGTAGTGTTAGAAAATATTTTTAGAGGGTTGTAAGAGTACAAGGTCAGGATAAATATATAAAAGTGTGTCTTTGGGGTACAATCTACAGGCTATTTGGATATATTGTGTTTGGTAGAGGTAATTAATTTGACCACGCAAAAGTGAACACAATTATAGATATGCATCTATCAACAAATATAAGTCAGCTACATAGTCTACAAGGAAAAATATAGTCTATTCAAAGGTTCATAGCTTAGTTTCCCAATAAATGTCAATTGTTTCAATACTTTCTTCGTAAGGGAGTCCCATTTGTATGCACTAATCATTTCCAAGAAGCATTTCAAAAAATCAAAGATTATCTACTAACTCCTCCAATTCTCATGCCTCATGTTGATGGAAGAAATCTAATACTATACATATTAGCAACCTCGTTAGCATTGGGGGTCTTGTTAACACAAAATGATGAAGAAGTAAATGAACATGCCATCTACTATATCTATCATACAATTGTGGGGTATTAGATTAATTATAGTCCTATTTAATGATCATGCCTCGTAGTTGTCTTTTTCACTCAAAATATTTGACACTATATGCTAGATCATTAGACAAAATTGTTAGTGAAGATAGATCCCTTGAAATACCGACTCAATAAAGTAGCTCTAACAAGTCGACTCGAAAAATGGGTAATGATTATAAGTGAATTTGATATAGAATATGTTGATCATAAAGAAATGGAAGGAGAATTCATAGTTGATCAACTTGTAGATGCTCCAATAAAAGCAAATCATCCTTTACTATCTAATTTCCTTGATGATTCCATCTTCACAATAGAGACTTTTACTAGACATGAAAACTATACTTTGACGGGTCTCATGAATCATGGTTTTGGAGATGGAATTATTTTTGGCACTCCTCAAGGGGATTCAATACCTAAGTAATACCAATAACGTTCCCTTGTACCAATAACATGACTGAATATGAAGCATTTCTTATGGGACTCAGAATGGCTATCAAATAGAAAAGTAAGAACCTTCAGGTCTATAGTGATTCACAATTGGTTATCTACCAAGTCAATGATGATTATGATACAAAGGATGAAAAGATTGCCCCTTAAAAGAGAATGGTTGATAGTTTCAAGTAGTATTTTGATGCCTTGTCTTTGAGAAGATTCAAAGAATTCATAACAAATTAGCTGACACAATGTCCACCATTGGATCTCTCTTAGATATACCTAACAATGTGTCATAGTATGAGTTCCTAGTGGAATAACTAATGATCCCTATGTTCCATGTCCCAGAACTTGACCTTGTGTGTGAAATTGGTGGTCCTGATTCTCCTTGGTATAAAGACGTATATAACTACCTTCATGACCAAATCATCCCTCTTGAATTTTCCTCAAACAAATGCAAAACCTTTATCTAAAAAGCTTCTAAATATGTCATCACTGATGATACCCTTTACCATTGTAGCCTTGATAGCACCCTCCTTAGATTTCTTGATTCAAATGAAGCACAAACAAATTTACATGAAGTACAAGATGGTATATGTGGATCTCAATCTAGTGGTTCTATCTTAGCTAAAAAGCTCATACGAATAGGATACTATTGGCCTACAATAGAAGGTGATGCCTATGAATTTGTTAAGAAATATAGAAAATGTTAAATACATGGAGATCTTATGCATGCACCTACTCAGGATATTCATCCAATTATGCCATTGTGGCCATTATCTCAATGGGGACTTGACCTCATGGGAGAGATTCATTCTACATCTTTCAATGGTCATAAATTCATCCTCATAGCAAATGAGTACTTTACAAAATGGATCGAAGCCATCATGATAACCTATATTACTAGAAATAAAATATCCAAGTTCATCCTAAATTATATCATATGCTAGTATGAAATTCCCCAATCCATCTTTATAGATAATGGTCATCCTTTCAAAAATTAGGATTTGTATGAATTGTGTGAGAAATTCAATATCCATCACCATTTCACTAATCCATATTACCCCCAAGGTAATGGTCAAGTTGAGGCATCTAATAAAACCATCCTTAAAATCATAAATAAGATTGTTGATGACACTAGCCATGATTGGCACACCCAACTTAATCTTTCCTTGTGGGCGTATTGCACTAGCATCCGCACTCCCACTTGAGCCACTCCATATTCCCTAATCTTTGTATTTGAAGCCATTCTTCCCATTAAGGTTAAGTTACCATCCTTGAGAGTATATATGCAATAGCTCATTGATGATGAAGAATATCATGTATCCCATTTAAATGAGCTAGAATTACTGAATGAGAGATGACAAAATGTATTGGTTCATTTACAAGCCTATTAGGATCATCTTCATCATAGCTATAATAAGAGAGTTTGGATTAGACATTGGTGTACGGGCACCTTGGGTTTCCATGCCTCTTTGAGGCCTTCCTTGTTTTTTTTTTTTGATGCCAAGTTGCATTTGATGTAATAAGGTCCTAAGGACCATCTTAAATTCCTTTCAATATTTTTTCTTGGTTTTTTGTTGAGTTTTGGTCTTGGTGTTAAGTTTCTATGTAATAACAAGGTCTCCATCCTCTTTTTGTAAGTTTGGTGCACCTTGGAAAATTAAAGAATCAAAATTCCATGATGCAACCAAGTAATTGAGGGGAGTTTCATTGATGATTTAAAGATATTGTGGTGTCTTTTTACAGCTTTGTGAAGCATCATTTAAATTGGGCTTAGAGGAAGTAGTGTACATTGCCTTAACTAGGCAATTAAGAGCCTAAAGTGAAGTTTGATTAGTTCTAACATGTAACTAATAAAATTTTTAGTTGGAGGACATTGGTAAAGTTTGTAAAAAGTTGAAATAAGCCTCTCATGGTCGAGGCATGACTGATGAAACACGTTTTTTGAAGTTCTAATGAAAAATTGTTGTTTTCTGGAAAAATCTGTGTGTAAAAATCGCTGCTAAAATGCATGGTACGGACATTGTACAAACTATACAGGTACAAGACTAATATGGTTGGAAAGAGGGAATAACTAGCTTTCATTTGGAGTTGATTTGACAAGATTTCATTGAGTGTAGCAAAAGTTATAGCCGTTTTAGCAGAAGCAGGTCTGAAACCCTCAAAACAAGGGTTTTGGTTGAAAAATGGCTCTTCCTTCCATCTCCATATTGTAAAAATGTTGATTCTTGGTGGGATGGAAGGTAATTGTGTAAATTTTCATATTTCCTTTGTTCTAGAGAATGGCAAGGTGTGTGGAGGATTTTATGTATTAAACTAGGTCTGGCATCTTCATGTGACAGACCTAATTAGTGAAACAAAAAGTGAGTTTTGCTTGTTTTGTGTGGATTTTTCTTGAAGAGGCACTTAGGAATGTTGAAAATGGTTGTAATTATCCTGTAGGAGTCTAAATCAAGGCTTTGGGGTGAATGGGAGAGCCTAGGTAATCAAAATCATGTTGTGATCAACAAATTAAGCCTCTTGGGGACAGTGATACATTGGTCCATGGTTGTTTTTCCATCCATTGTCGAAAGGTGAGACTTTGGGGTCTTGTAGAGGCATATCATAGTTGTATAAATTTAGTAGTTTGAGCCTAGTATAGGCTTGTGGGTTGATTTTATTTAGACTGTCCTCTCAGGCAGTGTTGCAAGCATTCAAGGCTAAAGAGACCTAGTGGTATGAGTAATGAACAAATGGAGTTTCCTAAGTGCTAATTAGAATGTTGTGGCATATTTTGGTCATTTAGAACTTGTTCAAAGTAATTCCAAGCCCTTGGTTGTTTTGAGTACAAGAACCCTAGGTGAGTTGGTTCATTTCCTTGAAGGAGTAGTGGATTGACAAAGTCCATTTAAGGGGTATTTGAGAGAAGTTTTGCTACATTTGTGGTTTGATCATTTAGTTGATCATTTGAAGAAGCTTCCCCTGCTCACTCTGCATCAAAGTGGTATCAGAGCCACATTTGATTTTGTGAGAGTTTAATTAGTGAGGTGAGGTGTGTAAAGAACAATGCCTCCAAAAGGTGCAAAAGGTGGGTCTGCAGTTGCAAGGGAAACGAAGGCCATGAGAGATAGGATAGAGGCCTTAGAGAAGAAGAGAGGGGTTACTGATGAGGACAATACCTCTGAGGATGAAGTGGAGGAAGAAGGTGAAATCCCTTCACAAGAAGAAAGGTTGGACCCTTAGGAAAAGAGGTTCATTGGTGCCTTGCAATCCATAAGAGCAGAATCATCTAATGTGAAGATGGACATACGAATGTATGGGGGAAAGATGAATGTAGAGGCATTATTGGAATGGGTGGATGCCTTAAACAACTATTTTGAGTACAAGGAAATGGCAGAAAATAAGAAAGTTAAGTTTGATAAGACTAAATTGAATGGGGTTGCTTTGACTTGGTGGAACTACCACCAAGGAGAAAGAGTGAAAGAGGGGAAAAATATGATTTCCTCTTGGGACAGAATGGTGAGCAGATTGAAGGCACAATTTTTACCAGCAGATCATGAAGTGAAAGTGTTTAGGAAACTACACAGCCTAAAGCAAAAGGATATGGATGTAGCAACCTATACTGAGGAGTTTCACAAACTCAGTATGAGGTGTGGTCATGTAGAGAATGACAATGAGAAAGTGGCTAGATACTTGAATGGCCTAAGGTTTCCAATCCAAGATGAGATGAGTCTTGTGACTCCTAAAACAATAGAAGAGTGCTTCCAAATAGCATGCAAGGAAGAGGAGAAGTTAAAAAGAAAGCAAGAGCAACAAGGAAGAGGAAGAGGCAAAAATTTCAAGGGAAAAGGCAATTTTGGTGGTAGAAACCAATCACAAAGGCAACAAGGGGAGTCAAGTGGAAGAGAGGAACAAAGCCAAGAATCAAGAGGAGGATTTAGAGGTAGGAGGTCTAATGGAAGAGGCAGATTTAATGGTAGAAGTTCTGGTTCATTCTCTGGAAGGTGCTACACATGTAACCAGTTTGGACACCCATCTTTCAAGTGTCCTGAAAAGAAAGATTCAACCTCTCAAGGTGCAGATAGGAGGAACCAATTGGTGCAAGAGGAGGATGCACAGAGTGTAAATTCACCTTCTAGGCTTGTTGATCCTAAATTTGGAGAGAGCTTGATGATGAGAAGAACACTTCTCAAGGTGCCAAGTACCAAGGAGCCACCACAAAGAAAGTCCTTGTTTAGGACTTCATGCAAATCTCATGGGAAGGTATGTAAGGTAATTGTAGACTCTAGTTCCATTGATAATTTAGTGTCTCTTCAAATGGTTGAGAAGTTAAAACTAAAAAAAATTCCTCATCCTACCCCATATAAGGTGTCTTGGTTGAATAAGGTCCAACAAGTGCTTGTTAATGAACAATGTTGGGTAGAATTTCAAATTGGAGAGTATAAGGACAGAATTTTGTGTGATGTCACACCCATGGATGCTTGTCATTTTCTCTTAGGATGCCCCTGGTAGTATGATAGGAAAGCCCAACATGATGGAGAGAAGAATAATTACACAATAACAAAAGATGGACACACTTTCACTATGAGACCTTTACCGGATGAAGGAGTAGATAAACAACTTGAGTCTAATGTCATGGTGGTAGGTGAGAAAGCATTTTTGCAGACCTTAAAGGAAGAGGGAGGTCTAGGGTTTTCCTTGGTTGTTAAGCCAAAATGCAGGTCTGTTTTGTCCTCAAACAAAGAGAAACCCATACCTAGTGAAGTCCAAACTTTGTTGGAGAAATACAAGGAGATTGTAGTGGATGAATTGCCTAGTTCCCTACCTCCAATCAAAGATATCAGCCACCATATTGACCTGATACCAGGTGCTACATTTCCCAATAAGGCTGCCTACAAGATGACATCGGCCCAAAATGAAGAGATAGAAAAGAAAGTGCAAGAGTTGTTGGATAAGGGCCTAGTGAGGAAGAGTTTAAGCCCTTGTGTTGTTCCAACTGTGCTAGCTCCAAGAAAGGATGGTAAATGGAAATTATGTACTGATTCAAGAGCCATAAATAGGATAACCATCAGATATAGGTTTCCTATGCCAAGGATGGAGGATCTTATGGATTGTCTAGCAGGAGCTCACTACTTTTCAAAGATTGATTTGAAAAGTGGGTATCACCAAATTAGGATTCGTGAAGGGGATGAATGGAAGACAACTTTCAAGACCAATGAAGGTCTTTATGAGTGGATGGTGATGACTTTTGGTTTATCTAATGCTCCCAGTACCTTTATGAGGCTAATGAATGAGGTATTGAAACCCTTTATTGGAAAATTTGTTGTGGTTTACTTGGATGACATTCTTGTTTTTAGCAGGACCAAGGAGGAGCATTTGGATCATCTTGGACAGGTTTTAAGAAGGCTACATGAAGAAAAGTTGTTGATCAACTTACAAAAATGTGAGTTCATGAAAGAAGAATTGGTCTACCTTGGGTTTGTTATCTCACAAGGAGATTTGAAAATGGATCCATCAAAGGTTGAGGCTATTCTTAAGTGGCCAACACCTAAGTCAGTGGGTGATGTAAGGAGTTTTCATGGCCTAGCAAGCTTCTACAGGAAGTTCATCAAGAGTTTCGGCCATATTTGTGCCCCCATCATTGATACCATCAAAGGAGAAAAGAAGAGTAAATTCAATTGGACCAATGAAGCAAATGAAAGGTTTGAGTACTTGAAAAGAAAGGTATCACAGCAGCCTATCCTTGCCCTTCCTGATTTTAATAAAGTTTTTACCATAGAATGTGATGCAAGCAATCAAGCAATAGGTGCTGTTTTGAGTCAAGAGGGCAGACTGGTTGCATTTTTTAGTGAGAAGTTGAATGAGGCTAAAAGAAAGTACTCTTCATATGATCTTGAATTGTATGCTATGGTCCAAGCTTTAAAGAAATGGAGGCATTACTTGCTACCAAGAGAGTTTATTGTGTTTACTAACAACCACGCTCTTAGTTTCTTGAATGGACAGGAAAATTTGAACCAAAGGCACATGAAGTGGGTTGAATACCTACAAACATATACATTCTCCATAAAACAAAAGAAGGGGCAAGCTAATAAGGTTGCGTATGCCCTTAGTAGAAGGGTCATGATGGTTCAAGAAGTGCAACTACAAAGTGTGGGCATAGAAGCTCTCAAAGGTATGTATAAGGAGGATGAATATTTCAAGGCTGCTTTTGAAGTTTGTTCTCAATTTTCTGATGCTTTTCACAGTGATTATGCTGATTATGTTTTGCAAGATGTTCTATTGTTTAAAGGGCTCAATTGTGCATTCCCAAGTGCTCTATGAGGGAGAATATAATAAAGGAAAAGCATAGTGAGAGTCTTGGAGGGCACTTTGGACTTGACAAAACTTTGGAGCAGGTTAGGAGATTGTACTTTTGGCCTAAAATGCAGATGGATGTGAGAAGGTTTGTGGAAACTTGCACCATATGTTAAATAGCAAAGGGGACCACTTCAAATGCTGGTCTTTATCAGCCTCTACCAATCCCAAGTAGGCCTTGGGAGAGCATAAGTATGGATTTTGTCTTAGGATTTCCTAAGACACAAAGGAGGGTTGATAGTGTGTTTGTAGTAGTTGATAGATTCAGCAAGATGGCACATTTTATTCCTTGTAGATGCACTAGTGATGCCTCTAATATTGTAGGTCTATTTTTTAGGAAGATTGTGAGAATGCATGGCATTCCTATGAGCATTGTATCTGATAGGGACTCCAAGTTCATAGGCCACTTTTGAAGGACCTTGTGGAGGAAATTAGGGACTAATTTGCAGTATAGCTCAGCCTACCATCCTCAAATGGATGGCCAAATAGAGGTAGTTAACAGATCACTTGGTAATCTTTTAAGATGCTTGACAAAAGAACATGGTGTGCAATGGGGTTTGGTGTTGCCTCAAGCAGAGCATGCTTATAATGACTCCATTAATAGAAGCATTGGAAAAACTCCATTTGAGGTTGTGTATGGGATGAATCCAAGGGGGATCTTTGAGTTGAGAGATCTAAAAGGAATGGAGAAGAGTGTTGAAGGTGAAGAGTTTGCTATGGCAATGAAGTCTATTCATGATCAAGTGAAGGAAAATCTCAAAAAGAGTGTAGAACACTACAAAGAGAGGGAAGATTTGAGGAAAAGGAATGTTCAATACAAGGTGGGAGATCTTGTTTTTTCTTATTTGAAGGAGAGATTTCCTAAAGTAAAATACACCAAGCTGCAAATGAAAAAAATAGGCCCTTGCAAGATTATTCATAAATTTGGGCAAAATGCATATGGGATAGCACTCCCTCCTGGGGTGGCTATCTCACCCATTTTTAATGTTGCTGATTTTTACCCATTTAAGGGATCTTTGGATGTAGGTACAGGTGTGGAAGTTGATGAAGATTGGGTGCAGGACCTTCCACCATCTGAACCCTTGAAACTTGAAGCCATTTAAGACACCAAAGAGGTAAAAAGGACAAGCAAAAAGGTATATAATGAGTATCTTGTTAAATGGAAGGGTTTTCCACCTGAGGATGCAACTTGGATTATTGAAGAGAACATCAAACAACATGGTACTACTTTGTAGCAACTGATCTCAGGTGGTACTTGAGATCTCTTCCACCTCGGGTGCATGGTGCAGGGGCACCTTGGGTTTCCATGCCTCATTGAGGCCTTCTTTGTTTTTTTGTTTGATTTCAAGTTTCATTTGATGTAATAAGGTCCTAAGGACCATCTTAAATTCCTTTCAATATGTTTTCTTGGCTTTTTGTTGAGTTTTGGTCTTGGTGTTAAGTTTCTATGTAATAGCAAGGTCTCCATCCTCATTTTGTAAGCTTGGTGCACCTTGGAAAATTAAAGAGTCAAAATGCCATGATGCAACCAGGTAATTTAGGGGAGTTTCCTTGATGATTTAAAGTTATTATGGTGTCTTTTTACAGCTTTGTGAAGCCTCATTTAAATTGGGCTTATAGGAAGTAGTGTGCATTGCCTTAACTAGGCAATTAAGAGCCTAAAATGAAGTTTGATTAGTTCTAACATGTAACTAATCAAATTTTCAGTTGGAGGACATTGGTAAAGGTTGTTAGAAGTTGAAATAATCCTCTCATGGTCGAGGCATGACTGATGAAACACGTTTTTTGAAGTTCTAATGAAAATTTGTTGTTTTCTAGAAAAATATGTGTAAAAATCACTGCTAAAATGCATGATACGAACGTTGTATGGACTGTACAGTTACAATAATAATATGGTTTGAAAGAGAGAACAACTAGCTTTCATTTGGAGTTGATTTCATAAGATTTCATTGAGTGCAGCAAAAGTTATAGCCGTTTTAGCAGAAGCAGGTGTGAAACCCTCAAAACAAGGGTTTTTGTTGAAAAATGGCTCTTCCTTCCATCTCCACATTGTAAAAATACTGATTCTTGGTGGGATGGAAGGTAATTGTGTAAATTTTCATATTTCCTTTGTTCTGGAGAATGGAAAGGTGTGTGGAGGATTTTATGTATTGAACTAGGTCTGGCATCTTCATGTGACAGGCCTAATTGGTGAAGCAAAAAGTGAGTTTTGCTTGTTTTGTGTGGATTTTTCTTGAAGAGGAACTTAGGAATGTTGAAAATGGTTGTAATTATCCTGTAGGAGTCTAAATCAAGGCTTTGTGGTGAAGGGGAGAGCCTAGGTAATCAAAATCATGTTGTGATCAGCAAATTAAGCCTCTTGGGGATAGTGATACATTGGTCCATGGTTGTTTTTCCATCCATTGTCAAAAGGTGAGACTTTGGGGTCTTGTAGAGGCATATCATATTTGTATAAATTCATCATTTTGAACCTGGTATAGGCTTGTGGGTGGATTTTATTTAGACTATCCTCTCAGGCAGTGTTGCAACCATTCAAGGCTAACGAGACCTAGTGGTATGAGTAATGAACAAATGGAGCTTCCTAAGTGCTAATTAAAATGTTGTGGCATATTTTAGTCATTTGGAACTTGTTCAAAGTAATTCCAATCCCTTGGTTGTGTTGAGTACAAGAACCCTAGGTGATTTGATTCATTTCCTTGAAGGAGTAGTGGATTGACAAAGTCCATTTAAGGGGTATTTGAGAGAAGTTTTGCTACATTTGTGGTTTGATCATTTAGTTGATCATTTGAAGAAGGTTCCCCTACTCACTCTACATCAGAAATTTTGACTTCAGTGACTTATTCATAAAATAAAATATGAAGAATCAAATAGATCAAGAGAAGCTCAAAATTTTTGAGCCTAATTGGTTGGTTCCTTATATTATAATTGTGTCATATGGATTTGATGCTTATCAACTTGCTAGTCCTAAAGGTGAACCACTACTAGATTCTATCAATAGTGTGCACCTTTGTAAGTATTATACCTAGTCTTTAGAGAATCCCACAAAATACAAAAAAAGAAAGAAAAAAAAAAACATTACCCTAATGAAAACTTTGCAAACAGGTGTCTTGTGTGACACCAAAAATTAAAAAAAATTAAAAAAATAGAAAAACAAAAAAAATAGTAAAAAGAAATAATCCATCCAATAGTGAAAATCACTTTGACGACACTTTGGATAAGTACCATGGTGAAAAATTTCCAAATAGGCACCATGTGTAGTCAATCTTTGCTCCATCATCTACTATCATTCTATCTGATTTTTCCCATTTCCATCCATGATCCCTCACACATATCCCATTCCATAATAAAAACCTAATCCATAATAAAGCTTTTCTATCCTCTCTCATGGCCTAAGAATTGTTGATGTTTAACATCTTCCATTTCACACATCTATCCATAAAAAATCCCACTTATCCACTTCCCCTCATAATAAGCTAGTCTTATACTTGACTGGGGTCAAATCCTTGAATTAGGTTTTGTATGAGATCCTAGACATGGTATCAACATTCAAAACATTTCAAAACTTCACAAACATCCAAATAATCCTTGAAAAACCAAAAATATCAAAACATTTCAAAAATACAAAAGAATAAAAACATTGAAAATTTGAAAAACTAATAAACATCAAAACCCAAAAAATAGTGTTAGTCGTCAATTCCATGTCAGTTTCAGTCCAAGTTTTTGAACTATGTTTCCTCTATGAATTTATATAGGCAAGGGCATCATTGATAAGCCCTCAAAGATTAGGTCATTCCTTGAGGTTTTGTCATAACAAATTGTTAGTCCATTCATATTTTCTCTTCATAATAATCTATCCATAGTCAAAGTCATTCTAACTACATTGTCTCTATGCTCTACATAGGAAAGGCAACATCGATGAGCCCCCAAGGATTTAGGTTAGTCCCTTAGAGTCTATCAAGTTGATTCTATCATTATCCATGTCTCAGAATAATCTTTCCCTTGCTATGGTTGACACTTTGATCATACACAAACATAAAGTATCCTATAGAGAACCAAGCAAGAAATCCCAAAACAATAGACAAGCTATCTTACTAGTATTTGAATCCTAATCAATAAATTTCCTAAACACAAGTATCTATCAACATCAATGATCCTTCTCAACCATCAAATAGTCATACAAAATGTTGCATTGTTAAAACCGGATCCTAGGTTTTATATGGCATACTTCTCTTCCTGGAACTAGATGCTATCACTATCCAAAATCTGATCATATAAATGCTCATTCATTGGAAAAAGATCTAAATGGATGTTGACTCTATTGGTCCATTGTATCATATATTTTTATCTAATTTATTTTTGGTCATGTTACTATACACTTCAAGGAAGTCCACAAGTGATGAGAGGAGCAATGATGGATTAGGACCTTTTTCTTTTTGATTTCTTCTTGCAGTTTGTCTTGGCAATGTGACTAGGGAAACCATGTTCCTTGTGTGTGATTGGGGTTCCATTTGGCATAATAAAAATCTCCTATGCAATGTATAGGTAAGTTAACACTTTCTTGAAATAGGATTAACATGCTTTGTGGTTACTTTCTCACATATTCTAACAAGGTTCTATGGTTACTAGTTTGTGTCTTGGCACTCCTTGTATATCATGTGTCTATTTTACAAGGGATAAAATATCACACCTTGCTATCTTTTGTTCATTTCCATAATAAATTATCTATGATGATAATCATGCAATAAAATAAAAGCTTAACATTTATTAGCAAGATCTTAAGATATCAATCCCATTTCATCCATCTCATTCTTTTCCATTTCTTATTAATCTTCTTTTTGCACTAACATTCCATTCATCCATCCCTGTAGCACCCTGATGGCATGCTATGACACAAAAAAAAATAATTTCACATACATAATCATGTTAGGACTTCATAGACCTATCATCATCATATACATGTTAGGTTGTCTATACTACATAAGAAAAAAAGAAAAAACATACACATAGTATTGCATCATAGAGAATCATCATCCACATAAGAATTGCATAATGCATGTCATAAACATATAGTACCATCCTACATATAGTTTTTATAAACATATTAAATTCATCATATCATGTGCATCCATCCATATATCAAGACATACATAAGCATAAGATAGAATCATGTACATCCATCCATACATCATAACACATAAAATAATAAATCATACATCATAAATCTATAATCCACATCATATAGAAAACATCACATAGCAATTAAATGCATATCATAAAATAAGTCCATAATATAGGGAAAATACATATAGAATCATGCACATCATATATTCATTTCCAAAATCATGCATCTCATATATATCAAAAAATAATGTATCACAATACAATATCATGATATTTGTCAAAAATGGAGCTCACAAGCTCAATCAAAAATATAAGTGTCCAACATGTGAAAAATAGGCCTAGCTTGTGTTGACCCTATTGCTTGAAGGAGATGGTCTTGATGGTGATGTTTGTCATCCCTATGATCTGATCCAAATGGCCTATCATATGGTGATATCCTCCTTTCCTGAGAAACTCCACCACTACTATGTGTCCTCTGAGAGTGGGCCCTACTTTGTGATTGACTCTTTGTGTAGCTAGGGGATCTCTCTTCCTGGTACCGTATACTCATAGAGTTGCCTATAATACTTTGTTTCCCTCCCCACCTGATATAGCTATCACCATAGCTCTATGTTACAATCACTCACTATAGTAATGAAATAAATGCACCACGGGTTGGACCTCTAAGCTCAGATCACCACCATGTCTCTCTTTGTTGTGATCTATTATACTTGACCTTGTAGTGGTGGTAACTAAGTTGCCTATTCTTGTAGCATCTATACCTATGCATGTAGTGCCTGTATTTGAGCCTAAGGACATTTTCCTACATCATTTTCATCCTCTCTAACCATATCCATAATAACCTCCCTAATAGGGATGCCCTCCAAGCCATCCTCCTCAATCACAATGTCTCTAGCTACCTCCTCCTCCACTATCACATCATCCTCCATCTGCTACACTATAAACTATCCCACCACTGCCTCCTCACCAATATCCCCCACTATCTCCTCCACTCTCACTACCTCAACATTCACCTCCATATAATCTACCCACTGCTCCCACTCACTCTCCTCATGGATGGGTGGTATCCTTTATGTTTCTATATGTGGTAGACTAGCTCAGCCTTGCCAACCCCTACCATCACTCCCTCTCCCTCAGTCACCTCTACCCCTATCCCCTATTCCACCATCTCCCTATCCTTTACCTCCATCCTCATCATCATCCACATCTCCTCATTCACCTTGACCATCCCCTACTCTCCCTCACCCTTGTCCTTGCAATATACCCCATGGTCCTCTCCCTAACCACTCCATTGGTGCAAAATGATCCAAATTTATAAATGGTGTAGGTCTATTCACAACCCACCAAGCATCATACTCATGGTTCATACCTACATTGGCCACATCAACTACTACACCCCACTAAACAATCTATAAATATGTTATCTATTGCATGACCACTTACATGCCAATCATCAAGCCCCACTATGGAACCTCTCTTATTGATCTCAATACTCCACAACCCCCACTGGAACACCCTATCACTCTCCAAACTTTCAAAGAACCTGATATGGAAAGTGCCTCTTGATAATGTGTTGAGTCAACACTGTGCATGCGATCAAGTATTTGATATGCTAGCAATACGGTAGGTGCACATGATCATCATTCCAAGAAACAAAATCCATGTAATGTATCCTAGTAAATCCATCAAGTAAATCAATTTCATGCCTACAATAGCCCACATCTCCCACCCTTATCTAAGTCACTATCCCTCCATATATGTACACATAAGGTAGTCCTAGTGCTAAATACCTATCCACTGGTGGTCAGAATATCGCTATATGCTCCCATGCCCACACCATGAGCAAGGTTGTTTCATAGCTGATCAACTACACATCCCTATATTCCACATCATGCAATTGAATGTATAACATAGATAGTAAGGAGGATCCCCAAGCATAAACTATTTCCAACTCCATCATCTCCTTTAGCATCTACCCCCATACCATTGAGAATCTATGGCTTTGTCAGTCTAGAATTACCATTCCCAAAATCATAGTCTAGATAACCACTATTATCCTATCATATCTATCAACCAAGGTATCCCATCTGATCTCATTGTCCTCCACTCCAAGCTGAGCTAGGTCATCAGTCTCAAACACCCTCTGAATGGTAGAAAGTCCCTGATCAAGGTTGTACATCACCCACTCTTGATGAATAGGTAGTCATAATATCCTATAGACATCCTCAAAAGTTACTTCAAGTTACATCTCTTTGCTAGCACTATTAGTATCCCCCTATTAGCCCAAACAATGGGCATAAAGGTCACACGATATAGTCCAAGCACATTGTTGCAGGAGCACCTTAAGTTTAGTAGGTTAAATGAAAATTGTAATTTTGGTTTTATTATGATGGTTTTATGTAATAAGGTCATCTAAGACCATCTTGGCTATGTTATAGTCCATATTAGGTCGTTATGAGTGTTGGTGGGTCAAGTTGCTTAAAGTTGTCAATTTTGCAAAATGTTGTCAATGTTGCAAAACATCGAATATGAAAAGAACCAAGTGGAAATGAAGGAGTTAGAATGGTTTTAGTTTAAAAATTAGTTGTAAAATGGTTGGTACATGTTTAACTAGCCTTGGGGAGGTCAAAACCAAGGTTGGGTGTGACATTTTTGAAGTGAAATTAATAAAAGACATCTTTATTTTTGCATTTCTAATTTTTTTTCTCTATTCTAATGAATGGTATGAACTTGTATAGCCTCACCATAGCCTAAAAACTATTGGAATTAGTGGTTTTATGAATCTTATTTATTATCTTTTTTGTAGCACTCAAATTCATTATATTTTAGGCAAGTTAGACCTATTTTACTAAAAATTGCCTAAAACCCTAATTAGGGTAAAAGTGAGCAAAAAAAATAAATTTTGAAGGTTTCCATCCAAGTAAACTACATTTATTCTGAGATATTCCATATAAGGTCCAAATGGGTGTTTGAAACTATGTTTACATTTGTGGTATTATGTCTGTACTAAAAATTATGACCCAAAAACAACAATTTGTTGCTCCCATGTTTTATTGTTTTAAGAGAAAGTGGCCAACTTTTGATGGTTTCCATACAAAGGACTATGCCCTATTTTTTTATGTGTTGCAAAGGAATAAAGGGTATCCTAAAATACCCTTAAATTTTAAAAATCAATTTTGCATCAAAAGTTATGACAAAAAGGGTTGATTTACTGCTCTCTTTAGGCCTAGTAAGAAAGGGGTAATTAATGTTTAAGACCTTCAGTACAAAGGAGATCTATCTAATTTATTGGTATGTGTTGTAAATCCCAAAAGGGTATCTAAATATATTCTCACTTTGTGTATATTAAGTCTCTTTTGAAAGATGTACCGAGTTTTATCTATTTGAAGTACTACTAGGGGAACTAAGGAATTGTTTAGGAAACTGACAAAGTTAGGGTTCTAGAATTGAAAAGTTTGATTGGTTGAGTTAGTGTTAAGGTTATCCACCCTACTGTACATAACTCATTCAAATTATCTTGCTCCTCATCAATGAGATGATCTCATGGTTTGAGTGATGTCAGTTGGCTCTCGTGCTTATAAATAGGTGGAAGTCTCACATGCACTCACCAAAGCACATCATGTTAATCACAATCCATAAAATATCCTATTGAACCTTTTACATATTCAAAATCATGTCAAAAAATGCTTAAATTTTCCTATCAATCAAATGCATCACACAATAGATCAAATGCATCACACTTTTCAATTGCAAGACAACTTTACACATGTGTCACTATGTCATGCATATGTGTTGAAATTTTTCAGATGTGTCATTTTAGCCTACAATAGCAGTGCACCTAAAAGTTGTGAGCAACATAACATTTACATTAGACATATGCAACTCCATTTTATAGATGCATTGCATATAACACATGTGGTGCACAACACCACACATACAGTGAATGCAATAACACATGGGACACATAAATTGCACATCTATTTTCCCCTCTTTGAGCCCTAAAATCTACTAAAAAATGATAGAATCACAAAGTAAGGAATAGTTATAAATTTCCCACCTAATCCATCTAAACACTCTAATGATCATAATCGATACCCATGATGCACTGTAACTGGTACAGGTGACTAGCTTTGTTGCCTCTACTTAAACTCTTACTCTAGATCTCCTAAAATCTAAACTCAAAAATGCACAAATGATCTATTTTGGACCCCCATATTCTTGTTTATAACTCTTTTGACCTAAGAGGGCCCCTCTTTCTCATAATTGGATGCATCAACTTTCACCTTTGAACACCTATATCAAGGTCAAAATTGACCCTTGAGCCTAGTTTTTCATTTTCATTGCATTCATGCCTATCAAATTGACTTACCAAATGTTTTGGAATTTTTTAGAAAATTTTCAAATTTCTTGAGGGGGCATCATCCTATCCCACATCCACCAAGGCATAATGAGGCACACTGTGGCATGTCCTGAGCTAATTTTTCTAATTATTCTTTGACACAATGTTCAAAATCACATTGTATCAAATAGGGTCAAAATGTAGACACTGAAAAAATGTCCTAAGCCTATGAACTACATTTTTACACTAATTTGGACCTTTTTCTTGTTAGTGTAATTAAATCAATTATTACACTAGCATAAATTAACTTAGGTCATACATCATTTAATCTTAGGTTTCATTTCAATAAATCATTTAATAATGGGGTAATGTCCCCTTGTTTGCAAGGTTAAGATTTCTCCTAGAAGATGAGTTGTCCTTCTATAACTTATCTCAACATTTAATAATTTCCTAGATAGGGTTCACATGTTGTCACATGTTGTTAGATCATGAAACATGGCAACATCTCATGCATCTTAGGTTTTCTCTTTTGCCTATTTATTCAGGGCATCTTGTACATTTATAATCATCTAATCTCACAATGTAGATCAATATAGAATCTCTATTGTGCATGCCTAGTTGCAACACTTTCTGTGTGGTTTATTATCTTTCTTGGTAAAGGTCCTCCATTGAAGACTGCAGCTTCAAGGACCTTGTGCATCCATAATCTCAACATGGTATCAAAGCTTGTCTAGTGAAACATCAGCCCTTAATCAAGAAAGTTGGTGTGCGAGATTCTTTGCAGGCTTGGGTTTCCATTGTACGCTAATTGACTCCACCTGGGGACCAAGCTGATTTCTAAAGCAGATTGAGTCAGATTTGAGCTCAACATTGTCTTCAAAAGGCCTTGAAACCCTAGGATCACCTATACATTCATCAAAATTAGATTCACCATCCCAAGATCCATCATAGGTATTTTTGGGTTTGCAAAATCAATCATACGATCAGTACAATTTTCAATAAAAATCACCCTAGTCAATTGTCCTTTGAGGAAAAAAAAATTTAGTCACAGGCACCTTTTTTTTCAGAAAAATTTGGGCTTATATCTCTTTTGTGTTTTGGCAAAAAAAAAATATTGGAGTTTTGATATAGTTGCAGAAAAAATTATTTGATCAACTGCAAATATATTATCGGTCTACATATAGATTGGGGGTTTGATTTTTTTCTATCAACATAATTTCTTGATTTTTTTATTTTCCTTTAGCAATAATAAATAAATCAAATCAAAAATTTGTGGTCGGTTTGTGTTTCATCCTGTTTACAAAGCATTTATCAATTGCATTTAAGATAGAGGGAAGGTTTTTGGTTCACTCGATCGGTCGCATCATAGTCAGCTGTTGTACTTAATTCATCAGCCTATTTGTCAGACATTCTTTTTCCCAGCCACCATAGTCTTTAGATGCTGACACTTTTATCCCCTATGTTTTCCATTTAATATTATTGGCCTCACTAGCCAGTTTTGTCACTGTTTTTTCATTGGTTCATGCTCTTTCCAAACCTTCGCTCGAAGTTCTCCATTCCCCCCACCAGTGTCCATCAGACTTGCATTCTCTTCACATCAGCATTGATTTCAATTGGCAGGTACGAATTTTGTTATAATCACATCAGTTTGTATATCATGCAGTATATTCTACATTGCCTCCTCTGCGTACTCATACTACCAATAAAATTTTTGATGAGCCCACTCAAAGCCCCGACCCATGGTCATTTTGAGGACCAAGGGGCCCGCCAACTCAAGTATCATTTTTTCCCTATGCACACATCATGGTCACATCAAGGACCAAGTGCCAGCTCAGAGGGACTTATTTTTTGCTCCTCATTAGTGTGTAGATTGCCTAATCTAGGGATGTTTTTCATATTATCATAACTTTTCACTAGGGTATCGAAAATCATCAAACGAGATAGCATCGGGAAGGAAATTTCAAGCACTTTCCAATGGTGAAATTAGTTCTATGAATTTTTTCTCACAAAAAATTCTACAGCCAACTAAAGAAAAAACCTTAATTTGGACATAAAGGCTCGTATCTTTGCAACCGTTCAACAAATTTCAGTGATTCCAATGGCATCAGGAAGGTGATTCAAATATTTTTTCATCCATCTAGACTCCTTGATCAGTTTCAGCTCTAGGTACTCTTGCATTATTTTTTTAGTTTGGTACATTTGTTCAATAGCTTGGACATCCTGAAGCTTGGGAAAATATTTTTTGATCTGGGTAGCATCACTTCAGTTGCACATCATCCTTAGAAGTCTTTATTTGGTATTGAAGGTCATTGTCTTTGTTTTTTTGGAGAAATTTCATTATGGGGCTTGCATTCTCTCCTTCTTTGGTTATGTTGAACAAGGGAAACTATTCACAATGGTGGGATGGGATCATACACCATCTCCAATCACTTGATTTATTGCCTCATCTATATGGTATAGTTCCTCATCCAAGTGAAGGTATTCTTGAATTTGCTTGGAGTTGTAGCAAATACACTGTCTTGGAGATCATTTCTATGCAAGTTGATTGTGATGTTTTGAGATCTATTGATCATTGTGATTTTCCTCATATCCTTTGGACTAAGCTTTGGGAGATATATGGAGGATCAGACACTCCACCCTTTCCCAATGGTCATGATTCAAAATGTCATTTTTTAGATCAGGTTCCCCATGATGCTATTGTTGTGCAGGAGGTTGAGGTTGATTATGGATTATTAGATACTCCACCCTTCCCTAATGGTCATGATTCTAAATGTCATTTTTTAGATCAATCTCCCCATGATGCTATTGTTGTGCAGGAGGTTGATTTCCTTGAATCTTTCAAAGAGGTTGACAAGGTTCCCTCAAATGCTTCTTCTCCATCAGAGACAGATAGTATCCCTTCACATTCAATGATTCCTTGTCCAAATTCATTGATTGAGGCTTCCACCATCATCACTCATTAGGAAACATTTATTTTTCTAGACTTGACATCACAAGATGGCTTCATTTCAGATATCACTAACTTGGCTACTTCTATAAGTTTGGAGGACATTCTTGAGGGGATATCACTCCTCTATTCAGATCCTACTTTGGAGAGTTTTCTTTAGTCTCCATATTCATTTGTCTCAACCTTGATTGGGGATCCAAAGACTACCTTGGAGGCACTTGGTTTCTCTTCAGAAATTTCATGTATGATACTTCTTCCTTGTCATTCCATTCATGATTTGTGGTTTCTTCAACATATACCATTGGATTGGCTTTAGAATTATGTCAGTAGTTTTGAGGACACTTCATTCAGGGGGGGCTATTTAGTCTCTCTTTCCCTCTGATGGGGGGGATATTGTATTGTATCCATGTGACAGATGGTGTATTTTGGGGGTATTTGGGAGTCCTCCATCCTTCCCATTGTATCCCACATTTTTTTCTTTTTCATCTCCTTTTTGGAGAGGGGTTTTGTTCCCACTGGGTTTCCCCATTTTCTCCGGTTGTGGGAGATTTTTCTGCATCTTCTTCATGTACATGGGTACCTAACATGGCCTTGTTGCCAAGACCCATCATCGATCATGTTTGCATAATCATTGCATTTCCTTCCTAAGTTGCACTTATGGGGTGTATTAGTGTAATTAAATCAATTATTACACTAGCATAAGTTAACTTAGGTCATACATCATTTAGTCCTAGGTTGCATTTTAATAAATCATTTAATAATGGGGTAATGTCCCCTTCCTTGTTTGTAGGGATAAGATTCCTTATAGAAGATGAGTTGTCCTTCTAGAACTTATCTCAAAATTTAATAATTTCCTAGATAGGGTTCACATGTTGTCACATGTTGTTAGATCATGACACATGAAAACATCTCATGCATCTTAGGTTTTCTCTTTTTCCTATATATTCAGGACATCTTGTACATTTGTAATCATCCAATCTCACAATGTAGATCAATATAAAATCTCTATTGTGCATGCCTAGTTGAAACACTTTCTGTGTGGTTGATTATCTTTCCTGACAAAGGTCCTCCATTGAATTCTACAGCTTCAGGGACCCTGTGCATCCATAATCTCAACATTTCTTACATAATTAGATAAATTTATTTATTTTTATTATCATTTCATAATGCTTTGTTCTATTAATTAAACAATCCTTAATTATTTAATTATATCATTTTATCTTTATTCCTCTCCTAATTAATTTAAATAAATATCAATTTGTTTAAATTACGTCACTAATTATCCTTTTTCCACCTATAATTAAACAAATTATTATTTATTTAATTATTCATTTTTCATTTTCCCTCCTTTCTTCTATAATTAAATATTTATTTTAATTATATTAGCCTTTTCCCTCCACAATTAAATAAATTTTATTTATTTAATTATTTATCATTTTCCTTCCTCTATAATTAAAGAATTTTTTAAATTATTTATTTGTTTGCCATTTCTCTCCATCTATTATTTAATTATTATTTTTAATTATTTAATATTTTCACATCCCACCTTTCTTCTATAATTAAATAATTATTTTTTATTATTTAATTATTCATCCATCATTTCCTAAATTAAATAATTGTTGTAACTATTTAATTTAACTATTCTTAGCCATGCCTTAAATCTCAACTAATTTTTTGAGATCTGGTCCATTCTTCCCATCCTTATCTCTTTTTTTATCAATTAACCTCATCCATTGATTATCATACATCATCTCTTAATCCTCACCCTTCATTTGAATCAAGATTTCTATAAAAGTAACCTTTATATTCTGAATGTTTCAAGGTTAGCCATAGTATTTTGAAATTTTTCTATTTTGAGGTCTTGCTACTACTACTACATCAAGATTATCATACAAATTTCATACTAGAAATATGAGAGAAAACAAAAATAAATGAAGAAGAGCAATGGAGGTGATTCAATTATGGCATAGGAATTGAGGTTTATTGATTTATTATTTCGATTTCTATTGTCTTTTTTTCTTCATTGTTAGACTAGGGTCTTCATGGCTTGAATTTAGGTCTAGTTTTTTTGGTTTCTATCATTGATTCATGCTTTTTTCCTTGAATTTCCCCTATCCACATGTCATTATAGATAAGGAAATGACATTCCAAATAAACGTATGGTAGATTTTATTAGATCATATGTAATAACAATATAATCCCCACATTGAAAACTATTAAGAGAAAATATTTTGAGGGTGGTATCAACCATAGATCTCATAACTTATTAGGAATCATGAAACTAGAATACTTTGGCAACAAAGAGAATTAATCTATAAAAACTAAGAGATTTTTATTGGAAGGTCTTGATTGATTGAAAGTGCCATTTTAAAGACTATTGTAATAGAAAATTTATGGATATTTTTCTTGCACTAACATAATAGTATTATTGTCTTGGTTCTATTTGCACATTGCATCCTATGGCCTTTAGGCCTGGGGTGCATGTTGAATTCCTTCATTACGTATGTCATTTTCTTGCAGATCTATAATCCTAGTGTGACTCTAAGTGGTGGGGTGGCTTTTTTGCTACATTTGGGGGAGGTTTTCTTTTGTTGTGAGTATATGTTTGTTTGCTTTCATTGACGATGTGTTCTGGTAGCCTACATGGGGTTAGTAATTTATTTTTTCCATGTGCATGGTGTTGCATATGCATGACTATTCCTTTGGGCTACATTTTGTTTGTGAGGAGGCACTCATTATTTTTTGTTGCCATGTCTCTTGAGTGAGATTTTTCCTTTAGTGGTGATAGGTTTCTTCTTGGATACAGGTGTTTGGTGTTGTGATTAGTGGTTTGGGGGTGTCCACTTCCCTACCTAGTGCCTTGTCACTATTGTGGTTTGGTGTGGGGTGTAGCTTGCTTAAGGCTTGGTGTGAGGTGTTTTAATGGTAGAGTATGTGCCTTTGGGTGAGACATTGGGGGATATTTCTAATGCAAAATTTGGTGATGGGTTTCCTCATCCATCCCCTTTTGGTGTTGGGGTGATTAGAACTGGTGCTTTGAAATTGTAAAAGATCAACGGGTGCTTAGAGAGAGCTTAAGTTCAACCAAAGTTGGTGTTTCAAACAGAGGTGGTAGCTGAGGACCTAGAGTATTATAGAAAAAAAAATTTGATCTACAAATTTATGGGGTTAAGGGTTTCGATGCCATTCTTGGAACCCTAGATTCGCAAGACATGGAATCTAAAAGGTGATTTTGACATTTTTCTAGCCACAGATAACTTCTTTTTGGTGGATTTTTCATGTATCTCTGATTGCAACAAGGAATTTGAGGGAGGGCCCTAATTTTATAATCAAGTTGGCCTATTCATGAAACCTTGGCATGCAAGATTTAATTTACTAAGGAGTTTCCCTCAAAGGTTCTAGTGTGGGTTCATTTTCCTCGGTTGTTGTTGGAATGCTGGAGACATGATATTTTGCAATTGGTTGCTTTGTTGCTAGGAAATCCTATTGGCCCTTCTCAGAAAACTCTAGAGAAGTGAATTTTTTCCTATGCCCAGGTCTATATGGAGATTGATCTAAGTTAGCCTCTTCTAGATTCTATTGATCTGACTATTGAATCTAGCTCTTGGACTCAACAGTTAGACTATGAAAATTTACCTTTCAGGTGTTGGTTGTGCCATGATTATGGTCATCTTCAGAGGAGGTTCCCTTGTGCCTTGGGTGTTGGTGGTTTAGGTAATGTGATGGATCCATCTAATCCATGGGACGATAAGGGTAAAGCACCCATGTAGGGGGTGGTACCAGATAAAGATAGATTTGTGCCAGTTAATTCATGAAACAAAAGTCATGGTCAGAAGAGGAATCTTCAAGATTTTCAAGAGGAGACTTTTAATAGGTTTGAGGATTTGGATGAGCTATTCCATGAGGAGGTGGTTTCTTTTGAAATGCATGTTGAACCTTCTCCATTAGTTGGTCATAATTTTGAGTCTTTGCTTGTCACCACCTTTGCCCTAGTTTCGATAGTGGCTTCCGGGGTGGTGATGGATTGGGTTACTCCTCCCCCTGATGCTAGGATTGGTGACTCTTGTGGGTTGGTGAAAACCCCTATGGTCTCTTCTTCTGAAAGGGTGAGTTTAGTGGGTGGTTTAGGTTTGGAAGAATCTAGTAAGAATAAATCCCTTTCTACTTCTACTATTATGAGATTGCAGCAAAAGCCCCTAAAAAAGAGTGCTCCTAATAGGTCCCAAAAGGTGGGTAGGAAGAAGGATCAGGAGAAAGTTAAGTTGGATGGTGAGATGTTGGTTGAATCTAGGTCAATGAATACATTGGATACTTGCTTCTCTCACCCTTCACGATGATTGTGTTATCATGGAATGTAAGGGGTATGAATAGCATCCCTAGATAAAAGGCTATTTGGGACTTGGTTCATGCTCATTCTTCAAATGTGATTTTCTTCCAAGAGACGAAGTTATATGTGGATAGTATGATGCAATGTGCATCTAAGATTTGGAATAGAGGGTTATGCCAGTGTGTGGGTGCGCAGGGTAGCTCTAGGGGTCTTGCTTGCTTCTGGGATCCTCAAAAGAAATTTCCTATTTGGTGGATCTCTAGCAGATTATCCATTTCTCTTGTTGTGATTAGTTTGGAGATGAGGGGAAGAGTTATTCTTTCCAAAATTTATGCTTCGATGGATGTCCCTGGTGAGATTCTCTTATGGTATCATATCAATTTTTTGAGATTGTTGGATCCTTTCCTTCCTTGGATAATGGTAGGTGACTTCAGTGCAATTGCCTCTCTAGAGGAGAAAAGGGGTGCGTGCCTCATTTGGACCCCTCTAATCTTCTAAGGGATAATTTGGCTTGGCTTCGGCTTGTGGATATCAAAAATTTGAATGAAATGTTTACTTGGAATAATAGGAGGCTTTTGGAGGATGCATTTCTGAAAGGTTGGATAGGTTTCTTGTTTCTAGTTTTTTGGTTGGTGACAAGTGGTTGTCAAGTTCTACAATTTTAGATTGGCAGGGATCAGACCATTGGTTGATTATATTCTCTACCCATCCGGTTGGTGGTTCTAAGAAACAAAATTTTAGATTTCAACATATGTGGGTCATGGAGGAGAGTCTTCTTGAATTGGTTTCTAGATGGTGGACCACTAGTAGAAAAACAATAATATATGACTAAATAAACTACTAAAAATTGTATATAAATGACTAATTTTGGTTATGTGACCAATAGTAGTTTATTTCTGATCATTTATAACGTGACAAAATTTATGACTAAACTATTTTAGTCAATTATCTAGTCATTGATTTGGTCATTGATTTGGTCATTGATTTGGTCATTGATTTAGTCATTGATTTAGTCATTAATTTAGTCATTGATCTTGTTAATTGGTCATTTATTTAGTCATGGTAGTGATTTATTTAGTCATATATTTAGTCATTAATTTAGTCATTTATTTAGTCATGGTAGTCATTTATTTAGTCATGGTAGTTATTTATTTTAGTCATGGTAGTCCTTTATTTAGTCATAGTTTAGTCATTTATTTGGGTGAATCAATGATTCAAATTACAAATCAAATCTAACTTAATTAATCCTCACAAATTTATGCAAATAAACTTCAAGTATCATAGATATCCAAATGTTGAGTAAAGTATTATGAAATAAAGACTAAAATGCTTGAACAAATATGATTGATCACAAATAGATCACAAATCAAAATAGCCACAACACAATATTTATGAGTCTAAAAATTTACTTCATTAAGCTTCATTAGCAAATCAAAACCTCAATAGTTACAACATTTCTATATCAATTATTTTTTTTACTTGAAAGTTTCATTTGGATTTGAAACTCAAAAACCAAATGAACATCAAGAACCTTTACAATAGTTATAATTTACAGATCTTTACAACACAATTATTACACCAAAACATTTGAGATGAGCTTCACTTCAATTTTGAATTGAAGTTAATGTATGACTAAGCTGAAAATGGGCTAATGAGAGCTTCTTCACTACCACTACTTTTCCACATTTCAATGTGCCTTGCAAGCAAACAAATCATCAAAAAATGGACCCTTTAAAAACAAACAACTAAATACACTAAGTGCTTCAATCAGCTTAAGGATTTTACAAATTTGACCTTTCACTTCTGATGGAAAGCCTTGCTAGTTAAAACAAGCAAGCTCACAGAGACTTCAAATGATAGAAGACACTCATAAGGAAATTTGAGACTGAATTTAAAAACAAACTACTAAATACATCAATCCTTCTTAACCAATGTCATAAAGAAAAAACAAATGCAGTGTTCCATTCATGTGGTAGGGCAACTACCATAACCCAGTTGTTGTCTTGGTAAATCATCAAGTCATCTGCACCCATTGGCATGTTCTCTTTCTTTATTCAGACATGCGCAGATGTATGGATATATAAACTAAAGGTGGTAAAATGATCAACTATCTAAGAAATCCACTTTTTCTAGCCTAGCAAAACTTTGGAATGTAGGAAAGAAAACAACATATCACCAGTCTCAACACTTGGTCAGATGCATCAATGGCTAGAAACAACTTAACCATAATCTTTCAATCTATTTAGCCTTAACTGATGGTTCCTTCCTATAAAAAAAAATCTCTAAATCAAATACATAATGTTCAAATAGTGGCTAGGGGTCAATCTTGAGAGAAAATATTAGGAGAGGCACAGAAAAAAATATAATTAGCATGGGCTTAGAGATGTGAGATGAAATAAGACTATGCTATGACATCAAAAATAATATCTAACCAAAATAAATAATGTTCAAATAATAGATGAGTTCAATCTCGAGAAAATATTTAAAGAAGTGAAAAAAAATAGTTAACATGGATAGAGAAATGTGAGATGAAATAAACATAGCACAAGCACCAAATATTTAAATAGCACCTAGGGTAATTTAAGGAACAAATACCTCATAAGTTAAAAAAAAAAGATAGCTCAAAAATTCAAAATAGCTAGAAATATGATAATATCAAATTGAGAGAACATATCTTTGCAAAATTTACCATAGTTTCTAAATAGTAGAAGCCATCTCAAGAAAAGGAAAATAGCATTCATTATATGGAGAAGTGACAAGCAACATTTAAGACCTATTATCATATTGGTCTATATTTTGTAGCTACAAGTAGGAATGAAAAAATAATAATAATATAAAAATAAAATCAATTGTTTGAAAAGCAAAGATGATTCGATAAGAAAATCCCAACATTCTTGATTAAAAAATAGATTTGAATATCTTGGGCTCTGTGGAAGCTCATGTGACAAGCTAGCTTCCATAGCTACAATTAAGTTTTTCTAACATAATACAAAGATATTGAGGAGCAAAACTATTGGATAGTTACCTCACAAGATGACCAATAGGTTCAAAGAATTTTTATGTATATAGTATACTACATACTAGAAGGAATAAGACATCTGTCATAGAAGAGAAGAGATTGAAATGGGAAATGATCCTAGCTATTGTAGACTAAGAGGTAGCTAGGGTATGCATATTCCTTCATGCATATACGAAATGAATATTCAGTTATGAGGGTTTTAGAATATGTTTTTAAAATAAAAATTATGGCCAATATCCTAATACTGAGCACATTTAGGTTTTAACATTAGGGAATCCTCTACTTGCACACATTTTTTTCCTGCCACCATTGGATTCGGCTCCTCCAAACTCTTCGTCGCTCGTATTGGTTTTATCTCCTCCTGGTATTGACCTTTCACTTCTCCAATTTGGTAAGTTTTGTAGGCTACAACCTGTAAATAAGGTTTCAATCAGGGTTTTATAGTATGTTTATTAAAATGAAAATTACAACCAAGATGCTAAAATAGGAACATTTAAGTTTTAACATTATGATGCATTACAAAATCCTTTACACTTGGTCGAGGTGATCTCCAATCGATATCATTCTTCTCCACCTATGGGGTGATCATCACAACATTCCCTATATATAGATATGGACTGATCATTCAACACATCCATTGGGCTCCTCTGCATTATGAGATCTGTGTTGATCTCCAAGGGGTGGCCGCCGCTTCTATTGGTTTCATCTCCTCTAAACTCTACCTCACTGGTATTGACCTTTCATTTCTCCTAGCAAGTTGTAGCTTGAAAATAAGGCTTTGACTAGGGTTTAGAGTATGTTTATTAAAATGAAAAATTTCCCGCCTGATTTGCGTGCCATGTTGCCCTAAATTTTTTTAACGAAATTTAAAATAGAATTTAAAAGTTAATAAATTACAATACAAAAATCTTCCCACGATAAATATTATTAAATATTATATTATTATATTATAATATAATATAATATAATATAATATAATATAATATTATATTATATTATATTATATTATATTATATTATATTATATTATGTTATATTATGTTATATTTTATTTTTATAATGTAATATTATATTATATATATAGTTTTAGCAAAAGTGGCAAGCCACTATAATATATTATATTATAATATAATAAAATAGTACAAAACCTTGGTTCAAAAGAGCATACCGACAAGAAAGAACCAAGAAGAAAACCTTCAGTTGTAGCTTAGTTAGATACACAATTCTTTTGATATCATCCCTATTAGGGATCTAAATCATGATTTCACATCAATATTCTATCAAAATTACAGACCACCGAAAGTCTTGAAGACTACAAAATACATCATGCCTCAAATTAGAATGAGCCCATAATTACTATAATTAATTTCCTTACATTAGCCTATTACCAAAAAAAAGAAAAGCAAACCCTTATTATTCCATTTCCATACTATCATTTTCTCCTTGGTTTTCTTCATTTCTCGGACCTTCATTGCCTTGGATGTTTGGATGCAGAGGAATGTTAAGGTTTGGTATCATTTGTTGGTGCAAAGGAGAAGAAGTACTTGCTCAGTCTAATATTATCACCAATGGAGGTGAAAAAATAGCTTAAGAAGATGGTTGTCGCATAGTGGTTGGTTTGGGGTGAACATGGCTAAGTCATGTGATGATGGCATTAGTCCTCCATTTGATGTCATTTGCAAGATCCTCATCTATTATCACCCTATGCCTCTCAAGGGCTGATTGTAGGTTGTGGAAGCTATGTATCTCTAGGGTATTTTTAATAGCATCAAACACAAAGAAAAGTATTTCCATTTAACAAAAAATGCCATGGGAAAAGGCCACCAACTCTCCCCTGGTCTTTCTAGAATTCATATGCTTGAATACCCTTAAGCAACTTATCCTCTTGCAAAAAGAAAATCCTTAACCACTTTTGAAGCTATCAGTTGTATATTAGGAAAAGATTGGAGTAGTTCGTAAGCATTAGAAAGAAACACAAACCAATGGAGAGGGAAATATGGCCCAAAGAGCTTGAGGATAGAGAACTTCTTCACCAATAATTTGAATTACCCTTTTCCTATGTTGACAGCAATGGGATTTAAATACCTATGCTAACTGTAAATCACTAATTATTTTCGAAAACAAAAGCTCCCATTCTACAATTGGGATTGGAACCCTATGGTTGCATGACAGGTACTCCATTTTTCCTTTGCCACAACATCTATAGATTTTAAGCCCGCCTTTGTCTTTCGATGAAACTTGAGATTGCATTCCCTCCTTAAAACCCTTTGGTTGGTATATCTAAGAATTGTGATAAAATTGGGAAAAAAATAGAATTAATAAAGATTCCTTTGCACATTTTATTGAGTGAGATATCGCCCAGGTGGGATAATCATGATTTTAGGTAGCCTCTACCCCAACATTTGAAAAGCAACCATTTTTCGCCAAGCATACATAATCATAAGTATCTGTATACAATTAATCACCTACAAAATCCATTGAAGGATAGAAAGAATAAAATCTGCCATCGCTTGCTTGGTAACATCATTTCCCAATTACTCATATCTGACATGGGGATGTGATGTTCACACAAGCCAACAGAATCCCATTACCGATGCTCCTTAAATGAGATGACTAATCCAATGTCATTTTTATTGCTAACTTTGGAAAGTTCATGGGGATATTTCCTAATTAAATATAGATAAGACCAAGATGTCCTAAATTTCCTTCCAAATATAGATATAAAATGGGATCGTGCTTCATTATACATTAATGGGGAAAGCCTTAAATTTTATTTACCAAGTATAAAATGCTTGTGTCTCAAGGCTGACTACCAAACCATCTGGATGTGTACTATTCTTTGTTCTAACAACAAAAAAGATTCCCTAGTCATAAATGACAAAATTTACATAACAATACCACCCTTAGCTTTCTATTAAATCATACATATTTTGCTTCTCTTAAGATGTTAACCCTTCATGCAGATTTAGTTCATCCTATTGAGAAATTTAATTAGATGAGGAAATTCTGAAAGTGGTGAGAGATCATATAAAATAGATATTTCTCGCTTTATGCTACCCATATTAGCTAAGAAATAAGCTAAGTTATTGCCTTCTTTGTACATGTGTGTGATAAGTTAGTTTTATAATTTATCAAGTAGGCCCCATACTCGTTGAAGAACATATTGGAGAATCTAATTATGAGCCTTCTTTTCTTTACAAGCATTAACTATCAAAAGTGAATCTCCTTCAATATGGAGGTTTTTAATACCCAACTTCAAATCCATTTCCAATGCCAACAACAATGCTCTTGATTTAGCTAAATTATTGGATCCTCTAAAAATATATTTCAAATATAAATCTATTACCTTACCCTTTGAATTACACAAACAAAAACATGCCCCTGATTCTCCTCGGTTACCTTTCGATGCACCATTAAAATTCAATTTTATGAATCCAACCTGGGGAGCCTTCCATTTGACATGTTTCCTATTGAAATTATTTTCCTTTGGCTACAAAAGACTACCTAGGAAAGGAAGTTTTAAGTATTTCCAATTCTATAGGATGCAACTATCCTAGCTAGAGAAGGATGAGCTAGTGTTTTTAAATTCGTGGACACTTGCATTTACAACCTCATAGACTTCTTTCTCAACTTTTACATTCACAACATCATTTGAAGAGGTTACTTTCCTAAAGATGCACAAATTTATTTCCCACCAAAGGTTCCATATAACTAAAGTTGGGATTACTTTCCATATACATGCAAAGAAATAAGATTTATAAAGAACTAGATAGCTTTAAAACAAGTCCCATAGGGAGTTTGGTAAAGGGATGCAGTAGTTAAGCTTATTAAGTATAAACTCCTAGCTTTGTTGTGCAAACTTGTATATCACAAGTAAGTGATCTACCTCCTCTATCTCCTCATTACACAGAGGACACAACAAGTATTTTTAATTTAGCTAACTGGTCACTAGTTAAAATGTGCTTCCTCAATGCAAACCATGCAAAACTTCTCGCCTTGGGTAAGACTTTGCTATCCCAACAAAAGGAGTAGATCCTTTGGGTAAGAAGATGATCTGAGTTCTAATTTAGAGCCTTACAACCTTGTTTGACCATGTAATTACCATCCCTTGAAGGATCCTATATCAATTTTTTCTGAGTTTGAAGAGAGATAAACCATTCAAGCATTCAACACTTTTTGTAGATCACTACACTATTGGGTGGACAAAGAGGGGTCTGATATTCTTTTCCAAGTTACTTTATGTGTATTAGGATCAATCAAATGAACATAATCCAACAAAGATTCCCCCAAAGTTTCCTTTAATATCTCTATTACCAAAACAAGATTTGAATTTTTTTGCAATGGGGAGTTGGGGTATGTGTAGGATCATGATGGGCCAAAAAGTGGTGATATGTAAGTGATATGATGGCCCATGTGGTTGACAAATTTTTTTTACCCAAAATTGATGAAATGAAAATGATTTTTAAAGGAGATTCTCGGCTTTCCACTAATATAAATTATGCTTTAATTGAATTTAATAAATAATTATTAGTCATTTTCTACTTGAATTACAACATAAGTTATGATTGATATGTTGACTGAAAAACATCTATAGCTTTCAAATGGTATTAAATTTTTTGAATTTAAAATATGTGTCACATTCTATGCTTTGTATACTATAGGATTAAAAAAAAAGAATTTCATGAAGTTTTGACCAAGTTAAGGTGGTCAGACATATGAGTTTTTATATTTTTAAAGTTGTAATAAAAATTCATAATTAATTATTTACTTGGAAAAAAATTACAAAAAAATATGCATCACATCAGGACATGAGTCCTCTACTTATATCTAAAATCTTATAAAAAAATATTATCATTTTATTGTGGTTATGGTGGTCGAGATAGACACCTACTTATTTTTCCAAAATTTAAGTACTATTGCATTGAAATTTCAAATTTTCACCAAATAGATTTAAAAAAAAAACCTAGTAGTTTAGAAACTACATTCAATTTTCTACAGATTCTATTCTTACATATTTTTGAAATAATATAGATAACTTATTCAAATGTTCACGTCAAGCTGCCTAGCTCTAATTTTTCTGAATTTTTTGCCACTTAAGGGCTTGTTTTTTCCATGATGATCTTACACATACCCGTTGTCATTCCAAGAATCCATCCAAAATTTGAAACTTTGTTCATTATTTACCTCCCATGAAATGTATGAAGTAATTAGCTTCCTACATGAGATCAGAAAATTCCATATAGCTAAGCCTTTTGGAGGATTAGCAATAGTGAAAACTCTTGTGGGATCCATGCTCTCTAAATATTTTCCTTGCAATAGCCTACACATTTGGCCTTTGGGTTAACATACATTTTCCATGCAAGTTTTTCTCCAAATGCTTTATTTCTTTTCAAGAGGTTTAGCATATACCTACTCCACCTTGAGATTTTTCACATGAAATAGCTTCAAGGGAAATTAAGGGTACCTTCTTTTGCTCATCAATATTTCCTTACCAAATAAAGCTTCTTATGACTCTCAATTTCTTCAATAACAGATTTTTTAGCCTTTAATACTGCAAGAAAATAGTTAAGTATTGAATACAAGATTGATTTTACTAATAGAATTCTCCTAGCAAGAGACAACCATCTGGCCTTCCATGCCAGGATCCTTGACTTAATTCTTTCAATTACTTTCACCCAATATGCTGCTTTGTTTGGGCCTGAAAAAAATGGTATCCCTAGATATGAACATGGAAATGTTGCTTTTTGGAAACCTAAAATTCTAACTATCTTCTACTCAATGGCCTCACTTGTGTTGAGGATATAGATTTTATATTTTGAGGCATTTATCTTTTGACCTGATGCTGATGCATATTTATTTAAAACTTCTTTGATCTAGTTTGCTTCTACCAGTGTTTCTTTCCCAAATAAGTTTGTGTCATCCAAAAAAAGAGAGTGAGTAACCACTAATTCCATGTTTTCAATTTGAATTCCTTTCCATAGCCCAAGAGAGTGTTTTTTGATAATAAATCTACTCAATGCCTCTGCCATGATCATAAACAAGAAAGGGGATAATGGATCCCCTTGTTGCACATCCTGTGTAGCACTGAAGATGCCTGTGGGTGAACCATTGAGTATTATGGATAATTTATCCCTTAAGAGGTATGAAAGTATCCATCTGCACCATCTCGCAAAAAAACCAAATCTTAACATCACTTTTCTCAAAATGCTCCAATTGACCTTGTCATAAGCCTTCATCATATCCAATTTGATTATGATAGAAGTAATTTTATTAATTGAAATAGAATGGAGGGTCTCATGAGCTACAATATCCCCTTCATATATATCTCTTCCAATAATGAAGCCCCCTATTCTTGAGAAATTATCCTTGGTATAATAGGTTGCAAACTCAAATAGATTTCCTTAGAAAAGATCTTATAAATTGTATTACATAAGGATATAGGTCTATATTCTGCAAATGATATTGGATTACAAACTTTGGGGATAATGACTATGTTGGTTACATTAAATTGTTTATGTAAGGACCTTGTTCTTCATGATTCTTGAAGTGCTCATAAAAGGTCAAAACACACAATATCCCAACATTTAAAAAAAAAAAGTATAGTAAAATCATCTGGCCTAGGAGCTTTATCTTGAGGCAAAGAAAAGACTACCTTTTTAAGTTCATCTATCATAAATGGTTTTAATAACTCTTCATTCTCCATTGTAAAAATTGAAGCTAGAATTAAATCTAATAACTCCATCTCATCCTTTTCATTTTTCTCACTCCTGACTTGTAGGGCAGATAGGAGTTCAAAGAAAAATATGACACATTCTCTTTTAATATCTTCCTCTTTAGAAAGCCAATTTCCCATGGGGATCTCTTGAATAGATTTAATAACCTTAGCAGCCCCTTTGATTTGGGTAGAAGCATGAAAATATTTAGTATTTCTATCACTCTCCCTCAACCACAATTCCCATGATTTTTGTCTCCAGTAGACTTCCTCCCTTGCACACTACTCTTCCCAATCCTCTTGCAATCTCTTTTGATTTTCATACAATGATTCATCCATTCCCTGTTGAATTATCTATGCATGAACTTCATCTAATTCTTTACGAATGAGCTCTTTCTTTTGGAAGATGTTTCTAAAAACCTCCTTATTCCATTTCATGAACTGTTGTTTGATATGCATCAACTTTCTACACAAATGGAACATCATTGTTCCTTGATCAAAAGGGTTTGATAACCACCATTGATGAATCAATTCTACAAAATTAGGATGCCTAAGCCACATTCTTTCAAACTTGAAAGAAGATTTGAAAGGAGGAGAAAAAATATTTGATATGTTAAGAGAAATTGCATAATGATCAGAGTTTGAAAGAGGAAAAATCTCATATGTGAATTGGTGGTGAAAATTGAACCAGTTTGAAGAGACAAGATATCTTTCCAATCTTACTACAATTTGAAGAAAACTTTTCCTTATGTTGGTCCATGTGAACTTACCCTTGACTAGTATTATATCCTTTAGAGCATTCATATTGATGAAAGAACTAAAGTCTGTCATTACTTTGTACAGAGGGAAAATACCCCCAATCTTATCCTGAAGTGATAGAATGGAATTAAAATATCTAGCCAAAATAATTTTCTTATCTCCTAACTCTAATATTTCTTGAGTGAGATGATCCCAAAGATTCTTCTTTTTTGTTGTGAGCATTGGGCCATAAATATTGAACAACCAGAATTTGATATAAAATTTGGTTACTTCCAATTATTACTAGTTGCAATAATTTCTAATCAAATCCATAGAAATTTTCTTTGGGTTCCAAAGCACAATTAATCCCCCAGAGGCTCCTTGAGTGGGGGAATGCTCTGAATTCCACAAATGCCATTTTTGAACTCTCATTTTATATGTGTCTGCTGAAGTTTTAGTTTCCTAAAGAATGACCATATTAGCTTTGCATCCATCAATTTGATGTAATATAATATTATATAATATTATATAATAATATTAAATTATATAATATCATAATATATATATATTGCATTATATAACATCATATTATATTATAATACAACCTACTCTCTCAATTCCATTTTTTTTTAACTTTCCACTTTAATATCAGTTTGTCTAATTTTTATTTGTGTGACTAATTATTTAGTCATTTTTATTTCCCTAACCAATTATTTAGTTGTAATTTTACCCGATGACCAAACTAATCATTTATACTTGTGAATTGCAAAAAAATAGTCACGTGACTAAAAATTTTAGTTGCATAGTCATTTTTAGTCATGTGACTAAAATTTTTAGCCATGTAGTCATTTATTTTCCAAATTCTACTAGTGGACTGAAGGACAAGCTGCATTTGGTATGACTATGCACTCATTTGTGAAGAGGCTTCAATATGTGAAGTACAAATTAAAACATTGGAATAAGTATCAGTTTGGCAATGTGTTTCAAAAGAAAAGAATTTCCTAGGAGTGCTTTGATTCTATTACTAGGAAAATTCAAGATCAGGGTCTTGATGTGAATTTGAATAGGTTAGAAGATAGTGTAGTTAAAGACCTAGAGGAATGGGAGCTTCGTGAGGAATTGTTTTGGAAACAGAAGGCTCATGCTGATTGGTTGCAGAAATTGGATAGGAATACTTCTGTCTTCGAAGGTAGGGTAACATTATTTCTTCTCTTCACTCTCTTGAGGGTTCTATTCTTTCTTCCTCTTTAGAGATTTATAGTTAGGCGGTTTGTTTTTTCTCTACTCTCTTTTCTCAAGATACCTCGCCTGCTAGTGAGGGAGAAGCTTCTATCCTAGCTTGTATTCCTCCTCTAGTGACTATGGATATGAATGTTTCTCTTCTAATACCTATTTCTTTAAAGGAGTTGGAGGATGTGGTGTTTCAGTTGAAAAAAGGGAAGGCTCTTGGTCTAGATGGGTTTCTGGTTGAGTTCTTTCAGGAATTGTGGGAAGTGATCAACTTTGAATTTTTGGAGGTTGTGCATGAGTCTTTAAGGAATAAGAAAATGTTATGGGCCATGAATGCCACGTTTCTTTCTCTTATCTCAAAATGTGAGGGTGTTGATTCTCTAGATCTTTTCTAACCAAATGTTTTGTGTAATGTGGTGTATAAAATCATTACAAAACTAATTGTTGAGCATCTAAATCCATGGAAGGATAAGTTGATCTTGGAAGAACAAGGGGGATTCATTGCAAGTAGACAGATTTTGGATGGAGTTGTTATAGCGGCTGAAACTATTCATTTCATGGCCTCTTCTAGGGAAAAGGATATGTTCATGAAGTTGGACATGGCTAAATCTTATGATAGATTAAAATGGGGTTTTTTGATGATAATTATCAAATCCTTTGGGTTCAATAGTGATTGGATTGATTGGGTCATGAGCTGTGTGACAACTACCTCCTTTTTGGTTCTCATAAATGGGGAGTCTTCTTATTTTTTTAGTGTTTCTAGAGGTCTTCAGTAAGGGAATCCATTATCCCCATATTTGTTCATCTTGATGGTTGAAGGATTAGGGGTGTCCATTAAGTCATGTTATGGATGGGCTCATTCAGGGATGGAAATGGAGTAATTCTCCACCTCCTCAAACTCTTCTTCTATCTATGGATGATATGGCTTTGATGGGTGCTGCTAAGGTGGATAAAGCAATTACTTTATGATAGATTTTGGATTGTTACTTGGTTGCCTCAGGTCAAAGAATTAATGAAAGTAATTCTTTCATTTATTTATTTCATACCCCCATGCTTATTTAGCAGCATATTTCTAGGATCTTAAGGTTTTAGGTGGGAAATCTTCCCTTTATCTATCTTGGTATCCCTCTAGATGTGTGCCCACTTCGTAGGTGTGTTTGGAAGGATGTGATTGATAAATTTTGAGGGTTGGTTTGTCATTGGACCTATCTATGGTTATCTACAGCTGGTAGAGTTACTCTGTTGAAGTCTGTGGTGGAGGTCCTTCCTTTATATAGGTTCTTTTTGTTGACTACTCCCTCAAGCTTCATCAAATATTTTGAGGGCCTCTATAGGCAATTTATTTGTCTGGGTAATCTCCTTCCAAAGCAATGGAACTTAATTAAGTAGGAAGTTGTTTGTTATCCAAAGGAGGATGGTGGTCTGGGATCATGTAGGGTGGATTGGAATGGGCAAGCTTTGGTTGCTAAGTTGTACTGGAAATGGTGTTCACATAAACATCAATATTGTGTGAAGATCCTTACCTTCACATACATTGGGCAGGTGGATGGCATTGAGGTTCCATGATTTAGTCTTTTTGGGAAAGGTTCTATGATTTGGGGTACTCTCAAGAGGGGAGCTATGTTGGTTAAACAAGGCCTATTTTGGATCTGCAACAAAGGTTTTGATGCTCTTTTTTGGCATGACTCATGGGATGGTTTCCTTCCTATCATCTCCTACCATCCTCACTTGGGGGATTTATGTAGGATTTTTGTTTAGGCTAGTTGGAGCAGAGTGATGGATTTCAAATCCCCTCAAGCTTTAGGGAAGACTATTGTTTACCAGTGGAAGGATATGTAGGAATGGCCCCTAGGTGGATCTTTGGAGGATAGGAAGGAGTTTTCCTCCATTTCGGCTAATAGAGTTTGTTGTTCTCTTTTGGAGTGGGATGTTTTTTCTTGGGGTCTAGATCCAAAAGGAAAGTTCACTATTTCTTTAGGGTATCATGTTTTAGATAGATGAGCCTTGGGTAGTGCTAGGGCTCCTTGGTGGAAAAATATTTGGAATAAATTCTCTTGGCCAAAATGCAATTTCTTTTCTTGGTTGGTGGTGTATGGCAGGTGCTTGACTTGGGATAACCTTTGTAAGCAAGGCTTCCAAGGTTCTTCATTATGTTTCTTATGTCTAAAATATGTTGAGACTATTTCTCATATTTTCTTTTAGTAACCCTTTGCTAGGACTATTTGGAATTTTTGGTTGGGGGGTTGGAATTTGGAGTGCAAGCATCCTTCTCTTGATGAGTTTTTGTGGAACATTGGGCCCATTTCAATGAAGACTTCATTTCTGCACATAGCATGGCCTATTGGTCCTAGTCTAATTATTTGGAACATCTAGTTGGAGCATAACCACATGATCTTTCTAGATAAGAATTTGTTGGTGGGTCAAGTTTGGTCTTGTATTCTTGGGGATTTGTAGGAGACTTTGCATGGTAAATGTGAGATGTCAGTCCCAGTGGATCTTGGTGATACTAGAGTGATTCATAATCTTGGGAGTTTTGTTGGTGGTATTGGAAGGTATAAGGTTGGGTGGAGTGGGTGTTCTAGAGGGAAGGTCTTTAGGGGAGGGCATTAGCTTCCCCCTCCCACTAGATTCTTGAAAGTCAACACTAATGGATCTACAAGGGGTAATCTTGGGCATGCTAGTGTTGGTGGGGTGGGCAGAGACAATTCTGGGGTAGTTGTGTTTTTCTTCTATGAATATAGGGGGGGCCACTCTAATAATATTTTGGAGGCCTTTCCTATTATTTTAGCTTTGAAGAGGGAATATGCCCTTGGCTAGAAAAATATTATCTACGAGTCAAATTTTTAGATGGTGATAGACTTGATAAATAGATGATAGTTTGATGATGTTAGTTGGCAGCTTGTAGTGGTGGCTAGGTAAATCACCAGTCTTGCAGAATTACTTGATTCTATCACCTTCTCTCATATTCCTCGTGAATGGAATAAGGTGGCTGATGGGTTTGCCAAATGGGCTTCTAAGAAGAATGAGACTTTGTTGGTGGATGATTGGGATAGTTTACCCATGGATCTTGCTCAGGATTTGGAGGATTTGGTTGTGAAGGATATGATATGTTGTATGAACACTTCTTTATTTCTTGTATGACGTTTCTTGGCCCTTTTGGGTTTCATGCTACTTTTATGATTTGTACTACTCTCTTTGATTAATAATTTTTTTACCCTCTTTTATTTAAAAATAATAGTTTTATTGCCTCCATTTTTCTTTCCAATATAATGGAATTTATTTTAGAGGGGATGCAAATGGCTTTAGTAGATGCATATATATACACACACACATATATATGTATATGTATATATGTATATGTATATGTATATGTATATATATACATATATACATATACATATACATATACATACACACATATATATAATTTACATTGAAAATGTAAAAAAAATAATTACATGAAGGAATATAATATCAAAAAGGGGTCAATATATATGGGTGATGAGTTTTCCATGGTTCTTTTAACATCATAAATAACTAAAAGAAAGATTGTCCTTACTACTAAGGAAGGAATTGTGAGTGATCACTTAGATATTTTAAAGTAATTTTGAACAATAAATGAAAATGGCTCAAAGGATAACTTGAAGAGAAAGTGAAAAGTGTTGTCAATTCCATTTTATTCCGAATAAGAAATGTCAACATTCATTACACTTAGAATGAGAGAGAGAAGTATAATAAAGAGAAGAAAGAGGAGGTAAAGGTAGAGAGTTCTAGTTACAACAATTGATCTTCAAAGGTATTCATTCATTTATAATTATTACTTTAATGTAAAAGGGTGTATCCTCCAAGACCATATTCACCTATACAAAAAGTTGATTAGCAAATACAAATCATATTAAAATATTTTAAAAAATAATAATTTTTATATTAAGTATAATTAAAACTAGTAAATGTAAAGGAAGATGTTAGAAATTATATTAACATTTAAATTAATATTAATATTATCAAGCATTATATTTCATAAAACTTAAGAATCAAAATTCTTATCCTAACTATTAAGAATCAAAGCTTCAACTTTATAGTGTTTGTTTATGGAAACTACGGACAACCTAAAATGTCTTACAATATGTATACTAGTGATAGTTTATGGAAAATAAATGGATCACCTATAGATACAAAACATAAGTGTTGGCATGAGTAACTTTATAATCCCACTCATAAATAATTTAGGAAGAGTTATCCAGGCACCTTTTCAATTAATTAATAATGTGGGTCAAATAAAGAAATAAAATATCAAATGGAAGTAGTGTGGAAACTAAAAATATTGTGCAACTTTAGTAGTTTGATGTAGTTTGGACATGTGATTTTGACACTTTAGTGAATGATATTATTGAGACATTTATATTATAGTTCTTTATTTCTACCTATATCTCCATAGATGAAGTGCAACATTATTTTCTCACTATTATATGGTGAATATTTTAACATAGCTATCATTTTGGGTCACTATGGTTCTAGTTGAAAAACATGTCCAAAAATTAATCATGAAGTATTCACCTCTCAAATATATGAGTGTGTTGTGAAACAAATATTAGGTTTGGTATGAACATTAGATAGAACATAATAATGGAGGCGAATAATTTGAAAGTAACATGTAGAAGCAAATGAAATAAGAGACAAAAATCCACAATTCTTACAATTGAAGCTATTTAATCTAGATGAGCACAATGTACAAAGGAAGTAATGAATAGGAGGTAGCATTAACATGACATCACACAAATTTCATAGCTAAGGAGTGAATCATCTATCAAAGGTGTTTAAAAACTAATATAATTTGGCATATATTATAAGGAGAATCAATAGTTGTGTAATCCCTTTGAGATTCCATCATAGCATAAAATGTGTGCTTAGATGACATAGAACCTAACACTGAATTGACATAGTTGCCTTACATATAGTATTTATCAAAAAATGTCATTAAGTGATACTGATGCAGTATAGGGGTTGTCAAACCAAACAATATGCCAAAAAAGTGGATATCAACCAGATTTCAAAGCAAAATCAGATGATTTCCTAAAACTTCAACTCTTAACCATGCTTTCCCTTGTAGCAAATGCAACCAGATTTAAGGGATTTTTCAACCAAATTTTCCAAATCACTTCACAAAAAAAGTAGTGATCAAGATACCCTTTTTAGAGTTACACAACATATGTGATAACTACCATTGAATCCTTTGGACCAAATTTGAGAACCAATAACATACCTCTATCCTAGGCTAGTGAATTAGCCCTCTTTTACAAAGAGAGTTCCTTTTAAACACTTGATATTCACAAGAAAACCCAAAATAGTCTTGAGTTGTGTCTTAAAACAACAAATTTTAAGATTATTTTGCACCTACATGGCCTTTAGCACGCTGCCCCATGAAACCCTCCTTTTTTCCATGCAATACAAAGGGTTTATTGAAAATCATACATCCAAGGCTTCAAAAATTAAATGAATGCTTAAAAAATCCTTCAAAACACCTACACAAACTCAACAAACACTCACAAGACCAATTCTTTCATCAATTTGTCAAAACCCTATCATGGTTCCTCATTTTCATGATGAAATATCACTACCTAGCCCTAGGGCATCACAACATCATTGAATTTCTTCACTCTCTTAACTCCTAAGGCATAGAAACATCTCAAATAACATCATAAAAACCAATCCACCAAGAAATTGGACCAAACAGTAGGTGGATTGGTCAAAACATTATGTTTTTCTCTCAAAACCCTTAACAAAATAGGTGGTCATAATGAAATGGAGATATCTATTACAAAATTCTAAGTCAGGACTTCAAATAAAACTTAAATGATAGTAGATACATATACCTACATCTGTAGAGCTTTTAGACCATGTCACACTTCTACGGGTCCATAAAATAGAAAGAAACTTCAAGAAAAATAGAGAAAATGCAGATTTGAATATTGAAACTTAATGAAATTGCTTCCAAAAAATGATCAACACAAGCCCTGGAGAGGATTCTATAATTTTTCCAATAAATTCCTAACTGCCCAATTCCCTTAACAACTTTTCTAACTCTAATAACTCTTCAAATGACAACTTTTACAATCATTGTGCGATTTTTTGCATTTTCACCTAAATGACTCTCCAAACCTTTTATTACCTTGTAAATGGTCTTAATAGACCTTATTAAAGACAAAAAATCTAAAACCAAATCTATACCACCTATTACCCACTTAAATGACCTTCAAGACTTCAATTTTTCAAGAAGGTGTACATGCTCCTGCACCATACACCCCCCCCATAGGAGATAAACTCTTGTTACAAGAGTTAAGTCTTATTCCATGCCTTGGCACTACTCTGCACATCCTCAGACCTGAAACCTCTTTCAACTGGTTCAAACATGGAGTTCTCTTGATCTGATCCACCCTTTGACTGTGTTCACATTGAAATTTTCCTCCATCTTCATGCTCAAACCTGATGTCTTCCCCATCCTTATGCCTAGGTCAAAGTTTGATTTTTTCCTAGCCCTTATACCTACAAACAAACAAGGGTTAGTAGTACATTGACCAATATTCTTCTTGATTTCACCCCCACACTTATATCTATCCACAACTCCTTGTATACTCTGCCCTCTCATCATTTTCATCAGACCTTTGTCCTTGTGCTCACACTATCCTTTTCTCATTGTTATTAGACCTTGCACACTATCATTACCATGTACCACTACATTATCAAACTTATCAACCCCTATACTTGCAAATTTCACATTCCTTGCAACATTACATTCACCTATAGGACACACAATGGTCCCCACAGTAATTTCATCCTGCTTCACAAACCTTCCCTCAAGCATTTCACCCTATTTTTGATGCTTATTTACTATCTTACCACCATTCACTTTTATAGTTTTAGACTTAGGCATGAGTTCTCCCTCTGCCTTTAAACTCCTAACTATCCTAGAATCATTTGTTTGTGCTTTTCCTGCTGCCCTAACACCATAATCCTACTCCATACCTGCAAATACACTAGTCTTGTTGTCCTCAAGCCTTAAGGCTCTCTCTTTCCAAAAATGACAACCTTAGACTTACCCTTATCTCTTCCACTTCCCTACAACGGAGTTAGCTTAAAGCTCTTGCCATTTGATAGGGTAGGGTTGGATGAGACACTCACTATCTCATGCTCTGGGTCCTTACTCTCAAGAACTCTTAGGTGACTCTCCCACCTTAAACTTTAGGTCCTAAAGCTTGTTAGAAACCCTGGTTCTCCTGGCCAACCCTACTATCATCTGCATTCTCCTAACCAAGCCAATCTTGGTGCTCTTCCTCACATTTACTCCTAGCCCTTAATCCTACTAAAGACTAGCTATTCCTTCAAGCTTCCCTAACTTGATGCAAGGGTGTGTGGTATCCTCTAAGGCTTCAAAACCATCCCACTATGGTTCTTGTTCAATCTCAAGGCTTCATTTCTTCATCGCTACCACCAAAACCTAGTTTAGGGTTTAAGAAGGGCTAGTAGCCCTTGAGCCCCTATTAAGCCTCCTAGCCTGAGGAAATAGGCTTTAACTCCAATCCTGCAAAAGAACTTCACAAACTTATTTATGAGACCCTAATTCATTTTCTAACCTCTCAAGTATTTTTGAGGTTTTAGGCTCCCTCAGTTCGTACACAGGCGTAACCCTTATTTTGTGTGATTTAGGGATTTTTAGGCCATTTCTTGGCCAGTCAGTGATATGTCAGCTTATTTCAACCACCAAATGGGCCGGTGAAGACTCTAGCTTCCTACCAAACCTTTTTCAAGGTCTCCTACATCCACCACACATCATGGGTTGATAGAAAATTAGCAACCCTGCAACCTTTATGCTTTGCATTCTTTGACTGTCCTAATCAGGCACTGTCTAGCTCGCTTAGGAACAATTCTTTGTCATGGATTCTTGACTCCTAAAGACTCCTACCTCTACATTAGGTGCAATCATGGAGTCCAGCCTCTATTTCCAAGAGCCCATACACCAGGTACAGGGGAAACACAGTCTAGAGCTCCATCTCTACTAGTTGACAGTTAGAACAAGAACTTACAAGAAAAGAACTAATCTACCAAAAGAAAATGCTTGACCTGATACAACAAGATAACTATTGAACCAAGCAATTCCTAAAAAGGATTTTATCTACATCCTAACTATACAAAAGCCTTATTCAAAACATTAATCTGCTAGTACAAAACCAGGAAAAGAGATAGGAAATGCACACTCAATATTTTTGTTTTTTTTTGTTTTCCAAACTAATTACAAACTTCAATGATTCCAACCCCTTCTCTAGATCAAAATCCCCTTTATAAACGTTCATCCCATGGTTATTTCATCTCTTGGTCAGATATATCCACCACTTTAGGACAAAATTGCTTAAAAGCAACATTTTGGGCTTTATTTCAAACACCTAGTGAAAACTAAAAGAAACAAGTTGTGAAACTTATCCAACCTACCTTGAACTATAGAACAAACTTCCTTCAAACATAATCTAACATATCTAACACAAAACAAGATGGTCAACATGATCATAAAGTATTAAAACACAAAATTGCTTTCTAGGCTTCCAAGATTGTCTAGTGTTTCCCAATGTTACCTTGGTGCTCCTCCACTATTCTCCCCCTCTCAGCCCAAACACTAGGGAATGGATGGAGAGACCAAGGATAGGTAAATACCAAACTACTTGAATTGTTCTTCTTTTACCCATGTGGCTTCTAATTCATGCTTGTTCTTCAACTTGATTAGGTGCTCCATGTACACCTTGTTTCTTGTAGCCTTCTTCACTCTTGACTCGAAGATCTTCTCAGCCTGTAGCTTATCTTGATTAGGTAAGCATACATTACTGATGTCCTTGAAGATCTCCTGACTGTTCTGAACCTCATCATTGACTGTCCCCTTATACTTGATCAAATCTGCTATGTTGAAAATTGGTGAGATTCCTAGATCAGTAGGTAACTCCACCTTGTATGCATTCTTGCTATACTTGGCCAGTATCTTACATGGACCCACTCTCTTCTTCTGTAACTTAGTGGACATTCCCTTCTACAACCTTGACTTGTTAAGGTGGGCAATAACATAGTCCCCTACTTGAAATTACACATCTTTCCTTGACATATCTGCCTTCTCCTTCACTTTTTGTGTAGCCTCAATGACTGTCTTCTTCACCTACTCTGAAATCTCTTTCATGGTCTGATTGAAGTCTTTTGCATGTCCACTCCTATGTTCCATATCTCCAAGATCTCTGAGCTCACATATCCCTCTTGGGTGCATCCCATGCACAACTTCAAATGGACTCTTCCTTGTGGTCCAGTTTACACTGTCATTGTATGCATACGCAGCTTGTGAGATAACCATATCCCATGTTTGTCCATATTCCTTAGTTAGGAACCTTAGAAGATTACCTAGCACCCTGTTAACCACCTCTATTTTACCATTGGTATGAGGATGGTAAGCTGATCCAAATGAAATATTTGTACCTAATCTACTCCATAGAGTATTCCAAAAGTGACTCATGAACTTCACATCCCTGTATGAAACAATGCTCAAAGGCAATCCATGGATCCTTACAACCTCTTTGAAGAAAAGATGAGCTATATAGATAGCATCATGAGTAGTTTTGCAAGGGATAAAATGACTCATCTTACTAAATTTGTCTACCACTACATAAACACTGTCAAAACCAGTCTTGGTCTTAGGAAGGCCTACAACAAAATCCATTCTCACACACTCCCATGGTCTGTTAGGAATGGGTAGGGGTTGATATAGACCAGAATTACTAGCTCCTCCCTTAGCTTTCATACACACAACACACTATTCCACATACTTCCTAACATCTCTTGCCAACTTAGGCCAGTAATAGAATCTTTGCACTAGTTATAAAGTCTTATTGATCCCAGAATGTCCACTAAGATTGCCATTATGTTTTTCCTAAATCATATTTTCCCTCATTGACCCTCTTGGAACACATAACTAATTTCCGTTAAACAATAACCCACTTTGCAATGTATACTCTAAGTATTGACTATGGAAATGGTTCTCAAAGTTAGAACATACCTTATAGACCTCTACAAAGTCTTCATCTTCCTCATAGAGATCCTTGAAACTCTCTATGCCAATGCTCTTCACTTGTATCCCATGCACTGTCAACAACCTCCTGCTCAATGCATCTGCCACTTTGTTTAGTTGTCCTTTCTTATGCTTAATGGTAAAAGTAAAAGCTTGGATGTATTCCATCCATTTCAAATGCCTATTACTCAACTTCTCTTGAGTGTTGATAAAGTTGAGTGCCTGATTGTCAGTAAAGACCACAAACTCCTTGGGTAGAATGTAATGCCTCCATTTTCTAAGTGACTGAACCAAAGCATAAAGTTCTAAGTCATAGGTTGAATACTTCTTCTTTGCTTCATTGAGCTTCTAAATAAGAAGGCTATAGGCCTACCCTCTTGACTTAGCACTCCTCCTACTACCACTCCACTAGCATCACATTCAACAATGAACAACTTGTCAAAACTAGGTAATAAGAGAATTGGTTGAGTTGCCACCTCTTGTTTCAGTTTTTCAAACCCTTTCTCAGCTTCTTGAGTCCACACAAAATTATTTTTTATACCACCCTTGATTGTATCTAAGACTGGTGCACATATTCCACTAAAGTTTCTTATGAATTTCCTATAAAATTGAGCCAATCCATGAAAAATTATTACCTCAGTTCCTGTAGTTGGTGTAGGCCAATTTAGGATGGCTTCCACCTTACTTGGATCCATCTTCAATGATCCTTTGGACACTACAAAACCCAAATAGACAAGCTCTTGATTAAAGAACTCACACTTCTCTAGATTGATTGCCAACTTCTCTTCTTGCAACCTTCTAAGAACTTGCTCCACATGTTTCAAATGCTCTTTTGCTATCTTGTTGTATATGAGGATGTCATCAAGGTACACTACCACAAATATCCCTGTAAAATCCTTGAGTTCTTCATTCATGAGCCTCATAAATGTACTAGGGGAATTGGAGAGAACAAATGGCATCACTCTCCACTCATATAACCCATCATTTGTCTTAAATGTTGTCTTCCACTCATCACCATCCTTAATTCTGATCTGATGGTATCCACTCTTAAGATCCAACTTTGTGAAGTGCTGAGCTCCTCCAAGACAATCCATAGTCTTTAATTCTAGGAATAGGGAATCTATATTTGATTGTGATTCTATTTATTTCTCTAGAATCAATTCATAACCTCCATTTACCTCCTTTCTTGGCTGCTAAAACCACTGGTACTGCACATGGGCTGATGCTCTTTTGAATCAATCCTTGATCCAGTAATTCTTGCACTTGCCTAGCTACCTCCAAATTCTGATCTGGTGTAAGCTTGTATGCTACTTTGTTAGGTAATGAGGCTCCAGGTATGAAGTCAATTTGATGACCTATGGCTCTCTTTGGTGGTAAAGTTGCAGGTGTACCATCACTAACTATGCTCTTATACTTGTCAAGTAATTTTTGAACTACTTCTGATAAGACTGTCTTTTCAGCCTTATCTTCCTCTTTAGGTTGTAACACAACTACATATCCTTCACTCCCTTGATGTAGGCTGTTAATGAACTCTTTACCACTGCTCGACATAATGTTTGGTGTCTTTGACTGTCCTTCATCTTCTTCTGACAGTGACTACAACTTAAAAGTCTTCCCATCCTTCTTGAATGAGATGGTGTTCTCTTTCCCATCATATATGACACTTCTGTCATACTGCCATGGTCTGCCCAATAGTAGATGGCATGCATCCATGGGTAAAACATCACAAAATAACTTGTCTTTATATCCTCCAATGGAGAACTCCACTGTTACTTGCTCATTTACTAAAACACTCTACCCTTTGTGTAGCCATGTGACCTTGTAAGGGTTAGTATGGGGTACCTTTTCCAAATTCAGTTTTATTACTACCTCCTCTAAGATTATATTATTTGTTGAACCTGAATCTACTATGACCTTGCACACTTTTCCAAGTATCTTGCACCTTACTCTAAATAGTGCTCTTCTCTGTTTTGGTTCCTCTTTAACTGGTTGTCTGATCAAAACACTATTGAACATCAGATTCTCTCCTACCTTAGATTCAATATGTCTGATCTTAGATGCCTTAGGACTCATGGTGTCCTCTTGTGCATAAGCCACTCTCTTTTCATTGCTTGATGAAGATTCTTTCTCTGAGCACCTATAAGCACGATGACCTACTTGACTACAATGGTAGCATTTCATGTTTGCAAAATAATAATTGCTCCTGCCTGCTCCTCTTCCTCCATTTGAAGCTCCTTAAGGTCCTCTACCTCTGTTGTATCCTCCTCTAGAAGATGTTTCACCTCCATGATCTCTGGATTTAAACTCTCATTGGTTTCTTTGGTCATTTCCTCTACCTTGGTAGCCACCATGTTGTCCTCTTTGATCTCTTTGATCTCTGCCTTTGCCTTTTCCTTTAGAAGCCTGGTCTTGTTTCCTCTTGTTTCTTTCCTCAATCTTGACAGCCAATTGGTAACATTGATGTACTGTCTTAGGACTTAAAAGAGCCATCTCTTCTTGGATGTTCCACTTCAAGCCATTAAGATACCTAGCCACCTTGAGACTTTCATCTTCTGAAACATTAGACCTCATACAAAGTTTTTGGAACTCCTCTGTGTAGGTATTCACATCTTGGTCTTTCTACCTTAAGCTTTGCCTCTTCTTGTGTAACTGAATCTCATAGTCATCAGGCATGTATGCCTCTCTCACTTTGGCAACCATTCCTTTCCAAGTTGAAATAGGTCGCTTGCCTTCCTTTTCCCTCTCTGTCTGAATGAATTTCCACCATGTCAAGCAAAAACCTCTTAGTCTTGATTTGGCCACCTTTACCTTCTGTGCCTCAGTAACTCCATCACATTCAAAATGGTTTTCCATTCCCTCTATCCAATCAAACACTAAATCAACTTCCATTTTTCCACTAAATAGTGGTATGCCTTCAAGTCCTTTTCCACTCAATGCCTTTAATGATTTCAAGAAAGGTTCTTCCTCCAAAAAAAGGTCAGGTTCAGGGATCTTGTCTTCCTCTGCAACCTCTTCTTCCTTCAGTATTTTTCCTTCCAACTTCACATTGTTCAATGCTTTCTCAAGTTGCTCTATTCTTTATTTTAACAACTTGTTGTCCTCCTCTTGCTCTTCAACCATCTTGGCCAACTCAACATTTGTCACCATGATGGAAGAACCACTTGAATCAATGTCTAACATACAAGATTCTTCCCAAATATTTTACTTGCTTTGATACCAATCTGATAGGGTAGGGCTGGATGAGACTCTCACTGTCTCATGCTCTAGGTCCTTGCTCTCAAGAACTCTTAGGTGACTCTCCCACCTTAACCTTTAGGTCCTAAAGCTTATTAGGCACCCTGGTTCTCCTAGCCAACCCTACTATCATCTACATTCTCCTAACCAAGCCAATCTTGGTGCTCTTCCTCACATTTACCCCTAGCCCTTAATCCTACTAAAGACTAGCCTTCAAGCTTCCCCAACTTGATATAGGGGCATGTGGTATCCTCTATGGCTTCAAAACCATCCCACTATGGTTCTTGTTCAATCTCAAGGCTTCATTTCTTCATTGCTACCACCAAAACCTAGTTTAGGGTGTAAGAAGGGCTAGTAGCCCTTGATCCCCTATTAAGCCTCCTAGCCCAAGGAAATAGGCTTTAACTCCAATCCTGTAGAAGAACTTCACAAACTTATTTTTGAGACCCTAATTCATTTTCTAACCTCTCAAATATTTTTGTAGTTTTAGGCTCCCTCAGTCCGTACACAGGCATAACCCTTATTTTGTGTGATTGAGGGCTTTTTAGGCCATTTCTTGGCCAGTCAGTGATCTGTCGGCTTCTTTCAACCACCAAATGGGCTGGTGAAGAATCTTCCTTCCTTCCAAACCTTTTTCAAGGCCTCCTACATCCACCACACATCATGGGTTGATAGAAAATTAGCAACCCTGCAACCTTTATGCTTTACATTCTTTGACTGTCCTAACCGGGCATTGTCTAGCTCGCCTAGGAACAGTTCTTTGTCATGGCTTCTTGACTCCTAAAGACTCCTACCTCTACATTATGTAAAATCATGGATTTCAACCTCTATTTCCAAGAGCCCATACACCAGGTACAGGGGAAACATAGTCTAGAGCTCCATCTCTGCCAATTGACAGTTAGAACAAGAACTTACAAGAAAAGAACTAATCTACCAAAAGAAAATGCTTGACCTGATACAACAAGATAACTACTAAACCAAGCAATGCTTGAAAAGGATTTTCTCTACATCATAACTATACAAAATCCTTATTCAAAACATTAATCTGCTAGTACAAAACCAGGAAAAGAAATAGGAAATGCACACTGAATATTTTTTTTTTTTTTTTCCAAACTGATTACAAACTTCAATGATTCCAACTCCTTCTCTAGATCGAAATCCCCTTTATAAAGGTTCATCCCATGGTTATTTCATATCTTGGTCAGATATATCCACCACTTTAGGCCAAAATTGCTTAAAAGCAACATTTTGGGCTTTATTTCAAACACTTAGTGCAAACTAAAAGAAACAAGTTGTGAAACTTATCCAACCTACCTTGAACTATAGAAAAACCTTCCTTCAAACATAATCTAACATCTCTAACACAAAACAAGATGGTCAACATGACCATAAAGTATTAAAACACAAAATTTCTTTCTAGGCTTCCAAGATTGCCTAGTGTTTCCCAATGTTACCTTGGTGCTCCTGCACCACCATCCTTCTTGATAGTGTAGACATGTAAACTATACTGATTGACATTGTGCATCTGATCCTGACCTACTAACATCATTTGTTCCTGAATCATCCCTCGGTCTAACCATTTAATCAAATTCCCCTATCTGATTAAATTCATCAATATTACTCTCTTAATTAAATAAATCATTTTAACTAATCAAGTCATCTCTTTTGTTAATTAAATCAATCCATCTGATCTAATTATCACTATTTAATTAAATAATTAATTTATTAGATTAAATATCTAAAGTCCATCCATTAAATTAAATAAATTAAACCTTATTTGATTTAATCTAACACCATCTCTTTTAATTAAATAAATCACAATCATTATTTAATTAACCTCTTGTCATATTCCTCTCTTATTTGATTTAAATAAATCCAAAAATTTGATTCAAATAGGTCACATCATCTAACCTCTCTCATTAAATTAATTAACCATTGATTAATTTAATCTCATCTCATGTCCCATTCTCTAGATAATGCAAGTTGCACATGAAAATAGATTTAATTCATTTATAAAATCTCTATTTTCCTCACAAGGCATCTTTTGGAATATTCTCTCAATTTGAATTCAAAAATTCCAAGTCAACATGTACATCCAACAAAGCAATAACTTCATCTTACATTTCCTTTGCCTTCAGCCAAGTGGCATTTATTGCATTTTCCCTTCCCTCTTGCAAGTCTTTTCAACAAATTTGAAATTCAAAATTATGCATTTATTGGCACAAACCCCAAATCTTGCACATCCTTCATCCATTCATAGCTTGACAAGTGGCATCTTTCCATTAGATGAATGTTAGTCCCACATTGTACAAATTTGGACATTCATCCATCTTGGCATTCTATAAATAAAATGCTCATATCCTCATTTCATAATCCACAATCTAGGAAAAGTTACCATGCTCAAATATCTCTTGAATTTCATCCATTATCATTGAGTCATAGCTAGGTTTTTGCAGATTTTGGCTTGGAGTTCTCATTCTTCACCAACAAACTTGATCAAATCTCTTCAACATATATTGAAGCTTGCATCTTAGGAATTGGGAAAGGGCCAATTTTCACATCAAATTGGCACTAATTCCCCCATGGGATCATGTGTTTTCTTTTCTAATTAGGATTTAATGTTGGTTTTGTCATGTGCATTGTGTTCTTCAATATTTTTTTCCTAATTTGAATGTTGTAAATGGATTTCATGGGGAATCCTTGTTTTAGCTTGCAATTCCTTGTTTAACTCATTTACTCATATTGTTTTACAGGTACTAGGAAAAGGGTTCGCACATTTGGCACTAGAAGGAGGGAAAACCAAAAGTTTAAATCACATTTTTTCATCAAAATTCTATGCTTTTTCTAATTTTTTTGGTGTCTACAACAAACAGAGCCACTGACAACCCAGCGGTGCCATATAGCACCACTTCAAACTCCAAACAACATCGCTTTTGGATCCAACGTCGTTGTTTGAGCTTTAGCATCATTGCTTGAAATCAAACAACATCGCTTTTGGCTCCAGTGTCGCTGTTTGAGCTCCAACGCCGTTGTTTGAGCTCCAACGTCACTGTTTGAGCTCTAATGTTGTTGTTTGAGCTCCCAGCATCATAGTTTGAACCCAAATAGCACCGTTGCAAACTGCACTACCTTTGATTTCTTGCTTTTTCATGCAAACTTAAAATGGCCATATCTTGGTCATTTTTTTGGTCTTTTTCGAAGCTTTTGTTTTGAAATGGGGTATAATTTCATAAGCTATCGAATGGTGTAGGTTATTATCAATTTTGATAGAGTTTAAATTTTCAAATTTTCACTTAATGTCAAATCACAATGAAACTTGGTCTAAATTTTAGGGTTTTTATGCTTAATCATCTACCTAACCTTCATATATTTTTGTTCCTTAATGTCATCTAACATTTGGATCTTGTATTGTAGGTTTTAAAGGATCATGGAGCATGGAAGTCAAAGAAAAAATAATTATCACATCATTGTATCAAGTGTTTTTTAACACTTTGGGGAGCAATTATAATCCCACTTCTAAGGATTTTACCCCTTCAAGCTTTTAGGACCTACTAAATTTCTTTTGGGATCTAAAAAGAACATTTCAATTTTTTGCTACAAAAGGGCTAAAATGAACATTGTGAATACAACTTACTAGATTTTATTTATTTGGTTAAAAAATTGAACAAAATGTCTATCATTTGTCTTTTGGTGCTCTAAAATGAACTCATTATTGCTTTGTGGGATCTAAAATGAACATGTACTACATTGTTTTGTGAGAGCTTACTTGAACTAACATCATCGAAAAAGGACATATGTGCTTCTCTCGCGCTTTATAGCGATCTTGAGAATCAAAAGGCCTTTTTCATGATCTTAGGCTGAGACAAAGCAATCACCTCCACACTTCGATTTGGGCTTAAAATTGAATAAAATCTTGTGTGAGTGTGAGTGAGCTTATTGCATTTGTTCCTTTGTTTCTAGATAAGGGTTGATCGAACTATGAATAAGTTTATTCACTTTTTTCTATCTTAGAGGACCTACCTTGGGGAAAAAGTACTTACCCAAGGGAATGACTCAACCAGTAACACTCTAAAGCCAAGAGTATTTCCAACTAGAATATAAATGTGGGTATTGGAGTAAACACCAATATCAAGTGGTTGATTCCAACGAGATGGATCCAAAATGGGATTCTTGTCGTATGGGTCAATCTCCATGAATGGAAAGTCTGAAATAGAACCCTTGTTTTGTAGTGACCAATTGATCCTTTAAGCGATTTTATTGAAGTGGTGCATTGGAACTTAGATTCCAAGAAGTTACTTGCCATGTCTATTGTTGGTTAAAATATACTGGTTAAGAATTCATTCTTAACATACCTTTATATTCTTTCCTTGGTTGCATGTAAAATCATCTCTTCTTCCACGGAGGGCATGGGGAAAGCCCACTAAGAAAAACGTACCAATTGAGCTAGGATGTTATATTGCTTGTGAGTCAGTTTGAAAACATAGTGCTTTAATCGAAAACATTGGAAAACCAATATTTAACATCATCATCAAATCTCAAACTCTCTAGGAGAAGCAAATATCATTGAACGAATTCATGCCCTTGCTTTCCCTAGGGATTCATGTCCTTAGAGGTTTCTAGGCATTTGGATTTCATCTCAATTTTCTCCTACTAAGGTCAACATTAGGAAACCTTTGCCTTGATTTCCTCGATTTCCGCATAATACATTTTGTGGGATGAAAGAAAATTAGGACATTGGACATTCAGTTGAAAACCTAATCAAGAAGTGTTTGTCCTAAAAATAATCCATTAAGCAAAGATTAAATGAATTGAACCCCACATATTTGCTTGGCATCTTTTGGTCATATGGTTTTCATGAAAACATTAGTCTTTTGATTTTGAATTACTCTTTGAGAAAGGCATGTTCTTCACTATCTTGGCCTAGTAAACAAGTCATTCCTAGGTTCATTTAGTATCAAATCAAACACTTCATACATTCCAAACATCTATTGAAACCCATCCCACCAAACAACTTTAGAGCTTTGGAAACATCATTCTAGACTTGGGTAAATCATCAAAATCACCTTGTTTAGTTAGGTGTGTGGGAATGCATCCTTTCTCATACATTTAATTAAACTAGCAATCCTTTGAACAAATTCATCCTAAGATCACATCCAACATCTTAGGGTTTACAAGTTCATTACTCAAATCAAACTAGTCAAATTCAAACCCTAAGTCTAGCATTGATCCAAAGTCCCTAAATGTTCAACACTCATATCATTCACCCCTTTCATCCTTCATCTTGGCATTGATCCTAAAAACCTTAGAGGTCACTTTTGCAACAAGATCAAAACACAAGAGGAACATGGAATATAAACTTGATCCATAAATCATGAGTAATCCAAGTCAATACTACATGGGAACATTACCTTCGACAAATGTCAATAGTAAAAAAATGTGAGTATGCCCAAATCAAAGATTGGAACACCTTTCCCAATGGTAGATTCAAATCCAAGTCCAAACCTACAAATCCACCAACTGAACAATCAATCCATGAGCCTTCAAATGAACAATTTCATCCCATCAAATCCCTACATGCCAAATGAGAATGTACCAAGTACAATTTTTCCAAACATGAATCTAGAAAACTTTGGGATAAATATGTTTGTAAATCATACAAATATTGTTTAGAGTCGAAACAAGATGTTAACGACTCCAAGACAAGGTGACACCATGCAAAATCAAAGTTACCTAAATCAAGACAATGTTTAGTTTCAACCTATCATGCCAAATCCAAACATCATCCCAAATCAGAACATTGTCCAAAATCAATTTTTCCATGATCCCATGCAAACACCACAAGAATGTATCCCAAATCTGCTTGAACAAAAACCAAATCAACTATATCAAGGGAGTCAAGATTGAAATCAAGATCAAATTGCTACACTTACCAAAATAGTTGATTCATTACACCAAGAGACATCTCCACACCATTACCCATATCAACATCATTCCTTGGTTTAGGTCTTCCCCCTTTACCTAGCACTAATCAATCCATCCAAATCAATCCACCTAACATCAATCAAGCCATCACATCAAATATTTTGAATATTCCATTGACATCACACCAATAGATGGTATCTAATCAAATGACAACATCAATCTTGATAAATCAAAATATGGTTTCCCAAGGACCTATCACCTCGGTCATTCCAACCATTCCTATCACTTCGATCATTCCAATCACCACTATCATGCCCATCACATCTCAACCCCTCACCACCATGATTGCTCCAATCATATCTCAACCACTTGTCACCACATCCAACACGATTCCAAATCCACCACCACTACCACCAAAACCAAATGTAGCAAGACAATATAACATTGTGCTAAAATCTCACCAGGCCTACCAAAAGACCATCCAACAATATCTAGCCACACAACAAGCAAGACAAGCTCAACAAGTGCAACAAACCTCTCAAGCATCCCAAGCCTCTCAAGCTACCCAACAAACACAAGCACAAACAAAAAAAATGACAACTGTTGAGAACAAGGATAGAGATCAATCCATCACTGAGCACCTTGAATCTATGTCTACTTCATCCAATGATCAAATCAACATATGTCAAGAGTCACTTTTCAATCATGATCAAAATCCACCAACAATACCCAACAACGATCCAATTCAAGAAATGCCAACATCACTTGACCCTATGGTTGAAGACATTGAAAATATACCCATCACAATTGTTGAAAACAATAATCAAAATCTATCCATCAATGAGCACCTTGAAGATGTTTCCACCCCATCCAATGATTAACTCACCATACATCAAGAGCCACTTTTTAGTGATCTATTTCAAGGAGTATTAAGATTATTTGATCCTATTGACATAATGCATGATCCATTGACCTATGATCATGTTGAAAATGTCTCTACATCTCCTTATGAGTTAGAGGACATCTCTCAAGAATTTATTCCAAAGCATGATCAACATCTTTCACCAAAGTCTAGCAGTGGTCCTTTCTAAGACATGTTGACCCCCTTTGACCTCATGGTTACAGATACTAAAGGAATCCTCAACTTGACACTTGATCCAAGTCCATTCAAAGATCAAGAGGATATTGAGCCATTGCCCATGCCTAATGACGACATCCAAGAACCCTTTGTAAGCAATCCATCCTTTGAAATTGACCCATGTCAAGAACTTGATCCAAGACACGTCAAAAGCAACTCCAAAATTATTCAAGATTAAGAATTCATATCTTCAAGATACTACAATGATCTAATGGATATTCTCCTATCCATACAAGATGATCATATCCACATAGCACATACTCCTCCATCTACCCATGAGATGCTTTTTGCAGATGGACACATAGATGATCTTAATTCAAAATATGATTCCTTTACTCCTGAAATTATTGCACAAAAGGAAAAGGTTATTGGTTCCTACAGTCAAACAGAGTTGTCAACATCAATATCAGATATATCCCAAATTCAGACTGAGGACATCATGAATAAAGATATTCAGTATTATCCACTGAAGGAAACAAGTCAAATAGAATAGTATATTCTGAAGTCAGCAGAGCATCCAATTGAAATAACATCATCTGCAATGGTCATTTGTTAGAGCATGCTTACTGAACAAGACATCTCAAAACAAGCAAAATAAAGGAATGAAAGTGATACTACCACCATACTGGGGGCAACTTCATCTCAAGAAAATGTCAACATAGGGAGCACGAAGGATCCTTATGATGAAACTGATGCCAATAATACAACTAGCCATGTCATGAATCTTCATCCACCCATCACCCCATCCACAAATTGGGACCAACGTCAAAAGAAAGAATTGAATCAAAGTATTTTGAACTTTATCAAAGAAAAAGAAGCTAAGAAGCATAATGGACAAATCAAATACACATGGATACCAAAGAATACAAAGAAATATTATCTCTATGAAACTCCATTAGTCAAAGAAACTATGGGGAAAAATAAAAAATGGAAAAGTATCCATCAAAGATGTCCACAAAAGAAAAATCAAGCTTTTCAAGTGACGTACAAAGTGTATCGAGCAGTTGGTCCTAATTCCACACACACTTTCATATCCACCCATCATTGCTCATCTTCCCAAGTTTGGAGAATCAAAGGTTCCAAGTTGTCAACCAATCCATCTTATATGATCCCTAAACACACTCCATCCATGCCTTCATGCCTAATATCCAATTCTCAGATTGACCATGTATTGGCAACGACCCTTCATCATAAGGATTCTAAAGGCACTCTATCACGATGTATGCACAGAGACAAAGTTAACCCCGATATCAATGAAGCAGATCAAGAATCCCAAAAGTTGTATTCAAGTGCACGTATCTTGGAAAAGTAGCTTCTTCGAGTACAATATCGATGGAACATTATGATAGAAGCATCTACATCAACACCACTAGGTGGTTCAACATGAGCTTAAAATCTTTCAAAAAAATAAAAAAATATGAAAATCCAAAAAAATTAGAAAAAGGATTGAAAACAATAAAGAAAAAAATCATCCTCTAGTGAAAACCGCATGGGTTGCACTTTAGGCAAGTATCATGATGAAAACCTAGAAAACAAGCATCATGTGTAGAATCAAGCATCTACGTGCGCTAATTCAGGTGAAAGCATCTCATCCCATCCATAATAAAATCCAACATTCCATCCCATCCATAATAAAATCCAACATTCTATCCCATCCATAATAAATTCAACATTCCATCCATCTCATCCATAATAAATCCATTCATCCATATACCATTTATCCAATCCATCTTTATCCATCTACGTCCATAGTCCAAATTATCTTGATCTTGATGAAAATGTGGGGCACACTTTATGCTTGCTTATGGTAAACATCTTGATATGGGTCATTTTCACTGATCGTATCTTATGCAACATTATTTGAGCCATGAAGCATTATTCAATGAGCATTCTTTATCTGAACACCTTATCTTATCACAAGATAATGCATATCCATCCATCCATACACCTATCCAAGCATCCACACATCACATTCCATACATTGCTAGACATTGGGGGCAGATATTTACATCTTGCTTCAGGAATAAATCTTGATCTATATCCTCCAACTTATGTGGTGATCCAAACATTGGAAAACGCGAAATCAAACTAGTCAAAGCATTTGTGATCCATAATCCAAATCACTAGCCCATGGAATATTTTGATGAGAAGACATTCCTTATCACACTTCATCTTTCATCGAACACCAATCCAAACAATCACTATCAATCACATCTAACATGTGCTTCAACATCACATCAAATCATTCAAACATCTTTTGTTCCAAACCAAGCTTCAACAATCATGATCAATCAAATCCAATCAAAAAATCATCACCTCAGGATATCCTTGTGTTGCTTAAACACTATCCTTACATTGTTGTGCATCCTCAACAATGTTATCATCATCAATCTGATCGACATCTCAATCCTTGTATTGCTTAAACACAATCCTTGCATTGTTGTTCATCCTCAACAATGTTATCATCATCAATCCCATCAACATCCTAATTCTTGTGTTTCTTAACACTATCCTTGCATTGTTGTGCATCCTTAATGTTATCATCATCAATCCACCAATCAAATCAATCAACCTTAGCTTGTTCTTTAACAAAATCCCAAATAGAGCACTGATATCATCACACACATCCTTATCTAAATCATCAAAATCATGCAAAAATCAAAAAACATCCAAAACATCAAAATCCAAAAACATTCATAAAAACATCAAAATCCAAAAACATTAAAAAAAAACACAAAATCCAAAAACATTCAAAAAACACAAAATCCAAAAACATTAGAAAATCAAAAATCAAAACATTTGAAAAATCCAAAACATCAAAATATCCAAATATTTGAAAAAAATCCATCCATCTCATCTCAATTTCACTCAAAATAATCAATCATCCATAATAAATTGATCGTCACCTTCATCCTTTGGCAACACAAATAGAAACAATCACAATAATCAGCAAAAGCAAGCTTCAATCGTAAAATCAAAAGCAAACAACAAATCTTTAAAACAAAATCAAAGTCTTGATCATTTTCAAACATGTCAATCAACTTTATATCAAAATCCTATCAATCAACTTATCAACCCATCATCATCCTATACAATGCATGTCCTAGGATATATCATTCCGACAATGGGCATCATTTTGGATATCACCTTGGATTCTTATCCTATCAAAACAAATCCCTTTGGCTAGAGGTATGAAGAACATTGGCTTATTTGCGTACTTGATCTTTTCTTTTTATTTATCTTATTGCGCTCATTCCAAGGACCTCTCCATGATATTTGAACGAAGGATTTAGAGAGATAGGAATGGGGCAATGATCATTACCTTTTTATCTATTGTGCTTGTTGGACGTTCTTGTAATATAACTTGGTGAATACTTGCTTTGTTAGGTACGTCCTAGCAAGGTTTCTGTATGTCAAGTATGAACAAGAATACTCCTATCTGTTTGTCGAGTCAAATTCCATCGCACTAGGTACAACACCATCCTGGTTCATTATACCCTGATGCATCGTGCCTACATGTGTTATCAAACATAAGGTAATTGGACCTTTGAAAATCCCAACTCCTTGGCAAATCATCATCATCATCATCTCATGTCTTGTTGGAATCTCTTTTTCTCTTCTATCTCTTGCTTTTCACACTAACATGGTACCATGCCAGTTAATCATAAATCATCACCATTGCATCTATCTTTCATCCACAAACCATCAGCATACTACATAATGCATATCATATCATATAGAAAGCATTAATCATATTGCATGCATTCATCCCCATCATTGCATAATATAGATTGGTTATTCTAAACATCTCATAAACCATACATCTATCACCATACACATAATCATAAAAGCATCATCATATCATACCATGTGCATCCATATTATCCATTCATCATCATATCATCGATTACATATAATCATAATCATCTCATCATCAATAATGTCACTGTCATGGTACAAATTAGGATCAAGTGGGTGTAATATATCAAAATAGGCATGAGGCTACCCATGGCTGATGACTATCTACATCAAATATTTGAGTTGAACTAATCTTGAACCTCTTTGTTGAGAGATCAGCCCTCAAATCAAACCTCTCCGCCCAATCTCTCGAGGGGGCAGTATACCAACATAATTCTTCATTCGCTGGGGCAGCAATGGGGCATCCGAAAAAATTAGAGAATTTTTGACTTTTGATCATGGCAAGGTTATTCTTTGATCTACTAACATCGTTTCATCTTGAATCATCTATAGTGCCCCTCTGTGTCGGTTGTTCTGGACTTTTGTGTGAGTGTTTGTGTGTGCTTCATTGATTACTGTGTTATTTGATTGTGTAAAAAATATCATATGTTAGTAGTCATGTTTATATAATTAATTAAATCATAAGTGATTTGCAAGGTTATTTAAAATATAATTAGAAATTAAAATAATAATCAATTAAAATTAAATCAAATGATTTAGAAAAAATGATCAAATTAAACTAATTTGTTAAAAGTAAAAGTGATATTATTAGATAAATTGATTTACATTGTTGCGTTAAATTGAAGTTAATAATAATTATGAACAAAATAATCTTGAAGAGATAATTATTATAATAAGAAATTTAAATGGATAAGGAGATAGGAAGCTGAAGGGTTTTAAAACAAGAAAAGCTGGAAAGAAACTTCACCTATCGAGCAATTGGAAGTCGAAGAGAACTGTAGAATATGAAAAATAAATAATAACTATATTTAGCTTTTGGGAGGGGAAGTGCGGCAGTTGTGTGTGAGCCGAGTGGAACTCGGGGAGCACCATTGGTGCGAAAAGTTAGAAATCAGGGTGTCTGACTGTTTTCAACATCATCCTATTGATGCTTGTGAACTAGACAAATAGCTTATATAGGGGAGATCGGTAACTAGAAGCAGAGGGAGATGAAGCAAAGAGAGTAATGAAAAGGACAAGAGAAAAACATAAAAGAGCAAACTAACGAAGCTCAGGTATTCTCTTTCTTGTTCAATATATATATTCTATTAGGTGATAACATATAATTATTTCTTTTGTTGCAAGCGTTCTGTGCAAAGTATTTATTCACCTCACTATATCCCATCGGCCTACCTGATGGTTGTTTTGGAGTGTAAACATAATTTTTTATTCAATATTCTACCCTATTCTTGCATCGGCCTACTTTGCTTTTTGTTGTGACCTTTATCTTGATCATTGCCATTTTAATAACCTTGACATCAAATTTTGAATCGATCATATTGGAGTGCTTTTCAACTTTTCTTCTTCTAATTTAATCAACATTATATATATATATATATATTTTTGATAGAATCAACTATTCTTTATCAGATCAAATACATTTGTAATAAAATTGGCCTATCCTAAAATTCCTTGGATGCTCTAGTTGAACATCTGATCTTGGATTGGTTTGCAAGGAAATACTCTTAAGTCACGTATTTGCACCTCACCTGTCTCCTTCCCTTCGGTCTTGAGGAGAACATTTGGGATTTGATAATAATTCAAGTAGATGGCAATATTTCCAAATTCGGCATACACTTTCTAATATACTTGGAAACCTGTCACAGTTACAATAATTAGAGTTGAGACATTGTATAGAATTAAATAGTCTTCCTGAAACCTTTGGCAACCCATCACAACTACAACTTTTCAACTTGCAAAGGTGTAGTAAATTAAATAATCTCTCTGGTTTCATCAATAACCTATCACAGTGGCCCACTTGATCATGGTAGGATGTATAGATTTAAATGATCCCTCTAATTTCTTTGCCATCCTATCTCAGCCATGAGCTTGAGCATAATAGGAAGTTTAAACGTTTAAATAATCTCTATGGCAATGGACGAGGGTAGTGTTGTAATGAAAGACTAAGGCAAACTATGTGAAAGGAATATGAGAAACTCCTGGTCTTGCTAAATTCCATCCGCTCCAGATCCATCCTATCTTAAATGCTTTTGAAAGATGATCTATCTCTCTCATTAGAAAAGACAGAATCACGCCTCCTATTTTGTGATGTTCTGATGACCGAATACTGGCGATGGTAGAAAATGTGAGTATTGTTGTTTCATCAGATGAGCCACTTCTCGAACCATCAACAACTGTTACAAATGCTTTAGGTCAAATGGTACGCCTTAAATACAAATAAAATCTTGGTTATTGAGTGGGGTTCAATCATGCTTTCCTTGTAAATATATATACTCATATTACAATTTATACTTCACATATGTTATCATTGTGAGTATAATTTACATTATAGATTACTGTAAAAAAAAAAAGAGAATTGATTTAAGTGGCTTTGTCGAAGGTAGTAATTCTAGCGTGATAGGTAAACTGCATTATTAACATTTCCAGGATTTTTGGATATTGAGAATATGCTGCTTCAAATTTAAATTCTCTTATATATTCGATATAAATAATCTAGATCACATGATAACTGAAAATCCAATAATATTAAGTTTTGATTATTATTAGTGATTAGCTGATGTATTTGAAAATGTAACCAATAAAGAGTAGTCGTCATTGCTAGGGTTGTGTTAAATTTTAGGGAGGCTAGCATTGTTAATATTTCAAAGGCACTGATTATTGGTATTGCACAATTATAAAATAACAGTCATCAATCTGATAACCATTAGAAAGGAAAGGTTTATTTCACATCCATTGATATGTTATCTATAAGCTTTGAAAAGCTTCTATAAATTATTAGTAAATAAATGAATGTAATAAGGAACCTATGAATTCAGAGAAGTGTGTTAGAAAGCTTCTTTAGTTTATGAGATATTTGACAAGTTTGAATTCAGGATTGTATAAATATCTCAAGAGATAATTAAAAATAAATAAAAATAAGATGAAATATTCTATGTGTTTATTATGTGAAAATTATTTTAAATTCATATGAGAAAAGAATATTTTTGGCATTCTTAGATAATTTATTGTGTCTAAGTTATGCTGAAGAAATGGTTTTGAGCGAATGATTTTTCTAAAAGGAAATGTTTCAAAAAATAATTATGTAAAGTGTAGTTAAATTAGGTGCAACAATTAATTTATATAGAAGAAAGAGAATGATTAAATAGTTTAGATGATTAATTGAGTAATATTAAGTTCTTGAATTATATCATTGTAAAGTTATTAACTTGTTTTATATAAAGGAATGAAGTAATCTTAACAAATAAGAAAGTGATAGAATTAGGAATGGAGATTGTTGTTATTTAAAAGTAACAGTATAATGTGTAAATTAGAATATATATTTGTTTTAATTTGTGTTTGGAAGAGTATACTTGTGATTAGTGTCTTATGGCTTAAAAACATCAGATTATATCTTCACTTTGCAATATTGTGATATCCTTAAATGTTGGAAATGATTGATCTTTAAAATAATGCTCTTTTTAGATTGTTTCAAGTTACTTCTTATTGAATGAATGGATATATTGTTTTTGAATGCGTGGTTTTATGGATTGTTTTGATAGATCCTTTCGATGTGACTTTTCGTGAGTTGATTTTGAGTTGGGGATTTTATCTCATTTAATGTATGTTGCTATTCATTGGGAATCCATATGTTTTCTTTTGTTCTTTACCCTAAATGGTAAATCGGTTAATGTTATCATTGTCATGATTGATGATTCTGCTTGAGTTGTTAACGAGTCAAATTGAAAAGTTCTTTGAGTTATGGGTATTCTGAGAGGAGAAAATAGAGGTTTCCCTTGGATTTCTGATTTAGTTCATATTGAAGTTGTTGATGTTGTTTGAATGGAGTTGTTGATCTTATTTTGGTGTATTCACTCAATATATTTAAATTGAAAATAGTTTTTGTGGCCTTGCGATTTTTGTTGTCAATTCTTTGATGGGGAAACCCTAGTGTAAAATTTTTGAGAGTCTTCTAGAGGCTTGTTTGTTTTATTGTTGGTCAATGTCTCTCCTTTTATGTTCCCTTGATGTGGAAAGTGTTTTGGTTTCATTATTTTGAAAGGGTTGTACGGGAATCGTTGAGATTTTGATTATGTATTTATAGCGAGATGGGTAATGCCTCGCATGTTTCTCTATTGTGATCTAATGTTTTTGTTATGTTGTACAACCCTTGGTTTTTGGTTTGATGTTGTTGGGTATCTAGGGAGAGTGGCTCCTTGTGGGGGCCGACGCCCCGTTTAAGGGGAAGGGCATAGGATAACCCATGAGTGAGTTAGTAATCAAGTGAAAACCTAATAATTAACTTAGGAGGGTTGGGTAGTAATGTCATTATAAGATTTAAAAATTGATGCCTCATCCACCTTTTAGTGCTATCACAGGCTAAAGGGGATTGAGAAGGCCATGGTTGGCAAGATTGTTGCCTTGTCTTCATGAAAGGTTAATGGTTCCGCATGAGCAACCCTATGGGGTGGTTCCTTGAGATGGGTAGCCTGGAGAACCATAGATGGAGGTGGTTCCTAGTGCTTGGTTGCTTGGATAATCCGTTAGTAGATGGAGGCGGTACCTTGCAATAGGTAGCCTAGAGAATCCATGTTAAGCCATGTGATGACACTCTCCCCTAGTTGCCCAGGTGTTTTACTTTATTGTGTTCCTCTAGAAGTATGTTATGGGAGTTGGTTTAGATTGTTGTTGAATGGACTTATATTGATTTATGAAGTATTTCCTTGATACATCTTTGGTGTACATTGCGGTCTTGTATGATCTCATTGATATTTGACTTATGACCTTGTACTCTTATAGTTCTGTGATATAATGTTATTGTATTGTTTATTTGCAATTTGGAATTGTATTATGTTTATTAATTCAGTTTGATTTGGAAGTGTTTCATGATCATCCTTTGGTTACTTGTTCACTGGTCATTGCTTTGATTTATGTGATGAGATTTATGACTTTAAGTTACTATGTTGACTCTTGGATGTTGTTAATTATGTCATTGTAATCCTTGAGTTTTATGATACTTTTGTATGAAGTTGAGTCTTGTGGTTTCGTGTTTGGATGTTCTTGGTTGAGGACCCTTTTCTTGTCAGCTCCTTAGCACGGGGGGTGGGTCTTCGAACCTATGTGGTCAGGTGGAACATGCTAAGCACCCCATTGGGTCCCTAGTTGAGGATCGAGAGGTGTGGATTGGTGCTGTTGCAGCGATTCCAGAGTTGTATTTGTCTTGGAGCCAGTTATGATACTATTTATTTGTATCATGGTATCTTGTGTATGGTTTCCATTTATGTTTGGAAACACTTTTGTATCGTTGTATCTCTAGAACATTGTATTATAATGTACCATTAAACCTTGTGTGGCTATTGGCTATGGCAGTTGTTATTCAATGTGTTGAGTTAATCAAGTATATGTTATATTTGCGTACATAGATGGTTTCTTATCAATGATTATCATGTATGTGTTATATTTGTTAATGTTTATTTTGTTATGGATTATATCTTTGGCTTTTATTCTTTATTGTCGTTGTGTGGATCTAAGTCTCGTAATGACTCCTCGTGTACCCCAAGGGATGTATGTGTTAGTGAATCTACTTAAATGAAATTCATGTCATGACTTAATGTGTATTACATGTATGTTATGTTTATTTATTTAAAAATAATAATTGTGCAGTGATTATTGTTTAATTGTCCTTTGGGGTTCGCATGATGGGGTGTTACATCATCCCTCTATCTAACCATTTAATCGAATAGCCTTATTTGATTAAATTAGTCATAATTCCCATTTTAATTAAATAAATATTTCGATTTAATTAAATCATTGTCTCTGTGTAATTAGCTAGGTCACTTCATCTTCCTATCTTTGATTTAATTAAATAAACCATATTATTTGATTAAATCTCTAAAGTTCATAAATTAAATTAAATAAATAAATTTTTTATCTAATTTAATCTAACATCACCCCCTTTGGTTAAATAAATCAAAAATATTTGTTTAACTAAGTCTAAATCATTCTTTTCTCATTTTGAGTTATTTAAATCCTAAAATCTAAGTCAAAATGGTCAAATCAACTAACATCATTTAAATTAATCAAATCATGATCAATGCTAATTCTAATCACTCAAATCCTCTATATTTTGCAACTTTCACAATTAAATCATTTAGTTGATTTAATAATTCCCTATTTACTTTCAAAATGGCATCAAAAAGGGAATATTCCTCCAAGTTTGAAATCTCCCCCCAAATTGACTTTTCCATCCAACAAAGCATTTAAAGATCTTCCATTGTCTCTTCATGTCTCCCACTTGGTATTTAACTCATCTTTCATCCCCCCTAAACATGTCATCTCATCAAATTCAAATTTCAAACTTACACATTGATCAAAATGTGCTCAAGCTTCCTCCATTCACATGTTGACAAGTGGCACCTTGCCATTGGTTGAATGTTATTCCCACATTGCTTCATTTTTTGGCATTCATCCATCTTAGCATTCTATAAATGAAGAGCTTATCCTTCATTTTATCCATCCATAATTTGAGTAAAGTTACCATGCTCAAATCATTAGCAATCCTCATCCATTTTCATTGAATCTTAGCTAGGTTATGCAGCTTTTTAGCTTGGAGCACTCAATCTTCATCAACAAAGTGGATAACTCATCAAATTTATTCATCAAATCAATATCGCATCATTGGAGTTGGGAAAGGGCCAACTTCCACATCAAATTGGCACCAATTCCCCCATGGGATAGTGGTTTGACTATTTTGAATAAGATTTGATAGTTTTCATTTGAATTCTTTTCCTATTTCTTGTTCATTTCATTCGAATGGATCTTATGGGGAATGATTGTTTTAGACTTGTTTATGGACTAACCTTGTGTTGTTTACTCATGTTTATGTAGGTCTAGATCAAGCATTCACATTTTGAAAATCCCAATTCCTCAGCAAGTAATCATCATCATCATTTGCATTTGCATCATCTTGTGTCTTGTTGAAATGACTTATTCTTTTCTTACTAACCCCACTAACAAGATACTATGATAGTTGATCATCAATCACCATCATCGTCATCAATCCTGCATCCACAAATCATTAGCATATTGCATAAACATATCATATAGGAAACATACAAATTACATTTTAATCAGGGTATCATAGACATTCTTCATAGATAGATATATCCATCTCATTGGTGTTTCACCTATTACATTGCATCGCATGCCATTATATCAATCATCACATAACATTCATTTGCATTTCATAACCATTTCATATTACCATCTATCATATAAATCATCGCATAGCATCTATGGAAGCATTTCATAATCATTTTTGCATAATCATAAACAATAGGTATATAAGCATTTAATTCATTAGGCGCACATACTTGCATAACATTAATGACATCATCTCACCACTTTACATTCACATTACATTACACATTAACATATCATTGCATAACATACATCATCATTTATTACATTTAGGATAATAACATTTGCATCTCATAAAACCATCTCAGTATGCATTAAACACCATTTCATTTGCAGCATATCACGACCATCGCATTTCATATTTCATTATCCATATCATCTCATAGATAACATCATAAAACATTCATTGCATAAATCATTCCACATAGGCATAGACATACAAAATTCATTACAAACAATTCATATAGGCATCCATTCATTAACATTTCATAAGCACAATTTACATATCATTTCGCATGTGCACCATAGATCATATCATTTCACATATCAGACCATCCCATTTGCATTATCATAAAGAGACCATCACATTTGTATATCATAGGTTAACACAATATAGATATTTTAGTCATAATCATAACACATGCATCATCAAAAATAAATGCATCCATAAAGACATCATTGCAAAGCATATAGAAATAAACCATCCATGCATAAAAAGGAGCACAGTGCATCGCATCAAAATCATCAACTCATAAATATATCATCACAAAACTGTCATAGTACAAAGAATAAATTGGATCACTGTACATGTGTCAATCAGTACAAAAGGCCCATTAGGCTATCAAAAATGAGCCCATAAGGTGCAAAAAGTATATATAATCTCGATCAGGCTCGGTCCCTATGAATGTTTCCCTCGCCCTTGTCACCATAACCCTCTGTTGGTCTGTGGCTAGCCCACTCTGAATACTTTGGGACCCACTTTGCTCTAGGTATGACCTCATGATAGGACTACCAATAGTACTTTTCCTCTTGGATGGCATCCCTATAGGATTGAACTGACACTGTACCTTGGGAGGAGGCTATCATGCTCTCTATATATTGTCTGCGGCCTAGCTCAGTGGCTGCCTGTCTCTGTTGAACAACCTGATCTCTCCTACTCTAAGTTGCTCTCTCTCGGCCCTTGCCTAATCTCTCTTGGTGGTCACGGCCTAGACCTGGGCCTGCAACTGCGCAATCAGCGCATCTCGACTGTCTGCCTATCCCTATGGCTGCACATGTGGCTGCACCCAAGGCTGATCCTCATCTCGTGGTGGCTCTTGCTACTAATCCTACATGTGCACATCTCCATGACCTGGCGGGACTGGGGGCACAACTGGTGGATCTTGTTGAATCTCAACCCTCTCTCCTCACCCTCGTCCTCTCCCTCTGCCTCTAACTCTGCGTAGATCTGGGTCCTCACTTGGAATAGTCAGCCAAAGTGGAGGTCAGAACCAGTCCCTATAGGCCTGAGTGGTGCTTAGATTCGCCAAACCCTGATCATAAGCACATGGTCGGGTTGCCAACTACCGAAAACTATCTACTACTTCTAAGGCAGGAATGTACTATCCCCATGACACCTGTGTCATGCTGCGAGCAAAAATGGCTACATAGGCATCATTAGGCCGATCATGTGGCTCTTTGAACTAACGATGCACACAGCTGGGCAGGTACCTCTCAATCATGGTATGCTCCTGCCCCTACATATACTGGTCCTAGCGATAGTAGAATAGTTGATCAGCATCATCGGCCCATCCAGGCCAACCAAGATACGGTCACCAAGTGAAAACTAGTATCTCGTTTAGGACCCACCTCTAGTAGGGGATCTCGTACTCACCAGCGTGTGTAAAGGACACTGCCTCTTTATTGTGCCATGAGGGCATCATCTTCCCCCATCAGAACTAGAATGACATGTGGATATAGTACAAAAATGTGTTCCCATTCCCAGACATGAAGTAAAGTCACCTTAGCCCCCAGTGCTCTATCGTCCATGTATATGTACTCGTGTAAATCCCTGTAAAGCAAAGCTAGAAGAACAAGCCTCCATGCGAAATGAACTGGCCTGTCTCGGACCATCCACTCCCAGCAGTACCCCTAGTTGGGACTGAAGTATCACCCTCATCTATCTGGGGCAACAAGACCCGAAATGATGGCTGCAATAGCCCAATGGTAGGGAGGTGCTATGACCCTGTATCACACTAGTTCTATTTGTCCCTCACAAAAGATGATATCTTGTATGGAAAGGACTCTGTAGTAGGCCTCGTGCCCCTCATCCATATCAAAGATCATCCATTGGTTATGAATCAGTAATTGCAAAATATTCCAAACGTCCTCTAGAGTGACGGTAGCCTCACTAGTGGGGAGAAGAAACGAGGACGTCTCATTGTGCTACCTCTTGGCCAACGCTGACATCCCTAGGTGAGTGCACATGGGTGCCGCGTACGCAATGTGCCACAATCCCACAACCCTGAGTCGATCTTGGTCCCTGTTGCTTAGGTCTCACAAGACGCTAGCCAAATCTCATGACCAATGCTCCCGAGAGTAGAGCTCCCTCGCTGCATCCTGCACCAAGGAAGGTCAACGTGTTAAAAATTTTGAAAAAATTTCTAGTCGAATGCTCCAGAAACTTCCCCAATGGTGCAGTTTGTGATGGTGTTGCAGTTTGATTTTACTCAAACTCTGACGCTAGAGCCCAAAAAGAGCTATATGGCACCGCTTCAACCCACTTTCCCTTCCAATGTTGCAGTTTTGGTGAAATGGATGACAACGCGTCGCACTTTATCAAACTAGCCCGCCAAACTCGAGCCCAGTGTTAGAATTTTTAAACTCTGAACTACACTGTTGTGGCATAAAACAGCAGCGCACGACGTAGTTTGAGTGTCGAGTGATGCTATATAGCGCTGCTGAAGGTGAGCCGCCCCTTTAAAGCATTAATTAAGGCATTAAATGAAAAAACAAAGCCTGTGTAAGGACTACATACTGGGGCCCCGATGCTAGGTGGCCGTTGGTACATCCGAACTTGATTGGTGATGTCTAGGGGAAGCTGTAGCTACACCATATTGCCAGAGAATCAGAGCTCAAATCTCAAGTTTGCTAGTGGAGGTGTGTGAAAATGACTTGAAAGTGATGCCTCCCCTTTTAAGCCTAAAAATTAGGGTTTTTTTAACCCTATTTGGTTGTCCCACTAGGGTTTTAGACCCTCAAACCTATTTTCGTCTAGTTGAGGCTTATTTTTCATTTTTTTATTATGTTTAGACACATTTTTAGCCTTTCGGAGCCCTTTTGGACCTATTGGGTACTTTGTCATCTTTTTTCGCGAGATCACCCAAAAAATTAAAATTTTCGTCCGATCTCTCGAGGGGGCATTATAATGGCATGTTCTCTTCTGCCAAGCAATAGTGGGGAAAGTTTTTAAATATCAAATTTTTTGGCTTTGATCGAGATCGTCTATTCTTTGAACCAACACAACGAGTACATTGCTTCAAAGAGGGGCAAAATGTAGACACGTAATATATACTGATTGAAATTGTGCATCTGATCCTGACCTACTAACATCATTTCTTCCTGAATCATCCCTTGGTCTAACCATTTAATCAAATTCTCCTATTTGATTAAATTCATCAATATTCCTCTCTTAATTAAATAAATCATTTTATCTAATCAAGTAATCTCTTTTGTTAATTAAATCAATCCATATGATCTAATTATCCTTATTTAATTAAATAATCAATTTATTTGATTAAATCTCTAAATTCTATCCATTAAATTAAATAAATTAAACCTTATTTGATTTAATCTAACACCATCTCTTTTAATTAAATAAATCACAATCATTATTTAATTAACCTCTTGTCATATTCCTCTCTTATTTGATTTAAATAAATCCAAAAATTGAGTCAAATAGGTCACATCATCTAACCTCTCTCATTAAATTAATTAACCATTGATTAATTTAATCTCATCTCATGTCCCATTCTCTAGATAATGCAAGTTGCACATGAAAATAGATTTAATTCATTTATTAAATCTCTATTTTCCTCACAAGGCATCTTTTGGAATATTCTCTCAATTTGAATTCAAAAATTCCAAGTCAACATGTACATCCAACAAAGCAATAACTTCATCTTACATGTCCTTTGCCTTGAGCCAAGTGGCATTTATTACATTTTCCCTTCCCTCTTGCAAGTCATTTCAACAAATTTGAAATTCAAAAGTATGCATTTATTGGCACAAACCCCAAATCTTGCACATCCTTCATCCATTCATAGCTTGACAAGTGGCATCTTTCAATTGGATGAATGTTAGTCCCACATTGTTCAAATTTGGACATTCATCCATCTTGGAATTCTATAAATAAAATGCTCATATCCTCATTTCATCATCCACAATCTAGGCAAAGTTAGCATGCTCAAATATCTCTTGAATTTCATCCATTATCATTGAGTTATAGCTAGGTTTTTGCAGATTTTGGCTTGGAGTTCTCATTCTTCACCAACAAACTGGATCAAATCTCTTCAACATATCAAAGCTTGCATCTTAGGAATTGGGAAAGGGCCAATTTTCACATCAAATTGGCACCAATTCCCTCATTGGATCATGTGTTTTCTTTTCTAATTAGGATTTAATGTTGGTTTTGTCATGTGCATTGTGTTCTTCAATATTTTCTTCCTAATTTGAATGTTGTAAACGGATTTCATGGGGAATCCTTGTTTTAGCTTGCAATTCCTTTTTTAACTCATTTACTCATGTTGTTTTGAAGGTACTAGGAAAAGGGTTCGTACAGATAGTATAGGTGTTTTCTCTACCATCATACATAGACCTTCTATCAAATTTCCATGGTCTTCACAATATCAAATGGAAAGAATCCATGGGTAACACATCACATAAGACCCTGTCCTTGTACTCCCCAATTTGGAAATCTACATATGCTTATTCATTCACCACTAGAGTTTGACTATCATTCACCTAAGAAGCTTTGTATGGTGCTACATGAGGTATCTTCTCTTAATTCAACTTGTCTACTATCTCTCTAGACACCATGTTATCTTGATAACATGAATCAATAACAACTTGACACACATCACCTTTGAATTTGCATGAAGTTCTAAATAGAATCCTCCTTTGACTCATGTATTCCTCCTTAGGTGTCTACAACAAAGTTATTATCATAAGTGCTTCTCCCACCTCTGGGTATGCAGGAGTACTTGGACTTTCACATTCTTCCTCTTGGACCAGTTGTGTTCTTCTTTCTCCCTTTCCATCACCACTTTATGTTGAACCTTGGTTTTGAGGATACTTGAAAGATGGGTGTCCAAATTCATTGTATCTATAACACCTACCTGAAAACTCTTTGAAATATCTCCTTTTCCTAAAGTTTTTCCTTCCACCTCTCCATCCTCCTCTTGTTTCATGTGCTTGTTTGTTATTCTTATCAGCATCTTCAAGGTCTTCCTTGGTCTTCCTTGGTCTACCTTGGTGTTGAAGTTGTACCTCTGCCCCTAGAAGTCTTTCCTCTTCCTCTTGTCTCCTCTTGAGTTTTTATTTTTCCCTCACTTCCATTTGAAACCATTGTTCAACTGATTTTGGTGCCAACAAAATTATTTCATCCTAAATGTTATACCTTAGGAGATTCAAATATCTAGCTACCATTTCTTCCTCATTTTCTTCATTCTTGGTTCTTATACTTAGCCTATAGAATTCTTCAGTATATGCTTGCACATCTAAATCCTTTTGTCTAAGATTTTGTAACCTCTTAAGCAACCGAATATTATAATCACAAGGAAGGAATTTACCTTTCAGTTTGGTCTTCATTCTCTCCCAAGAAGTGATCTTGCTCTTTCCTTGTCTTTCCCTTTCCTCTTGTACAAAACTCCACCATAACAGGGCATTGGAGCTCTTCATTGTCAAGTTTTCCTCCATACATAGACACATCCATTTTTCCATGTCCATATTTCTTCATAGCCTTCAAAAGCTTCACCATCCTCACATCTTCTAGATCCATCTCCTCTTCTTCACTAGAAGTCTCTTCTTCTTCAATGTCACTCTCATCCATTTCCACTCTATTTTTTTCTTTGTGTGCAACCATCTATTTTCTGAAGGCTTATATCTCTCTATCTTGCCCATCCATTCTCCTTTCAACTATACTTCCCTTAGGAGACATCTTCGCAATCTTGCCTCTTCACCTGCCAACCTACAAAATTCAATCAAAACACCAACAGGAGATCTAACAATTGTGCTCTCATACCACTTTGATGTAGTATAGGGGTTCTCAAACAAAACAATATGCCAAACAAGTGGATATCAACCACACTTCAAAGAAAAATAAAATGATTTCATCAAAATTCAACTCTTAACCATGCTTTCCCTTATAGCAAATGTAACTCAGTTTAAAGGATTTTTCAACCAAAAGTTATAAAGAACTTCACAAATAAACTAGTGATCAAGATACCCTTTTCAGAGTTACACAACATATGTGATAACTACCATTGAATCCTTTGGACCAAATTTGAGAACCAATAACATACCTCTATCCTAGGCTAGTGAATTAGCCCTCTTTTACAAAGAGAGTGCCTTTTAAACACTTGATCTTCACAAGAACACCCCAAATAGTCTTGAGTTGTGTCTTAAAACAACAAATTTTAAGATTATTTTGTACCTACAGGTCCTTTAGCACGTTGCCCCATGAAACCCTCCTTTTTTCCATGTAATGCAAAGGGTTTATTGAAAATCATACATCCAAGGATTAACCAATTCGATGAATTCTTCAACGACCTACACAAACTTAGAAAATACTCACAAGACCAATTCTTTCATCAATTTGTCAAAACCCTATCATGGTTCCTCATTTTCATGATGAAATATCATTGCCCAGCCCTAGGGCATCACACCATCATCGAATTTCGTCAATCTCTTAACTCCTAAGGCATATAAACATCTCAAATAACATCATACAAAAAAATACATTAGGAAACAAGACCAAACAATAGGTGGATTGGTCAAAACATTATGTTGTTTTCCTCAAAACCCTTAACCCAACAAAATAAGGCAGTCACAATGAAATGGGTATATCTCTTAGAAAATTCTACGTTAGGAATTCAAATCAACTTTAAATGAGTAGATACATATACCTGCATCCACAAAATATTTTAGAGCATGTCACACCTCTACGGGTCCATACAACACAAAGAAACTTTAGGAAAAATAGAGAAAATGTAAATTTGAATGTTGAAACTTAATGAAATTTCTTCCAAAAAATGATCAATCTCTTTACACAAGCCTTGGAGAGGCTTTTATACTTTTTCCAATTAGTTCCTAATTTCCCAATGCCCTTAACAACTTTTGAAACTCTAATGACTCTTCAAATGACAACTTTTACAATCATTTTGCAACTTTTTGCATTTTCACCTAAATCACTCTCCAAACCTTTGATTACCTTGTAAATGGTCCTAATAGACCTTATTAAAGACAAAGCATCTAAAACAAACTCTATACTACCTATTACCCCTTAAATGACCTTTAAGACTTCAAATTTTCAACAAGTTGTAGGTGCTCTTGCACCAGATAGCTAAGGGGAAATAACATTTGTAGATTGCAATATAAAATATTATGCTAGTGAGGATAGTTTTTGATAAACATGTACAAGAAAATTTGGATATAATAATTGAATGGAACATAATCTACTGAGAAGGGGGTGAATTAGTAGATCTAATCAATTCAAAATTCTTAACTTTGGTATAATTATCAAAATATGTTATTCTTCAAAATTAACCCCGCATAAGCAAGTAAAACATAAAAGCATAAAGCACACAAGAGAACCCCAGATATATGTGGAAACCCAAGATGGGAAAAACCACAATGGGAATAGCTACTTGGATCTACTACCCAAATCTAGCCTCGTAGTATAGAAATTCTAGAACCAAGATCCTAATACCTGCAAAACACAACAAATACACATATTAAAATTGAAATACAAGTTAGAATCTAAGTTCCCTATGAAATTCATTTATAAATCTTAAATTAGGAAATGGAATGAAGAACACAATAGGAAAACAATAAAAGAGATTGAATCCTAATTAAACAATGCAAACTCTTGATCCCATGGGGGAATTGGTGCCAATTTGATGTGAAAATTGGCCCTTTCCCAACTCCAATGATGCAATGTAGATTGGTGATGAAGAGTGATCCACTTTGTGAAGATTCAATGAAACTCCATGATGAAAAATCTACATAACCTAGCTAAGATTGAATAAAGATGGATGAGAATGGCTATGGGTTTGAGTATAATAACTTTGCTCAAATTGTGGATGCTCAAATGAGGAATGAAGCCTCTTATTTATAGAATGACAAGTTGGAGAAATGCCCAAAATGGAACAATGTGGGACAAACTTTCAACCAATGGCAAGGTGCCACTTGTCAAGAGATGGATGGATGCAGGATGTGCACATTTTGATGAATGTTCCCATAAATGCAATATTTGAAATATGAAAATGTTGAAATGACAAGGTGGAGGGAGAGTCAAATGAAGTAATGAGCACTTGGCTCAATGAAAAAGGACATGTAAGATGAAATAAATGTCTTGTTAGAAGGACAAAGTCCACTTGGATTTGAATTCAAATTTGAAGGAATATTCCTCTATTATGCCATGTTGAGAGAAAAAAAGATTTAATAAATGAATTAAATCTATTTTCATGTGCAAGTGGAAAAAGCTAGAGGATGGGACATGAATGAAGATTAAATTAATCAAGGGTTAATTAATTTAATGAAGGATTAGATGATGTGACAAATTTGACTTAGATTTATGGATTAATTTAAATCAAATATGAGAAGAATATGATAAAAGGATTAATTAATTAAATATTTTTGATTTATTTAATTAAAAGAGATGACGTTAGATTAAATCAAATAAGATTTTAATTTATTTAATTTAATAGGATGAATTAGAGATTTAATAAAATAAAATAAATTATTTAATTAAATAGAGATAATTAGATCAGATTGATTGATTTAATTAACAAGAGAGAATGACTTAATCGGATAAATGATTTATTTAATTAAGAGAGGAAAATTGATGAATTTAATCAAATAAGAGTATTGGATTAAATGGTTAGACCAAGGGATGATTTAGGATGAAATGGTGTTAGTAATCAATATCAGATGTGTAATGTCAATCGATACATTTTCCATGTGTACATTTTCCCCCTCTTTGAAGCAAAGTACTCATTACATTTGTTCGAAGAATAAACTGTGTTGATCAAAAGCCAAAAAAAATTGATTTCAAAACTTTCCCCACTGCTGCCCTAGCGAGATAAATATGTCAGTATACTGCCCCCTCAAGAGATCAAGTGAAAAAGGGTTCAATTTAAGGGTTGATCTCATGACAAAGAGGTTCAAGATCAGTTCAACTTGAATGTTTGATGTAGACAGATTTGATGATGTAGACAATCATTATCCATGGGTAACCTCATGTCTACTTTGATATATTACACACACTTGATCTTGATTTGTACCATGACAATTACATTATTGATGACATAAATGAAATGATTATGATGTTCATATGCAATGGATGATATGATGATGGATGGATGATATGGATGCACATGATATGATTTGATGATTCTTTTATGATTATGCAGTGGATGATAAATGTATGGTTTATGAGATGCCTAGAATAACCAATCTATAGTATGCAATGATGGGATGAATGCATGTGGTATGATTAATGCTTCTTATATGATATGATATGTAGTATGCAATATGCTAATGGTTTTGTGGATGTAGGATGAATGCAATGATGATAATGATTTGTGATTAACTGTCATGGTACCGTGTTAGTGCAAAAAGCAAGAGATAGAAGAAAATAAGAGATTCCAATAAGACACGATAGATGATAATGATGATGATGATTATTTATCGAGGATTTGGTATTTCCAAAGGGCCAATTACATTATGTTTGATAACACACATATGCATGATGCATCAAGGTATAAAGAACTAGGATGACATTGTATCTAGTGTGATGGAATTTTGACTTGACAATTAGATAGGGGTACTCTTGTTCATACTTGACATATGGGAACCTTACTAGGATGCACTTCAGGTATTTCAAATATCTCAGACCAAAAAATAGTAAGGAAAGCCTTCCTATGTGGTCAACAAAATATCTAAAACACCTTCTATATACACCTAATAAATTATGCATGACCAAGTTATATTACCAGAATATCCAACAAGCACAATAGATAAAATATAATGATCATTGCTCCATTCCTATTGTAGACACGTAAAATATATTGATTGACATCGTACATCTAATTCTGACTTACTAACATTGTTTCTTCTTGAATCATCCCTCGGTCTAAACATTTAATCAAATTCCCCTATCTGATTAAATTCATCAATATTCATCTCTTAATTAAATAAATCATTTTATCTAATCAAGTCAATCTCTTTTGTTAATTAAATCAATCCATATGATCTAATTATCCCTATTTAATTAAATAATCAATTTATTCGATTAAATCTCTAAAGTCTATCCATTAAATTAAATAAATTAAAACCTTATTTTATTTAATCTAACACCATCTCTTTTAATTAAATCAATCAAAATACTTATTTAATTAGCCTCTTATCATATTCCTCTATTATTTGATTTAAATAAATCCATAAATCTAAGTCAAATAAGTCACATCATCTAATCTCCTATTAAATTAATTAACCCTTAATTAATTTAACCTCGTCTCATGTCCCATCCTCTAGATAATGCAAGTTGCACATGAAAATAGATTTAATTCATCTATTAAATCTCTATTTTCCTCACAAGGCATCTTTTGGAATATTCTCTCAATTTGAATTCAAAAATTCCAAGTCAACATGTACATCGAACAAGGCATTTAAAATCTCTTACATGTCCTTTTCCTTGAACCAAGTGGCATTTATTGCATTTTCCCTTCCCTCTTGCATTTCATTTCAACAAATTTGAAATTCAAACATTATGCATTTATTGGTACAAACCCCAAATCTTGCACATCCATCATCCATTCATAGCTTGACAAGTGGCATCATATCATTGGATGAATGTTAGTCCCACATTGCTCAAATTTGGACATTCATCCATCTTGAAATTCTATAAATAAAGAGCTCATATCCTCATTTGATCATCCACAATCCAAGAAAAGTTACCATGCTCAAATATCTCTTGAATTCCATCCATTATCCTTTATTCATAGCTAGGTTTTTCAGATTTTTGGCTTGGAGTCTTCATTCTTCATCAAAAAAGTGGATCAATCTCTTCAACATTCGAAACTTGCATCTTAGGAATTGGGAAAGGGCCAATTTTCACATCAAATTGGCACCAATTCTCCCATGGGATCATGAGTTTTCACCACTAATTAGGATTTAATCTTTATTTTATCATTTATATTGTGTTGCTATTTTCTTTCCTAGTTTGAGGTTGTAAATGGATTTCATGGGGAATCCTTGTTTTGTCTTGCAATATCTAACTTGAGGTGTTTATTCTCCTTGTTTTGCAGGTACCAAGGTTGGGGTTCGCACATTTGGCACTAGAAGGAGGGTTGGATATCATTATTTCTAGTTTTTTCTTGAAATTTCCACATTTTTCTTCACACAAGAAATTCCGATGTGGGCTCGTCAGCGTCACTATTTTGGCACCGCGAGCTCATCAGCGTCGCTATATGGCACTGCTTGAAACACAAACTATGACGGACTCATCCTGCCAAAATATTTGAATTCTAAACTCTGTCGCTGGACTCGCCGACTTCCAGAAACTTTCAAAAAATATTAAACTCCGATGTTGGACGCAAACTGTGATGTTGGGGGAAAATTGCGACGTAGTTGAGCTCTCTGTCTCGACACAGAGTGCTGCTGACTGGTAAGAGGCACTGTGAGGGCACTGTTGGGAGAACAAACTGTGACGCCATCATGAGTTGTGATGTTGGGAGATAGTAAGAAGGGAAAATTTAATTTTAGCACATTCTTTTGATTTATGATTGATTTTTCCTCAGTTTTTTGCTTTTAATTTCTGTGTTTTTCTAGAATCTGACTGGTTTTTCTCACTTGTAGGTTGGAAATCAAAAAACAAGGGAAGAAAGACCATGATGATGATATTTCATTCAATCAAAGTGTTTTTAAACACTTAGTGTTTATTTAAAACTTCTTTAAGAATTTGTTATCTTTTTCTTCTCAGGATACTAATTTTCATTTGGGCTTAAAAAGAACCTTTTCCATTTTTTGCAAAGCCTAAAATGAACTTTAGGATTACAACTTACTAGATTTTGTTTCTTGCATTAACAAATGAGAAAAATGTTTATCACTTGTCTTTTGGTGCTCTAAAACAAATTCATTATTGCTTTGTGGGATTTAAAAAGAACAAGTGTAGCTTTGTTTTTCGTGAGGGCTTACTTAGACTAAAGGCATTGAAAAAGGATGTATGCGCTTCTCTTGCACTTTATAGCAATCTTGAGAATCAAAAGGCCTTTTTCATGACTTTAGGGTGCAATAAAGCAATCACCTCCACACTTTGATTTGGGTTTAAAATTGAACATCTTGTGCAAGTGTGAGTGGGGGCATTGTTGCATATATTCTCTCTCCTTGTTGCCAACAAGGATTGATCGAGTTACGAATAGTGTTTCTTATTCACTTTTTTTTTATCCTAGAGGGCTTGCCTTGGGGAAAAAGTAATTACCCAAGGGAACGACTCAACTGGTAACACTCTAAAGCAAGGAGTATTTCCAACTGGGATATAAATGTGGATATTGGACAAAATGCCAATATCATGTGGTTGTTTTTGATAAGATGGATCCGAAAGGGGACTCTTGTTGTATGGGTCAATCTATATGAACAGAAAGTCCTTATTAAAATCCATGTGGTATAATTTTCCAAAATCCTTTAATCTATTTTTTGGTGCAAGAACGGTCATTCTGAAGCCGCCCCACACTTTTACGGTCTTCTTGTAAAAATGGAAAGCACGCCATGGGAGTTTCATGGGTGTTGATGCTTGGCTGCCCCGTATAAGTGAGTGCCATGGAGGGGAGCCAGTGGGGTCGAACATCTAACCATTCGCTAGAGATAAGCGTAGCTGGACTTGTCCAAGTGGGAATCCAACAAATATTGTCTTTCACATCCATAGGATTGTACTTATTCTTGGGTTACAAAATGCATTGCTTGATCGAAAACATCTCAAAAATAAACACTTAACATCATCCAAATTTCAAACCCTTTTGAGGAAAAATACATTGACTCAATCCATATGTTATTTCTTTCCCTTGGGATTCACATCCTTATAGGTTTCTAAACATTGGATTATATCTCAATTTTTCTTCTTAAGTAAACAATAGGAAACCCTTGCCTTAAGTTCATTGAAATTCCACAACATATCTTGTGGGAGTTTGAAGAAATTAAGACATTGGACATCTTAGTTTGAAAACCTAATTGAAGAAAGTTTTTTTGGTAAAATAAAGACATTAAGAAAAGCTAAGAAAAATGAACTTTCATATGTGTTGAAGACTCATAACCCCAATGCAAAAATCATTGGTTAGAAATCCGAAAATGAATGTTCAAATGAAATAATTTCTTGGTTACAAAGGTCTTTAGGAAGCATTTGCATGCTCTTCAATACCTAGGTCTAGGAAAACAAAGTGTACCTTTTTAGGTTCATCCTAGGATCAAAACATATAAAAATATTTTTCATACATCCTTCAAAACATCCAAAACAACATCATCTCGCAATCACCTTTTGGAAAATCTTGAAATCATCCTTACATACTAGGCTTTGTGGTGAAATCAAAATCATCAAAAATCATTAAGACTAAATCCTTGTAAACATTTATCAAAATCACCTTTTGCTAGGCATGTGTAGATGCATCCTTTTGCATATGCTTAGTCAAAGTTATCAAAATCTTCTTGTCTAGCTTAGTGTATGTAGATGAATCCTTCTTCATATACTTAGTGAAAGAATCATCTTTTTTCAATAGGTGTGGGCAGATGCATCCTTCTCCTCACACATATTCATCATCCTTTGAACAAAGTTATCCCTTAGATCATCATCCAACATCTTAGGGTCTTTTTGTTCAAAATTTAAATCAAAATCAAGGAAAAAATCTCAAATCCAAAAACAAATCAAAATCAAAATCCGCAAGTCCTAAAAGCCTAGTATCTCATTCGAGATTTATCAAAAGCCAAAACATCCATATCATCCATCCCTAAACATCATCATCATATCATCACCTTTGATCCTCAAGGCATCCTAAAAAAAATTATACTTTGGGACATAAAATAAAGATCAATTCAAAGAATCAAGAGATTCATCTCCCATATTCTCAAAGATTGATCCTTGTTTTATGGTTCTAACTAGATCTCAATACAAGAAGAGTATGGAAACCAACAAAGAAACACCCACTTCAAGTGATCTTAGCCAAACAAACACATAAATGAATCCAGCTGAATCAAGCAATCCATTAAACCTCTCATCATCACAAAATCTGCAAGAAGAAATCAAGGAGAGGATCTTACCTTTGGAATGTCTCACGAAGAAATGAATGAAATGCTTCAAAATACAGAGAATCATAAAATCATCAACATCATGATGAGGCTCAACACTTCGTTATACATGCTTGAACTAAAAAATGAAGGGGCCAAGTTGCCTTTGGATTTTGATGTGAGTACCATAGTGGAGACATCATTTCCTCCAATCTCATCCACCATCCCCATCTCACCTACACCCCCATCCCAAAACATCATGCAAAACATTGCGCAAATCACAACATCGTTTGCTCCAACCCAACCCAATGTTAATAAGGGAAGTGCATTTCTCAATGCACTTCAAACACACCCCCTTGTTAATAATCAAAACATGGATGCAAAAACCACATTGGAACAAAACATACCCAAAAACCCATTACATAAAAATGTTCCTCTCACATTCCATCATGATTCATCATCATCATTTTTTCATGCAATGCCACAAACACCTCTTATCACAAATTCACAAGAAAAGGGAGATATGTTTGGACCAGGGGGCATATTCGACACCACAACATTTTCACAAGGACTCACACCCCTTATATTTCCACCTCTTCCACCATTTCCATTATCATCCACATCACTCCTTAGTTTAGGGCTTCCCCCTCTACCAAGTATCAATCAAAACAATATCCTAACCATCAATCAAGGCACTACACCAAGAACCCAAAATTTGTTGTTGATATCGCAACACCAAACAACAATCACACAAGCAATGGAAACATCATCAAACACCCCCTTAACATCACAAAGCATGGTCTCTCAAGGACCAATCACATCAACAACACCATCCATCATGCAAAACACCAATACCACCTTCACAAACACCATTCCAAATCCACCACCACCTCCACCACCACCAACTTCCACCACATCAAGTCAATATAATGCATCATTGTAAGCAACTTTTCAAAGAGGAGACCAACAAGTGCAAAAACAAAAAGCCATATACCTAGCTAATCAACAAGATACTCAAGCTGCGCAAGCTACCCAAGCAGCCCAAGCCGCACTACAAATGCAACAAGTTGCACAAGCCCAAGCTTTACTGCAACAACAACAAGAAGAAGTTGCTCAAGCATTACAAGCACACAAGATTGATCAAGCACAAGCTCTATTGCAACAACAAGCAGCACAAGCACAAGTCACACAAGCTCAAGCTCAAGCACAAGCTCAATATTAGGCACATCAAGCCCAATATCAAGCACAAATCAACGCACAAAGCCAAGCAGTGCAATTGCATGCATATCAACAAGCATTGAAGCAATACCAAGAGCAGCAAGAAGTAGCAGAATTGGCAGCCCAACAAAAAGCATTTTCGGAACAACAACAAGCGTTGTTGGAACAACAATAGGTGCAACAACAAGAACAAATCTTAGCGTAACAACAACAAGATCAACAGCAGGCGTTGTTCATAAAAAAGTAGGTGGAAGCCTACCTAGCTCAGAAAAACATACAAATACCATTGAACAACACACCAAACAACACACTGATCATTCCATCCATTCAACCCATGATTGAAACACCCAAAACACTTTCATCCCACCCCCTGATCTGCAAAATGATGTCACAACACAAATCAGGTTGCTCTCGCAACAAGTGCTTGATCTCCAATTAGGATGAACAACCAAGACACCAAGTAACTTTTGTCCCTATCCATTTGATAGGAGCCTAGAGATGAAACCATTTCCCAAGGGATTTGAAATCCCCAAATTTGAAAAATATCAAGGGATGAGAAACCCTGAAGATCACATTAGGGAATTCTAGGTTCATTGCATGGAAGTTGCATATGACGATACTTATCTGATGCAGCTATTTTCTAGAAGCTTGGAAGGCCCCGGTATAGAATGGTTCTCTCACTCACCTTCAAGAATTAGAATATTCCAAGAAATTAGGGACGCATTCATTAAGAACTACGCATGTAACATTGCAATGGATATTAGTCTCAAAGAACTATACACTCTAAAACAAGGAAAGAATGAATCTTTCACTTCATTCCTTCAATGATGGCGATCCAAGGCTAATCGGAGCAAGTGGACCATGCTAGAAGAACAACAAGTTTTCACCATCATAGCCAACCTTGAAGGACGCTTGGCATTTCATCTCAAGGTTTAGGGCATCACCACATATGATCAATTTATTCCCAAGGTGCTTAGCATCAAAAGAGCCCTTGTGACCCAACCCATAGAATCAACATCATACCATGAACAACAAAACAACCGCCCACCATCCAATTACAATGATAAACCTCACACGTGGGCGAGGAATAAAAATGTTACTAATGATGGTGTCATTGATGCCAAGGTGGTCATTAGTGGTCCACACCAACATACACCCGCACCACAAATCCAAACACAACACCAAAACACACATCACACAACATACCAACCCAACAACAATCCAACCATCAATAACCTCAATGATGAAAGAGGACCACCCCAACACAAAATTTATCCCAAATGAAAATACACCATTTTGGGAGAACCACTTGAAGACATAATGAAAAAGTTGATCGACGAAAAACTCATCTAGCCTCCTACATTCAAGAATTACCAAGAACTCGATGTCAAACCTCCTTGGTATAATGAGAATCAACTTTGCGAATTCCATAAAATCAAAGGCCACACCACAAATAGTTGCATGAGACTCAAAAACATCATCCAAGATCTCATCGATAAAAAAATCATAAATGTGGAACAACCTAGAGGAAATTAGGATCTTAAGATATATACAAATCCGATGCCAAATCATGGCAACAAAGGGAATAACAAGGATAAAGGGAAAGGCAATGTAAATCATTTCTATGAATTCGTCATTGCCTCACTAAATGAAGATTGCATGGTTATCACCATCAAGGGAACCCATGCTGAAGAATGTGGAGTCACCACAAGAGGCGGAAAAGTCACCATCACAGGATCATCCCAAGCAAATAGAGTCCCTGCATCTAGATCCATTCCTAATGGCTATAATTTCCTAGACCAACTCAAGAGAATGCCAGCACACATCTCCATCATGGAGTTGTTAAAAATATCATCAGCCCATAAGAAGATCCTTGAGGAAGCATTAGCCTCATCCACTGTCCCTGTAGACCTCGATGCGGAGCAATTCCAAGCTATGGTTAGAAATATCATAACACCTAATCTCCTTACATTTTCTGAACAAGATTTCCCTGCCCAACCATCTCACAACTGTGCACTTCACTTGGAATCCATCATACACAAAAGAAAAATCAAAAGGGTCTTGGTGGATGGAGGTGCAGGTTTGAACATCTATTCTCTTAGCCTCATCAAGCAATTGAAAATATTAGAAGATTCCATTGACAAAGGAAAGGGCATCATGATAAGAGCATATGATGACCAAGAAAGAGTGTCTCAGGGCACAATCAAACTCCTTATTCAAGTAGGGCCTACCATCATGGAAACCACTTGTCAGGTCTAGGACTTTGACTTTCTGTATAATATCCTCCCATGACGCCCATGGATCCATGCAATGAAAGTCATAGCATCAACCTTCCACCAATGTGTGAAATGTACACATAATGGATAAGAGGTTACCGTCCATGGAGATCCTAAACCTTTCTCATATTGTAAAAATCTGGAGGAAAGTATTACAAAATCCCCCAAGTGCCAAAAAAAGATAAGGGCCCATCCACACCATACATCGACCCTGCCACTCTCGTGTCCACTTATGCGATAGAGACACTCGCCATTCCCACCATTCCCACCATCTTCAACATCAAGCTCATCATCTAAGAGGATGGCTGTGGAAGCTACAAGCTCCCTAACAATGCTTTTGTGATAGGAGAGTTACCATAATCTCCTAGATCACGAGGACGCCCACAAGAAAATCAAGCTTCCACATTACAAATGTATCTTGAAGACTATCCCGAATTCACAAGCTGGGAAGACCTTGGTCAAGAGGTTATTGAAGTAGATCCATCTCACATGTTGTATCAAGATGAAAGACCAACACCTGAATTACCAATGGATGAGACAAGCAAGGGCCTACAAATGATGCTCGCAATGGGATGCACCATAAATCAAAGACTGGGACAAAATGACAATGGCCTCATAATACCTATCATGCCAGAGACATGACCCATAACAAATCTTGGCCTTGGATGTACCGGTCTAATTATAACCATACGTGGCCAAAGTCCTCCTGTTAGAGCGATTAATATTTCTCCTTAGCCAATATTAGCACAAGTACACTCACCAATATCCATAGGTGGAGACATACATAACTTTATAACTGAGCCCTATATTAGTAGCCATGATGAGGATACCATGACCAATCTACCCAGGTTATTTGAGGATACCACCCTGTGTATGATTAGCACTGTCTCCTTCGAACCAGACCATCAAAATCATGAGATCCGTTTAGTGTACCCCCAACTGATTGATTATGACCAACAAGGACCACCAATTCTTGATACATTTGAAAACAACGAGGCACTCTTAGAATTTATGGGATTGAGGTATAACATTCCAGATGGGGATCACAAGGTAGGGTTTATAATGGATTTGGGCACACATTCCTATTACAGGGAAATGATTGAATCCTTCAGTCATAAAAGTGAGAAACTAAGAATCATATCCAAGTCCTTGAGTGAAAACCACCTTGTGGCACTCTTTGACAAGAAAATAGTAAAAAGAAAGGATGTATCCCATGGTGGAAACCTCTCTGAGGTGCTCGAGGATGAAGGATTCAATCTTCCTCTAAGAGCTATCCATAAGGAAAAGTTAGCAGTCTTGGTTGAGAAATGCAATCCTATTAACCTAGGAATAGAGGAGACCTCGCATATCACATTCTATGTGGAATCACTGTTATCAGAAGAGCAAGAACTCCTAGCAGCATTCCTAAAGGAAAGACAAATAAACTTTGCATGGAGTTATGCTGACATGCTAGGGCTTGATCCAAAGACTGTGGTTCATCATTTAGTAGTATATCCAGAAGCAAAGCCTGTCAAACAAAAGCTTTGAAAAATGCATCCTCAAATTGCTCTGTTAGTCAAAATGGAGCTCAAAAAGTTGTTAGATGTAGGATTTATCCGACCAATTGATTATCTAGAATGGGTGTCAAATTTGGTACTTGTTTAAACCTAATGGAGCCATCAAAATCTGTACGGACTTCAGAGATTTAAACAAGGCATGTCCTAAGGATGATTTCCCCCTTCCCAACATTGACATGATAGTAGACATGACAATAGGACATGAGATGCTATCACTAATGGATGGATTTTCAGGATACAACCAGATCATGATAGCAAAAGAAGATCAAATTAAGATGACTCTCACTTTTCCATGGGGGACCTACTGCTGGAACATGATGCTATTCGACTTAAAGAATGTAGGAGAAACCTATCAAAGGTCCATGCCATTAATATTCTACAACATGATCCATAAAACAGTCGAAGACTATGTCAATGACATTCTAGCTAAGTCAAGAAAAATACAAGATCATATAGCAACCCTAAGTGCTATCTTTGACAGACTGGAGGAATACAAAGTCAAACTAAATCCCAAGAACTGCGTCTTCGGTGTACAATCAAGTAAATTGCTAGGATACATAGTGTCCATGAGGGGTATAGAGGTGGATCCAGAAAAAGTGAAAGCAATCCTTGAGATGGAAGCACCAAAGACATTAAAACAATTGAGAGGCCTCCAAGGCCGACTTCAATCCATCAGATGATTCATAACACAACTGGTAGACAAGTAGAACCCATACTCTCACCTACTCCACAAGGGAGTAGCATACAAATGGGATACAAAATGCGAAGAAGCATTTAACAAAATCAAGAAATATCTACTGAAACCACCAGTTTTAATGCCACCTTTCCCAAGAAAGTCATTGATCTTATATGTGTCAGCAATAGCAGCCACCCTTGGATCTCTCCTAGCTCAGCATGATGAAAACAGAATGGAGAGGGCCATCTACTACATCAGCAGGACAATGGTAGGTCATGAGTTAAACTACTCATTCATCGAGAAAGCTTTCCTCACAGTAGTGTTTGCATCCCAAAAATTTAGACATTACATGTTGGCACACAAGATAAATCTCATCGCAAAAATTGATCCCCTCAAGTATCTCTTATCAAAGTCAATGCTCACAGGAAGAATGGAAAAATGGGTGATGATACTATAAGATTATGGCATTGAGTATGTAGAGCGGAAAGCCATTAAGGGCTAGGTTATTGTGGATCAACTAACAGAAGCACCTATTTATTCTGAGAACCCTCTTATCTCATAATTTCTTGATGAATCCATTTTTAACCTCAATGTAATTGACCATTGGAAAATATACTTCAATGGTTCATACACACAACATGGATTAGGAGCTGGTGTCTTCTTCATCATCCCACAAGGGTATTGCATACCAAAGTCATACAAATTGGCATTTCCTTGCACCAACAACATAGCGAAATACAAGGCTTTGACTATAGGTCTTAGGATAGAATTGCAATGGAACATCACAGCTCTCAAGGTGTATGGAGACTCTCAATTGATCATAAATCAGGTCAATAATGAATATCAGTCTAAGGATGACAAGCTCGCTCCATACAAGAAATTGGTGGAGACTCTCAAGGAATCCTTCATTGACATAACATTTGAGCATATTCCAAGAACCAACAACAGAGTAGTAGATGCCATGGCGACAATTGGGTCCCTATTAGACATCCCTCACAATGTTCTGAAATATGAATTTCTGATTGAGTAGCTTCTCATTCCCACATTCAAGGTAATAGAATCAGAATATGTGTGTGAATCATTGGTCCTATCAATCCTTGGTATCATGACATCTATACATATCTTTGAATAGGAGTCATATCCGCTAACCTACCATCAAACCTAAAATGAACCTTTGTTAAAAAGGCATCCAAATTTGTGATCCTACGTGATACCCTATACCATAGAAGCATAGAAGGCACCTTGCTACACTGTTTAAATGTTGAGGAGGCATTAACCGCTCTAACCAAGGTACACAACAGTATCTGTGGTTCACACTCAAGTGGAATGACCATCGCTAAGAAATTGTTGAGGATGGGGTATTATTGGCCCACAATGGAAAGAGAAGCACATGATCATGCTAAAAAGTGTCTACAATGTTAGCAGCATGGGGACCTCATCCATGCTCTAGCTCAAGAGCTTCATCTTATTGTCACACCATGGCCCTTTTCACAGTGGGGACTTGATCTCATTGGAAAAATCACACCTACCTCATCCAATGGCCACAAGTTCATCATAACTACAATTGAGTACTTCACAAAGTGGGTGGAAGCCATACCCATGACGTATATAACCAGGAAGAAGATCTCAAAATTTATCTTGAACTATCTCATCTATCGTTATGGGGTCCCACAAGCCATTATCTCAGATAATGGGACACCATTCAAGAACTAGGAGGTTCGTGACTTGTGTGAGAAATTAAAAATCCAACATCGCTTCTCCACCCCATACTATCCCCAGGGCAATGGCCAAGCATAAGCTACAAACAAAACCATCCTCAAAATCCTTAAGAAAATAGTCAATGACATAGGTCATGTCTAGCATCTGCAACTTAATCCTGCCCTCTAGGCTTATCGAACCAGCATCCGCACACCCACTGGCGCCACCCCATTCTCCTTGGTCTACAAATTAGAAATCGTACTCCCCATTGAGATCGAGCTCCCATCTCTTAGAATATCACTGCAAAACCTCATCACTAATGAGGACTACCAGGTATCAAGACTAAATGAGTTGGAGTTACTGGATGAGAGACACATAGATACTTTAAATCATTTACAAGTCTATCAAAATAGACTCAAACGGAGCTACAACAAGAAAATCAGAAGCAGTACTTTCCAAGTCAGAGAACTGGTATTAAAAAAAAATCAAAAAAATGTCCCAAACCCAAGCAGCAAAGGCAAGTTTGAACCTAATTGGTTAGGACCTTTTGTCATCACAAGTTATAAATTAGGGGCATACCAGTTATCAACACCTGAAGGGGAACCTCTACAGGAGCCCATGAATAGCTCCCATCTCAAAAAAATTTATGCCTAAATCTTTCAAGGTATAGAACCAAAAAATCCAAGAAATTATAAAATATCCTTAAAAATGGTCACTTTGGTGAAAACCGGGCAACCAGGCATGTTGGTGACAACAAAAAAAAGCAAAAAAGCAAAAAATCCAAAAAAATTAGAATAAGGATCAAAAAAATCATCCTCTAGTGAAAACCACTTCAGTGGCACTTTAGGCAAGTACCTTGGTGAAAACTTGGCAAATAGGTGCCTTGTGTAAATAAGCACTTTCCATCCACCAAGATCTGTGTGGCTTGTCTGGCATCATCCCTCCATTTCGATTCCATCATCCATAGCAGTCAGGTCTCCATCCGTCACTCATCCACTCGCATCCGCACGATAGCTTGGTCCTATTTTCGTCTCGTGATCCCTCCTAGTACTACTCTGCCCATCCTCAAGGTTAGTTTGTCCTGCCTTTATCAGAGTAGTTTATTGTATCACGTTGGGGGCACGTTCTCATCGGATTGGATTCATGTATATTCTTAAAGTCCTCAAATTAGAAAAAACCAAAAACATTAGAAAATCATAAAATCCAAAAACATCAAAATATCAAAAAATCCAAAAACATCGGAAAATAAGAAAATCCAAAAACATCAAAACATATCAAAATTCAAAAAATAGGTCAAAAGTTGGTCAAAATCCAAAAACAGAGTCGTCATGTCAAACTATGTCGTCTCTAAGCTTGAACGTAGGCAAGGTTGATCTTTGATCATCCCCCGAGACATTTAGGTCAGTCCTATAGGAGTCTGTCATAATAAACTGACATTTCATCATGTATATCCCCATCTATAAATTGGTCAAGTCATCAGTTGAACTACGTGGTCTCTACGTATATAACGTAGCAAGTCTAGTCTATTGACCAGCCTTCGAGACCCCTAGGATAGGTCTTTAGGTTAGTCTCTTGGTCAAAATCTCAGAAAATCCCAAAAACATTGAAAAATCAAAAAATCAAAACATTTGCAAAATCTCAAAAAATACCAAAAATAGCCTCAAAACATTGCAAAAACATCAAAATATCCAAATATTTGAAAAAATCCACCCGTCTCATCTCGCTTGCACCCACTATAAACACCATCCATAATAAATTGATCACCATCCTCAATCTTTGGCAGGATAATTGGAAACAAGTCTAGCAGATTAAAAGTGAAAACTCAAAAATGTCAAGTCTAAAGTCTAAGTCAGTACGTAAACAAGCTCGTTATCTCTTTGTATTGGTAACTCATCATCTAAATTGATCCCATATCAATCATCCCTTAGAACACTCTAGATAAATGAAATGACGTGCTGCCATCCACTAACATGTCCAAGGATGAATCCTTCCTACAATGAGAATTATCTTTTGGCAATAAGTTTTGGTTATTATCCTTATAAAACACATCTTTCCATTAGCGGTATTGAAGAGCATCAGTTTTTTTGTTTACTTGGTCTATATCTTTTGACTTATCTTATTTTGCACTCGTTCCAAGGATGTCTCGATGATATCCCAAAATAGAGGATTTAGAGAAATAGGAATGGGGCAATGATCATTTCTTTTGTCTGCTGTGCTTGTTGGACATTCTTGTAATATAACCTCGGCAAATACTTGCTTTGTTAGGTATGTATGGAAGAGGTCAAGGGTAACTTGTTGACTATTGCATGGATAGGTTTACCTTTCCATTTTTTGGTCTGAGATGTCTAAAACTTCTGAAGCACACCCTAGCAAGGTTTCTGTATGTCAAATGTGAACAAGAATACTCTCATGTCTACTTGTCAGGTCAAAGTCCATCACACTAGCTAAGACTCCATACTGGTTCCCTATACCTCGATGCATCGTACCACGTGTGTTATCAAACATAAGAAAATTTGGCCCTTTGAAAATCCCAATTCTTCGGCAAGTCATCATCATCATCATCATCATCATCATCATCATCATCATCATCATCATCATTTGCATTTGCATCATCTTGTGTCTTGTTGAAATGACTTCTTTTCTTACTAATCACGCTAACAAGGTACTATGACAGTTGATCATCATCACCATCATTGCCATCAATCCTGCATCCACAAATCATTAGCATATCACATAAACATATCATATAGGAAACATACACATTGCATTTTAAATCATCATATAAATAGGTTATCATAAACATTCTTCACAGAGATGTGCATCCATGTCATTGCATTTTACCTATTATAATGCATCTCATGACATTATATCAATCATTGCATGAACATTCATTTGCATTTCATATTACCATCTATCATATAAATCATCACATAAGCATCTACAGAAGCATCTCATAATCATTTTTCACATAATCAATATATAAGTATTTAATCCACTAGGCATACATATTCGCATAACATCATGACATCATCTCACCACTTTACGCATCAGCATATCACTTTGCATGAACATTTAATTTCATCACATACATCATCATCTATTATGTTTAGAATAATAATATTTGTTATTCTAAGCATCGTAAATAAAACCATTTCATCATGCATTAACACCATCTCATTTGCATCATATCACGACCATCGCGTTTGCATTATCATAAATAGATCATCACATTTGCATATCATAATCATAACGCATACATCATTAGAAATAAATGCATCCATAAAGACATCACTGCAAAGCATATAGAAATAAACCATCCATGTATAAAGGAGAACACAATACATCACATCAAAATCGGCTCATATATATCATCAATCATCAACTGTCATAGTACAAAGAATAAATCGGATCACTATACATATATGTCAATCGGTACAAAAAACACCCATCGGGCTATCAAAAATGAGCCCATAAGGCACAAAAAGTGTATCATCTGGATCAAGCTCGATCTATATGAATGCTACCCTCTCCCCTATCACCATGACCCTTTGGTGGTCTCTGGCTAGCCCGCTCTAAGTACTCTGGGATCCAATCTACTCTGGGTATGATATCATGATAAGCCTGATGGTAGTACTCTACCTCTTGGATGGCATCCCTATAAGATCATACTGGCACTATACCCTACGAGGAGGAGGCTGTCATACTCTCTATCTACTGTCTGCAGCCTAGCTCTATGGCTGCCTATACCTCTGCAACCTGTCTCTATTGTATGGCCTAATCTCTCTTTTCTCTAAGCTGCTCTCTCTTGGCCCTCGCCTAATCTCTCTCAACTATAACAGCTTGAACTTGGGCCTGGAGCTGCGTAATCAGTGCATCTCGTGCATCTGCCTGACCTGCTAGCTATACCCGTGGCTGCACACAAGGATGATCCTCACCCTCGGCTCATGGTGGTGGGACTGGCGGCTCCTGCTACTGATCTTGCATATGTATATCCCCGTGACCTGGCGGGACTAGGGGCACAACTAGTGGATCCTATCAAATCTCAACCCTCAATCCTCGCCCTCGTCCTCTCCCTTTGCCTCTAACCCTACGCACCTCTGGATCCTCACCTGGAACAGTCAACCGAAGAGGAGGTCTGAACCAGTCCCTGTAGGCTTGTGTGGTACCTAGATCTGCCAAGCCCTGATCATAAGCCCATGATCGAGCTACCAAGTGCCTAAAGCTGTCAACTACCTCGAAGGTAGGAATACCATGTCCCCATGACACCTATGTCATTCTGCAAGGAAAGATGGCTATGTAGTCATCATCAGGCTGATCCTGTGGCTCTCTGAACTGATGTTGCATGCGCCCAGGTAGATACCTCTCAATCATCATGTGCTCCCACCCCTACATATATCAGTCCTAATGGCAGTAAAAGAGCTAAGCAGCATCGTTGGCCCATCCAGGCTGACCAAGGTATGGATGCCAAGTAAAGACAAGCATCTCATCTAGGACCCACCTCTAGAAGGGAATCCCATGCTCACCAGTGTGTGTGAAGGACACACCGCCTCGGTATTGTGCCACGAGGGCATCCTCTATCCCCATCAGAACTGGACTAACATGTGGACATAGCACATAAATGTGCTCCCATGCCTAGACATGAAGTAAGGTCACTCCATCCCCCAACACTCTGCCATCCACGTATATGTACTCGTGAAGGTCCCTGTAAAGTGAAGCTAGAAGAACAGGCCCCCACGCAAAACAAACTAGCCTGTCTCGGACCATCCGCTCCTAGCAATACCCCCGGCTAGGACTAAAGTATCACCCTCGTCTATCTAGCGCAACCAGACCCGAAATGATCACTGCAATTGTCTAGTGGAAAAGAGGTGCAACGACCCTGTATCTCTTTAACTCAATCTGTCCCTCATAGTAGATGATGTCCCATGTGACAAGGACTCAGATGCAGGACTTGCATCCCTCATCCATATCATAGATCACCCATCGGCCATGAATAGGCAATGGTAGAATGCACCAAATGTCCTCCAAGGTGACGTTGGCCTTGCCAGTGGGGAGATGAAATGACGATGTCTCACTATGCCACCTCTTGGCCAGTGCTAACAGCATCCCTAGGTGGGTGCTCACGGGCGCCGCATATGTAATATGCCATAATCCTGTAGCTCCCAGTCGATCCTGGTCCCTGTCACTCAAATCCCATAAGATGCTAGCCAAATCTCGCAATCGGTGTTCCCGAGTGTAGAGCTCCCTCAGCCCGTCCTGCATCAAAGAAGGTCAGTGTGTTAAAATTTTTGAAAAATTCCTAGTCAAACACTCCAAGAAAGTTCCTAGCGATGCAGTTTGTGAAGGCGTCACAGTTTGATTTTACTCAAAATCTGACACTCGAGCCCAAAAAGAGCCAAATGGCACTGCCGTGGTGCACTTTCCCTTCCAGCATCACGGTTTGGGTGAAAAGGGCGCTGCCGCGGCACACATTACCCAAACCGACCCGTCAAGCCCGAGCCTAGCGTCGAAGTTTCTAAACTTTGAATTGCACCGCTGCGATGCTAAACTGCACTGTTGTGGCACAAAACGGCCTAGTGCAATGCAATTTAAATACCGAACGGTGCTATATAGCGCCATTGGAGGCGAGCTCCCCTTCTAAAGCATTAATTACATCATTAAATGAAAAAATGAGGCTTGGGTAAGGGTCACATACTGGTGCCCCAATGATAGGCAGCCGCTGGAATGTCTGAACTCGATCAATGATGTGTAGGGGAAGCTGTCGTTGCACCATATCGTCAAAGAGTCAGAGCTCAAATCTCAAGTTTGCTAGCGGAGGTGTGTGAAAATGACTTGAAAGTGACCCCTCGGGCCCCTTTTAAGCCTAAAAATTAGGGTTTTTTAACCCTAAATAGCTGTCTTGCTAGGGTTTTGGATCCCCGAACCTATTTTGGTCTGATTGATGCTTGTTTTTCATCATTTTATTGTGTTTAGACACGTTTTTAGCCTCTTGGACCCCTTTCGGACCTGTCGGGTACTTTGTCATCTTTCTTCGTGAGATCACCCAAAAAATTAAAATTTTCGTTTGATCTCTTGAGGGGGCATTATAATGGCATGTTTTCTCCCACCATGCAGCAGTGGGGCAAGTTTTCTAAATATTAAAATTTTTGGCTTCAATCGAGATCATTTATTCTTTGAACCAATGCAACGAGTGCATTGCTTCAAAGAGGGGAAAAATGTAGATATGTAAAATATACTGATCAATATCATGCATCTAATCCTGACTTACTAACATCGTTTCTTCCTGAATCATCCCTCGTCTAACCATTTAATCAAATTCCCCTATCTGATTAAATTCATCAATATTCGTCTCTTAATTAAATAAATCATTTTATCTAATCAAGTCAATCTCTTTTGTTAATTAAATCAATCCATATGATCTAATTATCCTTATTTAATTAAATAATCAATTTATTTGATTAAATCTCTAAAGTCTATCCATTAAATTAAATAAATTAAAACCTTATTTGATTTAATCTAACACCATCTCTTTTAATTAAATAAATCAAAATCCTTATTTAATTATCCTCTTATCATATTCCTCTGTTATTTGATTTAAATAAATCCATAAATCTAAGTCAAATAAGTCACATCATCTAATCTCCTGTTAAATTAATTAACCCTTGATTAATTTAACCTCATCTCATGTCCCATCCTCTAGATAATGCAAGTTGCACATGAAAATAGATTTAATTCATCTATTAAATCTCTATTTTCCTCACAAGGCATCTTTTGGAATATTCTCTCAATTTGAATTAAAAAATTCCAAGTCAACATGTACATCCAACAAGGCATTTAAAATCTCTTTCATGTCCTTTTCCTTGAGCCAAGTGGCATTTATTGCATTTCCCCTTCCCTCTTGCATGTCATTTCAACAAATTTGAAATTCAAATATTATGCATTTATTGGCACAAACCCTAAATATTGCACATCCATCATCCATTCATAGCTTGACAAGTGGCATCATATCATTGGATGAATGTTAGTCCCACATTGCTCAGATTTGGACATTCATCCATCTTGAAATTCTATAAATAAAGAGCTCATATCTTCATTTGATCATCCACAATCCAAGCAAAGTTACCATGCTCAAATATCTCTTGAATTCCATCCATTATCCTTGAGTCATAGCTAGGTTTTATAGATTTTTGGCTTGGAGTCTTCATTCTTCATCAACAAAGTGGATCAATCTCTTCAACATTCAAAGCTTGCATCTTAGGAATTGGGAAAAAGGGTCAATTTTCACATCAAATTGACACCAATTCCCCTATGGGATCATGAATTTGCACCACTAATTAGGATTTAATCTTTATTTTATCATTTATATTGTGTTCTTTGCTATTTTCTTTCCTACTTTGAGGTTGTAAATGGATATCATGGGGAATCCTTGTTTTGGCTTGCAATATCTAACTTGAGGTGTTTATTCTCCTTGTTTTGCAGGTACTAAGGTTGGGGTTCGCACAACTATCTCTCTAAATCTTTTGATTAGACATCATTGAGAGGTCCTTGGAATGAGTTCAATAAGATAAACCAACAAGATAAAGAGTAAACAAACAAGCTAATGTTCTTCATACCGCTAGCCAAGACTAAACTATGGTGATGCCTGATGTTGATGTCCATTGTAGGAAGGATGCATCCTAGGACATGACGATATCAGATGATTTGTTATGAGACTGATTGGATGATAGGCTATTGACACAAAGAGTTGACCAACTTGTTTATGTACTAACTTAGACTTGAGATTTTGATGTTTTGAGTTTTCACTTTCGATATGCTAGACTTGTTTCTGACTGTTTCACCAAAGGTTGAGGATGACAATTTTTTATTATGAATGATGTTTATTTGTGGGTGAAAACGAGATGAGGGGATGAATTTTTTCAAATATTTGGATGTTTTTGGTGTTTTGACATGTTTTGAGGTTGTTATTGGTATTTTTGGGTTATTTGAATGTTTTTGGATTTTATGAGATTTTATGAATGTTTTTTGGATTTTGATGTTTCAGGGGCTGATCAAAGATTATCCTGCCTACATTTAAGCTCAGAGACAATGTAGTTTAGATACCATGTTTTTAACCTTTTCTATTTTTTATGAGTATTTTTTGATTTTGATATGATTTGGATGTTTTTGGGCTCTTTTTATTTTATTTTATGAATATTTTTGGATTTTTGCATGATTTTGATGTTTTGGATATGGATATGTGATGATATCAGTGATCTATTTTGGGATTTTTTTGAAAACCAAGCTAAGGTTGGTTGATCAGATTAATGAATTGATGATGATAACATTGTTGAGGATGCAGAACAATGCAAGGATAGTGTTAAGCAACATGAGGATTAGGATGGATATCCCAAGATGATAAGGGATTGATTGGATTTGATGATGATAACATTGTTGAGGATCCACAACAATGCAAGGATAGTGTTAAGCATCATGAGGACTGGGAAGGATATCTCAAGATGATGATGGATTGGATTTGATTGATCAGGATTTTGAAGCTTGGTTTGGAACAAATTTTTTTTTGAATGATTTGATGTGACGTTGACGTGCAAACTATATGCAACTAATATTGATTGTTTGGATTGATGTTCAATGAAAGATAAATCTTAATAAGGAACATCTTCTTGTAAAAATGTGTCATGGACTAGTGATTTGGATTTTGGATCATAAATTATTTTACAAATTTGATTTCACATTTTCCAATGTTCGGATCACCATATAAGCTAGAGGATATAGATCAAGATTTATTCTTGAAGCAAGATGTAAATATCCGCCCCTAGTGTCTAGCAATGTATGGAATGCCATGGATGGATACATTGATAGGTGTGGATGGATGGATATGGTAAGAACAAAAAGGATGCCAAGGATTATCTTGTGATAAGATAATAGGTTCAAATAGAGGATGGTCATTTGGACAATGCTTCATGGCTCAAATAATGTTGGGTAGGATGGGATCAATGAAAATGACCCATGTCAATATGTTTACCATAACCAAGTGTAAAGTGTACACCAAACCTTGTCAAGATCGAGATAACTTGGACCATCGATGGTAATAGGTGAAAAAGGATTGGATAAATGGTTCATGGATGAATGGATTTATTATGGATAAGATGGATGGAATGCTAGAATTTATTATGGATGGGATGAGATGCTTCCATCTGAAATGGCACACGTAGATGCTAAATTCTACACATGATGTGTATTTTCCAGGTTTTCATCATGGTACTTGTCCAAAGCACCACCGTAGTGGTTTTCACTAGAGGATGATTTTTTTTTTCTACTATTTTCAATGCTTCTTTTTTTTTTGTATTTTTCTGAAAGATTTTCAGCTCATGTTGAACCACCTTGTGGTATTGATATAGATGCCCCTATCATAATGTGCCATTGATATCCTACTTGAAGAAGTTTTTTTGCCAAGATACATGCACTTGAATGCAACTTTTGAGATTCTTGATCTACTTTATTGATACCAAAGTTAACTTTGTCTTTGTGCGCACATCGCGATAGAGTGCCTTTTGAATCCTTATGATGAAGGGTGGCTTCCAATACATGGTCAATGTGAGAATTGGATATCATGCATGGAAGTGTGGATGGAGTGTGTTTAGGAATAAAAGATGGATTGGTTGATAGTTTGGAACCTTTGACTCTCCAAACTTTGGAAGATGAGCAATGGTGGGTGGATACGGAAGTGTTCATGAAATTAGGACCAATTGCTTGATATACTTTGTATGTTTCTTGAGAAGCTTTCTTTTTCTTTTGTGGAAATCTTTGATGGATACTTTCCCATTTTTTATTTTTCCCCATAGTTTCTTTGACTAATGGAGTTTGATAGGGATAATCTTTCTTTGTATTCTTTGGTATCCATTTGTATTTGATTTGTTTGATATGCTTCTTAGCTTTTTTTCCTTTGATGAGGTTCTTCTTTCTTTGATTTACATCCTTATTTTGATATTGGTACCAATTTGTGGATGGGGTGATGGGTGGATGAAGATTCATGATGCGGCTGGTTGTAGTATTGGCATCAGTTTCATCATAAGGATTCTTTGTGCTCCCTATGTTGATGTTTGCTTGAGATGAAGTTTCCCCCAGTATGGTGGTAGTAGCACCTTTGTTCCTTGATTCTTCCTATTTTTAGATGTCTTGTTTAGAATGCATTCTTTGATAAATGACTATTGCAGATGATGTTATTTCACTTTGCTACTCTACTAACTCTAGAATATCTTGTTCTTTTTGACCTACTTCCTTGAGTGGATAATATTGGATATCTTTATTCATGATGTCCTCAGTCTAAGTTTGGGATATATCTAATCCTAATGTTGACAACTCAATTTGACTATAGGAATTGATAACCTACTCTTTTTATGTGATAATGTTAGGAGTAAAGGAATCTTGTTCTAAATGAAGATCATCTATGTGTCCATCCACATAAAGCATCTCAGGGGTAGATGGAGGAGTATGTGCTATGTGGATATGATCATCTTGTATAGATAAAAGAGTATCCATTAGATCATTGTAGTATCTTGGAGATACAAATTCTTGATCTTGAATGATTTTGGAATTGCTTTCGACATGCTTTGGATCAAGTTCTTGACATGGGTCAGTTTCAAAGGATGGATTGCTTACAAAGGGTTCTTAGATATCTTCATTAGGCATAGGAAGTGGCTCAATATCCTCTTGATCTTTGAGTGAATTTGGATCAAATGTTGATTTGAGGATTCCTTCAATATCTATAACCATGAGGTCAAAGGTTGTCAACATGTCTTGGAAAGGACCATTGCTAGACCTTGGTGAAAGATGTTGATAATGCTTTGGAATAAATTCTTGAGATATGTTCTCTAAGTCATTAGGTGATGTAGAGAAATTTTCAGCATGATCATTGGTCGATGGGTCGCGGATTATGTCAATAGGATGAAATAATTCTAATACTACTACTTAAAATAGATCACTAAAAGGTGCCTCTTCATGTATGGTGAGTTGGTCATCGGATGAAATGGAAACATCTTCCATGTGCTTGTTGATGGATAGATCTTGATCATGTGATCATTGACTTGGATCGATACATGGAATCAGTAACATTTTGGTGCAATTTTGAACAATATTTGCTTGTTGGGCTTGGTATTGGCTTTGAGCTTTTGCTTGTGCTTGAGCCTGGGATTGTGCTTGTTGAGCATCTTGTGCAATCTATGTAGCTTGTGAGGCTAGTGATACTTTTTATGCTTATTGTGCTTGTAGTGTAGCATAAGCAACTTAAGTAGCTAGTTGTGCAGCTTGTTAGTTTTGGTTTTGTTTAATTGCCTTCTGATAAGCATCCTGCTGAGCAGCTTGCAATGCAATGATATATTGGTTTGATGTGTTTGGATTGGGTGGTTGTGGTGGTGGAGGTGGGTTTAGAATGGTGCTTGTTGTGGTGATGAGAAGCATTGTTGTATTGATGATTGAGATTTGGGTGGTGGATGGTGTGATTGATATGCTTGGTCTCTAAGAAACCATGTTTTGAGGGATGATTGATGATGTGGTGATGGTTTGTGTCCTTGGGATGGTTTCCATCTATTTTTTTGATGTCGATGGCAAGGTGGAAGTATTTGGAATGATGTTTTCACTGATGCTTGGTGGGTTGATCTGATTTTGTTGATTGATGCTTGGTAAAGGGGGAAGTCCTAAACCAAGAGGTGATGTGGATATTCATGGAAATGGTGGAAGTAGTGGAAAAGTGAGTGGCATAATTCCTTGAGAAAATTATAAAGATGTAGGGTCAAAGATGCCCCCTAGTCCAAATAAGTCACCTTCTCCTTGTAAGATTATGGGGAGAGAAGTTTGAGGTGTTGCATGAAATGATGATTATGGGTCATTAGGATCATGAAAGGTGAGGGGGATATATTATTGTGATGGATCTTGAACAACATTCATGTGATTTGCAAACATATCTATCCAAAATTTTACCAATTGTGGATTCAAAATGTTCATTCTTGGTAAAATTATGCTTGATATGTTCATATTTGGTATGTATGGATTTGGCGGGATGATGTTGTTTCATTGAAGACTCATGCATTGATTGTTTGGCTGATAGATTTGTGAGTTTGGACTTGGATTTAAATCTACCATTGGAAAGGTGTTCTAAAATCTAGATTGGGCATACTCGCATTTGTTGTACCATTTAGGTTTGTCAAAGATAATGATCCCATGTATGGATTGTATAAATGTGAGTTTTGATGATCAATTGGCATTGTAAGGGTTTAATAGTTTGGTCAATTTAGACCACTCATGATGTATGAATCAAGTTTACATTCCATTTTTTTCTTGTGTTGAGGTCTAGTTTGAACCATAAAATGAGGTTCAAAAGAGAAGATCTAGGATGATTAAGTATCAAAGGTGAAATGATGAAGTGTGTTAAAGGTGGATGATTGATGGATGATTGGAACTCTTGAGAAATCTTAAAGGAAATGTTAAACTTTAGGACTTGGATTTAGTTTTTTTATTTTGATTTGGGATTGATTTGATTTGGATTTGGATGTAGATGGTGAACTCATAAACTCCAAGAGGTTAGATGTTGTCCTAGAGTAAATTTGTCCATAAGTTGCTAATTTGACTAAGTGTGAGAAGAAGGATTCATCTAAGCACACCTACCCAAACAAGATGATTTTGATTGACTTGAATTTGATTTTGCATAACGAACTCCTCAATCCCAAGATGTTGGATTCTATCATGGGATAGATTTGTCACAGTGTTTGATAATTTGATTAAATTTGTGGAGAAGGATGCATCTACACACATCTAATCAAACAAGATGATTTGTATTTGATTTGATTTTGATTTTCCCAAAGCTTAACATGGAGGATTTTTTCAAACCTTTTTCAAGAGTTGATGGTGAAATGATTTTTGGTTTGATGTTCAAAGATAGATGAAAGTTTTCATTTTGATCCTAGATGTACCTAAAAAGAATCTTGTTTACAAGACCTCAGTTTTGAAGAACATGCTTTACTCTAAACAAGATATTCAAATTCCCGATAAATATTTGGATTTTTTTGATTAAAGAACTCATACAAATTGGGATTGTTTCTTGAAGCTTTCTTGTAAAATTTGAAAATAAATTTTTGTTTGAATTTGTAGAGCATTCAAAGACACTTTTGATGTTCCTTTGGACTAAGACCTCTTGACTTTGGTTTATGTATGTTGATTTGAGGATTCCTTCAATATCTGTAACCATGAGGTCAAAGGGTGTCAACATGTCTTGGAAAGGACCATTGCTAGACCTTGGTGAAGGATGTTGATCATGCTTTGGAATAAATTCTTGATATATGATCTCTAAGTCATTAGGTGATGTAAAAAAAAAATTCAACATGATCATTGGTTGATGGGTCATGGATTATGTCTATAGGATGAAATAACTCTAATACTCCTTGAAATAGATCACTAAAAAGTGGCTCTTCATGTATGGTGAGTTGGTCATTGGATGAAGTGGAAACATCTTCCATGTGATTGTTGACTTGGATCGATACATGGAATCAATAACATTTTCTTGGGAATTTGAACAATATTTTCTTCTTGTGCTTGGTATTGGCTTTGAGCTTGTGCTTGTGCTTGAGCCTGGGATTGTGCTTATTGAGCATCTTGTGCAATCTATGTAGCTTGTGTGGCTAGTGATACTTGTTTTGCTTGTTGCACTTGTAGTGCAGCTTAAGCAACTTGAGTAGCTAGTTGTGCAGCTTGTTAGTTTTGGTTTTGTTTAATTGCCTTCTGATAAGCATCCTACTGAGTAGCTTGCAATGCAATGATATATTGGTTTGATGTGTTTGGATTGGGTGGTTGTGGTGGTGGAGGTGGGTTTGGAATGGTGCTTGTTGTGGTGATGAGAAGCATTGTTGTATTGATGATTGGGATTTGGGTGGTGGATGGTGTGATTGATATGCTTGGTCTCTGAGAAACCATGTTTTGAGGGATGATTGATGATGTGGTGATGGTTTGTGTTATTGGGATGGTTTCCAATCTATTTTTTCAATGTCGATGGCAAGGTGGAAGTATTTGGAATGATGTTTTGATTGATGCTTTGTGGGTTGATATGATTTTATTGATTGATGCTTAGTAAAGGGGGAAGTCCTAAACCAAGAGGTGATGTGGATATTCATGGAAATGGTGGATGTGGTGGAAAAGTGAGTGGCATAATTCCTTGAGAAAATTATGAAGATGTAGGGTCAAAGATGCCCCCTAGTCCAAATAAGTCACCCTCTCCTTGTGAGATTATGGGGAGAGAAGTTTGAGATGTTGCATGAAATGATGATGATGGGTCATTAGGATCATGAAAGGTGAGGGGGATATATTAGTGTGATGGATTTTGAAAAACATTCATGTGATTTCCAAACATATCTATCCAAAATTTTACCAAGTGTGGATTCAAAATATTCATTCTTGGTAAAACTGTGCTTGATATGTTCATATTTGGTATGTATGGATTTGGTGGGATGATGTCATTTCATTGAAGACTCATGCATTGATTGTTTGGCTGATAGATTTGTAAGTTTGGACGTGGATTTAAATCTACCATTGGAAAGGTGTTCTAAAAACTAGATTGGGCATACTCACATTTGTTGTACCATTTAGGTTTGTGGGAGATAATGATCCCATGTATGGATTGTATAAATGTGAGGTTTGATGATCAATTGGCATTGTAAGGGTTTGATAGTTTGGTCAATTTAGACCACTCATGATGTATGAATCAAGTTTACATTCCATTTTTTTCTTGTGTTGAGGTCTAGTTTGAACCATAAAATGAGGTTCAAAAGAGAAGATCTAGGATGATTAAGTATCAAAGGTGAAATGATGAAGTGTGTTAAAGGTGGATGATTGATGGATGATTGGAACTCTTGAGAAATCTTGAAGGAAATGTTAAACTTTAGGACTTGGATTTAGTTTTTTTATTTTGATTTGGGATTGATTTGATTTGGATTTGGATGTAGATGATGAAATCATAAACTCCAAGAGGTTAGATGTTGTCCTAGAGTAAATTTGTCCATAAGATGCTAATTTGACTAAGTGTGAGAAGAAGGATTCATTTAAGCACACCTACCCAAACAAGATGATTTTGATTAACTTGTGGTGCAGGGGCACCTAAAAACATGTAATTGCAAAGTGCATTCCATGAGGGTTAGTCTAGGAGTTAGTGATAGTATGAGTAATTTTTATGTTAAATAAGGTCTTTGAGACTATTACTGATGTAATTAGGGGTCTTTGATTTTATTTAGTTCAAAAAATGCAAAAGGTTGCATAAAAATGTACTAATTGTCAACAAATTGCTAAAAGTGCAAAACTAGGCAATTAGGGGTCTAATTGGTAAAAAGTTGGTTTCCAATGTCCAACTAATTAAAATTACAGTTGGAGGATGTTTGTAAGGGTGGTTAGATGTTAAATAAGCCTCTCATGGTCGAGGTATGGTTGTTGAATCATTTTTTTTGAAGTTATAATGAAAAAAGGCTGCTTTCTGGAAATTTCTGTGTGTAAATTTGCTGCTAAAACGTGTGGTACGACATTTGTACGACCTGTACGGGCTCAACCATGGTATGGTTGGAAAGAGGAGAGAGTCAGCTTTCATTTGAAAGTGGTTTGGTGAATTTTCATTAAGTTTAGAGGGTTTTATTGATGTTTTACTGAAACTGCCTTGTTTTGGTGTAAATTGGTGATTTGAGAGTATTAAAATGAGTTTTTAGGGCATTCCACCTACTGTAGCAATTGTAACTCGGTGGAATGGCCCCATTTGTTGTAAAATAGGTTTCCAAATTATTTCCAAGTCAGAGGAAGTGTGTTTGTGGGTTTTGGGTGTTGCCCTAGATTGAATTTGGGTGATTTTCCTTGTGAAAGTGAGGAACTAAATGATGGTTTATGAGTTTTCTGGAAGAAATAACCTATGTGATGAAGTTTAAAGCTTGTGTAGGCATAATTATGCATGTTTGAATAGGTGGCAGAGTCTGGAAAGGTCTGGAGGTATGATTTACAATAAACCCTCCTTTTGAAGGCCTAGAATCAAGGGTTTTAGGCTGTGCTATGTTGGAAGAGTGATTTCTAGAAACTATTGGTGGATTTAGTAGTTTTTGGGCATTTTAATTGCTGCCCCAAGGTTTCATAAATTTTGGTGGAGTTTAAAGGGTACTTTCTTTGTAAAAGTGGGCTAATCCACTAGCCGTTTCCATGGCAGGAGTATTGGATCTTTGAGTTTGTCCAAAAGAGTTGATATTGGTTTTCCTGTATGTTTTATAACTTGAAAAAGGGTATCTTAATCATCCTTGAGTTTTTTAGGTGTTTTGGAAAATGTTGGTGAAAATGCCTAAACTTGGTTTGCACTAAAACTGGGGTTTAGGAGTGAAATTGGGAAATTGTGCTTCTGATGATTGTAGAACTTGGAAGGCTGGTTGAATTACTTTATGTGGTCATTTTAATTGTTCTAGATACTTCTTGAAGGCAGGTTTCCAATTTGATTAAGGTTGAGCCTCCAGACTCTGCATCAGAGTGGTATCAGAGCGAGGAAGTAGATCTCTTGAAGATTGCAGGAGAAGCATTGGAAGATACAAGGCACTATGGACTTCAGAAGGTTGGGTAAGAAAGAAGGACAAATGAGGCATGCTACTTTCCAGACTAGGTGCAAGTGCAAAGGTAAGATATGCAAGGTTATGGTTGATTCAAGTAGTTTGGATAATTTGGTTGCTCCTGAAATGGTTGAAAAATTGAACTTAGAAAGGTTCCCACATGATTCACCTTATTATGTTTCATTGATTAATGGTGAGAACACATTTTTGGTTAAAGAGCAATCATGGGTTGAATTTGAAATAGGTGGATATAAAGACAAAATATTATGTGATATTGTACCATTGCACTCTTGTCATCTAATGTTTGGAAAACCATGGTGTTGGGAAAGATTTGCTGTGTACTATGGTAGGGAAAATAATTACCAGATTAAAAAGGATGGAAGAATTTATGTTTTGACCTCATTGGAGGAAGATTTCCATGCAGGTGACTTGGAGCAGGTTTGAAGGGATTGTACAGAGAGTTGGAGAAAACCTTTGGAGTAATTTATGGGGCATAAATTTTTTCTACCCAGGGAGTATGGTGCAGGGGCACCTAAAAACATGTAATTGCAAAGTGCATTCCATGAGGGTTAGTCTAGGAGTTAGTGATAGTATGAGTAATTTTTATGTTAAATAAGGTCTTTGAGACTATTAATGATGTAATTAGGGGTCTTTGATTTTATTTAGTTCAAAAAATGCAAAAGGTTGCATAAAAATGTACTAATTGTCAACAAATTGCTAAAAGTGCAAAACTAGGCAATTAGGGGTCTAATTGGTAAAAAGTTGGTTTCCAATGTCCAAATAATTAAAATTCCAGTTGGAGGATGTTTGTAAGGGTCATTAGATGTTAAATAATCCTCTCATGGTCGAGGTATGGTTGTTGAATCATTTTTTTTGAAGTTATAACGAAAAAAGGGCTTCTTTCTAGAAATTTCTGTGTGTAAATTTTCTGATAAAATGTGTGGTACGAAATTTGTATGACCTGTTCGGGCTCAACCCTGGTATGGTTGGAAAGAGGAGAGAGTCAGCTTTCATTTGAAAGTGGTTTGGTGAATTTTCATTAAGTTTAGAGGGTTTTATTGATGTTTTACTGAAACTGCCTTGTTTTGGTGTAAATTGGTGATTTGAGAGTATTAAAATGAGTTTTTAGGGCATTCCACCTACTGTAGCAATTGTAACTCGGTGGAATAGCCCCATTTATTATAAAATAGGTTTCCAAATTATTTGCAAGTCAGAGGAAGTGTGTTTGTGGGTTTTGGGTGTTGCCCTAGATTGAATTTGGGTGATTTTCCTTGTGAAAGTGAGGAACTAAATGATGGTTTATGAGTTTTCTAAAAGAAATAACCTATGTGATGAAGTTTAAAGCTTGTGTAGGCATAATTATGTGTGTTTGAATAGGTGGCAGAGTCTGGAAAGGTCTGGAGGTATGATTTACAATAAACCCTCCTTTTGAAGGCCTAGAATCAAGGGTTTTAGGCTGTGCTATGTTGGAAGAGTGATTTCTAGAAACTATTGGTGGATTTAGTAGTTTTTGGGCATTTTAATTGCTACCCCAAGGTTTCATAAATTTTGGTGGAGTTTAAAGGGTACTTTCTTTGTAAAAGTGGGCTAATCCACTAGCCGTTTCCATGGCAGGAGTATTGGATCTTTGAGTTTGTCCAAAAGAGTTGATATTGGTTTTCCTGTATGTTTTATAACTTGAAAAAGGGTATCTTAATCATCCTTGAGTTTTTTAGGTGTTTTGGAAAATGTTAGTGAAAATGCCTAAACTTGGTTTGCACTAAAACTGGGGTTTAGGAGTGAAATTGGGAAATTGTGCTTCTGATGATTGTAGAACTTGGAAGGCTAGTTGAATTACTTTATGTGGTCATTTTAATTGTTCTGGATACTTCTTGAAGGCAGGTTTCCAAGTTGATTAAGGTTGAGCCTCCGAACTCTGCATCAACTTGAATTTGATTTTGGATAACGAACTCCTTAATCCCAAGATGTTGGATTCTATCAAGGGATAGATTTGCTCACAATGTTTGATAATTTGATTAAATTTGTGGAGAAGGATGCATATACACACATCTAATCAAACAAGATGATTTGGATTTGATTTGATTTTGATTTTCCCAAAACTTAACATGGAGGATTTTTTCAAACCTTTTTCAAGAGTTGATGGTGAAATGATTTTTGGTTTGATGTTCAAAGATAGATGAAAGTTTTGATTTTGATCCTAGATGTACCTAAAAAGAATCTTGTTTACAAGACCTCAGTTTTGAAGAACATGCTTTACTCTAAACAAGATATTCAAATTCCCAAAAAATATTTGGATTTTTTTGATAAAATCACTCATACAAATTGGGATTGTTTCTTGAAGCTTTCTTGTAAAAGTTGTAAAGAAATATTTGTTTAAATTTGTAGAGCATTCAGAGACACTTTTGATGTTCCTTTGGACTAAGAGCTCTTGACTTTGGTTTTTGTATGTTGATTTGAGGATTCCTTCAATATCTGTAACCATGAGGTCAAAGGGTGTCAACATGTCTTGGAAAGGACCATTGCTAGACCTTGGTGAAGGATGTTGATCATGCTGCTTTGGAATAAATTCTTGAGATATGTTCTCTAAGTCATTAGGTGATGTAGAGAAATTTTCAACATGATCATTGGTCGATGGGTCATGGATTATGTCAATAGGATGAAATAATTTTAATACTCCTTGAAATAGATCACTAAAAAGTGGCTCTTCATGTATGGTGAGTTGGTCATCGGATGAAGTGGAAACATCTTTCATGTGCTTGTTGATGGATAGGTCTTGATCATGCGATCATTGACTTGGATGGATAAATGGAATCAGTAACATTTTCTTGGGATTTTGAACAATATTTGCTTGTTGGGCTTGGTATTGGGTTTGAGCTTTTGCTTGTGATTGAGCCTGGGATTGTGCTTGTTGAGCATCTTGTGCAATCTATGTAGCTTGTGTGGCTAGTGATACTTGTTGTGCTTGTTGCGCTTGTAGTGCAGCTTAAGCAACTTGAGTAGCTAGTTGTGCAGCTTGTTAGTTTTGGTTTTGTTTAATTGCCTTCTGATAAGCATCCTGTTGAGCAGCTTGCAATGCAATGATATATTGGTTTGATGTGTTTGGATTGGGTGGTTGTGGTGGTGGAGGTGGGCTTGGAATGGTGCTTGTTGTGGTGATGAGAAGCATTGTTGTATTGATGATTGGGATTTGGGTGGTGGATGGTGTGATTGATATGCTTGGTCTCTAAGAAACCATGTTTTGAGGGATGATTGATGATGTGGTGGTGGTTTGTGTTATTGGGATGGTTTCCATTTTTTTTTTGATGTCGATGGCAAGGTGGAAGTATTTGGAATGATGTTTTGATTGATGCATGGTGGGTTGATTTGATTTTGTTGATTGATGCTTGGTAAAGGGGGAAGTCCTAAACCAAGAGGTGATGTGGATATTCATGGAAATGGTGGAAGTGGTGGAAAAGTGAGTGGCATACTACCTTGAGAAAATTATGAAGATGTAGGGTAAAAGATGCCCCCTGGTCGAAATAAGTCACCTTCTCCTTGTGAGATTATGGGATAGAGAAGTTTGAGGTGTTGCATGAAATGATGATGATGGGTCATTAGGATCATGAAACGTGAGGGGGATATATTAGTGTGATGGATTTTGAACAACATTCATGTGATTTGAAAACATATCTATCCAAAATTTTACCAAGTGTGGATTCAAAATGTTCATTCTTTGTAAAATTGTGCTTGATATGTTCATATTTGGTATGTATGGATTTGGTGGGATGATGTTGCTTCATTGAAGTCTCATGCATTGATTGTTTGGATGATAGATTTGTAAGTTTGGACTTGGATTTAAATCTACCATTGGAAAGGTGTTCTAAAATATAGATTGGGCATACTCACATTTGTTGTACCATTTAGGTTTGTGGGAGATAGTGATCCCATGTATGGATTGTATAAATGTGAGTTTTGATGATCAATTGTCATTGTAAGGGTTTGATAGTTTGGTCGATTTAGACCACTCATGATGTATGAATCAAGTTTACATTCCATTTTTTTCTTGTGTTGAGGTCTAGTTTGAACCATAAAATGAGGTTCAAAAGAGAAGATCTAGGATGATTAAGTATCAAAGGTGAAATGATGAAGTGTGTTAAAGGTGGATGATTGATGGATGATTGGAACTCTTGAGAAATCTTGAAGGAAATGTTAAACTTTAGGACATGGATTTGATTTTTTATTTTCATTTGGGATTGATTTGATTTAGATTTGGATGTAGATGGTGAACTCACAAACTCCAAGAGGATAGATGTTGTCCTAGAGTAAATTTGTCCATAAGATGCTAATTTGACTAAGTGTGAGAAGAAGGATTCATCTAAGCACACCTACCCAAACAAGATTTTGATTGACTTGAATTTGATTTTGGATAACGAACTCCTCAATCACAAGATGTTGGATTCTATCAAGGCATAGATTTATTCACAAGGTTTGATAATTTGATTAAATTTGTGGAGAAGGATGCATATACACACATCTAATCAAACAAGATGATTTGGATTTGATTTAATTTTGATTTTCCCAAAGCTTAACATGGAGGATTTTTTCAAACCTTTTTCAAGAGTTGATGGTGAAATGATTTTTGGTTTGATGTTCAAAGATAGATGAAAGTTTTGATTTTAATCCTAGATGTACCTAAAAAGAATCTTGTTTACAAGACCTCAGTTTTGAAGAACATGCTTTACTCTAAACAAGATATTCAAATTCCCGATAAATATTTCGATTTTTTTGATTAAAGAACTCATACAAATTGGGATTGTTTCTTGAAGCTTTCTTGTAAAAGTTGAAAATAAATTTTTGTTTGAATTTGTAGAGCATTCAAAGACACTTTTGATGTTCCTTTGGACTAAGACCTCTTGACTTTGGTTTCTGTATGTTGGTTTGAGGATTCCTTCAATATCTGTAACCATGAGGTCAAAGGGTGTCAACATGTCTTGGAAAGGACCATTGCTAGACCTTAGTGAAGGATGTTGATCATGCTTTGGAATAAATTCTTGATATATGATCTCTAAGTCATTAGGTGATGTAAAGAAATTTTCAACATGATCATTGGTTGATGGGTCGTGGATTATGTCTATAGGATGAAATAATTCTAATACTCCTTGAAATAGATCACTAAAAAGTGTCTCTTCATGTATGGTGAGTTGGTCATCGGATGAAGTAGAAACATCTTTCATGTGCTTTTTGATGGATAGGTCTTGAATATGTGATCATTGACTTGGATCGATACATGGAATCGGTAACATTTTCTTTGGATTTTGAACAATATTTGTTTGTTGGGCTTGGTATTCGATTTGAGCTTGTGCTTGTGCTTGAGCCTGGGATTGTGCTTGTTGAGCATCTTGTGCAATCTATGTAGCTTGTGCAGCTAGTGATACTTCTTGTGCTTGTTGCGCTTGTAGTGCAGCTTAAGCAACTTGAGTAGCTAGTTGTGCAGCTTGTTAGTTTTGGTTTTGTTTAATTGCCTTCTGATAAGCATCCTACTGAGCAGCTTGCAATGCAATGATATATTGGTTTGATGTGTTTGGATTGGGTGGTTGTGGTGGTGGAGGTGGGTTTGGAATGGTGCTTGTTGTGGTGATGAGAAGCATTGTTGTATTGATGATTGGGATTTGGGTGGTGGATGGTGTGATTGATATGCTTGGTCTCTGAGAAACCATGTTTTGAGGGATGATTGATGATGTGGTGATTGTTTGTGTTATTGGAATGGTTTCCATCTATTTTTTTGATGTCGATGGCAAGGTGGAAGTATTTGGAATGATGTTTTGATTGATGCTTTGTAAAGGGGGAAGTCCTAAACCAAGAGGTGATGTGGATATTCATGGAAATGGTGGAAGTGGTGGAAAAGTGAGTGGCATACTTCCTTGAGAAAATTATGAAGATGTAGGGTCAAAGATGCCCCCTGTTCCAAATAAGTTACCTTCTCCTTGTGAGATTATGGGGAGAGAAGTTTTAGGTGTTGCATGAAATGATGATGATGGGTCATTAGGATCATGAAAGGTGAGGGGGATATATTAGTGTGATGGATTTTGAACAACATTCATGTGATTTGAAAACATATCTATCCAAAATTTTACCAAGTGTGGATTCAAAATGTTCATTCTTGGTAAAATTGTGCTTGATATGTTCATATTTGGTATGTATGGATTTGGTGGGATGATGTTGTTTCATTGAAGACTCATGCATTGATTGTTTGGCTGATAGATTTGTAAGTTTGGACTTGGATTTCAATCTACCATTGGAAAGGTGATCTAAAATCTAGATTGGGCATACTCACATTTGTTGTACCATTTAGGTTTGTGGGAGATAATGATCCCATGTATGGATTGTATAAATGTGAATTTTAATGATCAATTGGCATTGTAAGGGTTTGATAGTTTGGTTGATTTAGACCACTCATGATGTATGAATCAAGTCTACATTCCATTTTTTTCTTGTGTTGAGGTCTAGTTTGAACCATAAAATGAGGTTCAAAAGAGAATATCTAGGATGATTAATTATCAAAGGTGAATTGATTAAGTGTGTTAAAGGTGGATGATTGATGGATGATTGGAACTCTTGAGAAATCTTGAAGGAAATGTTAAACTTTAGGACTTGGCTTTGATTTTTTATTTTGATTTGGGATTGATTTGATTTGGATTTGGATGTAGATGGTGAACTCATAAACTCGAAGAGGTTAGATGTTGTTCTAGAGTAAATTTGTCTATAAGATGCTAATTTGACTAAGTGTGAGAAGAAGGATTCATCTAAGCACACCTACCCAAACAAGATGATTTTGATTGACTTGAATTTGATTTTGGATAACGAACTCCTCAATCCCAAGATGTTGTATTCTATGAAGGGATAGATTTGTTCACAAGGTTTGATAATTTGATTAAATTTGTGAAGAGTGCATCTACACACATCTAATCAAACAAGATGATTTGGATTTGATTTTATTTTGATTTTCCCAAAGCTTAACATGGAGGATTTTTTCAAACCTTTTTCAAGAGTTGATGGTGAAATGATTTTTGGTTTGATGTTCAAAGATAGATGAAATTTTTGATTTTGATCCTAGATGTACCTAAAAAGAATCTACAAGACCTCAGTTTTGAAGAACATGCTTTACTCTAAACAAGATATTCAAATTCCCAAAAAATATTTGGATTTTTTTGATAAAAGAACTCATAGAAATAGGGATTGTTTCTTGAAGCTTTCTTGTAAAATTTGAAAAGAAATATTTGTTTGAATTTGTAAAGCATTCAGAGACACTTTTGATGTTCCTTTGGACTAAGAGCTCTTGACTTTGGTTTCTGCATTTTTATCTTGTGTGAAATCATTGGAGACACGTGTGTGGTGTCCAATTGTTTTTTATCTTTGCTTGGTGACTTCTTTTTACCACAAGTTACACTTCTTGATTAGATTTTCAAACTAGATGTCCAATGTCTTAACTTCCTCTCATCCCACAAAGTACATCATGTGGGACTTTGATGAAATCAAGGAAAGGGTTACCTATTGTTAATTTTAGTAAGCAAATTGAGATATAAATCCAAGTGTTTAGAAACCTCTAAGGATAAAATCCTAAGGGCAAGAAATAACACTTAAATTTGGTCAATTGTATTTGCTTCCTAAAGGGTTTGAAGTTTTGATGACAAATGCTAAATGTTTGTTTCCAAATTTTTTCGAACAAGAAAAGTGTTTCGTAATGAAGAACAAGTGCAATCCTATGGATATGAAAGACTATATTTGTTGAGTCCCCACTTGGACAAGTCCTGATACACTTATTTTTAGTGAATGGTTAGATGCTTGACCCCACTGGCTCCCCTCCATGACACTCACTTCTCGGGGCAGCCAAGAATCAATACCCATGAAACTCCCATGGCATACTTTCCATTTCTACTAAAAACCCTAAAAGTGTGGGGCAACTTCAGAATGATCGTTCTTGTACCAACAAATAGATAGGTATTTTGGCCTTTCTAAAACAAGGGTTTTAATTTGGACTTTTCATTCATAGGAGTTGACCCATCAAGGTGAGAGACCATTGCTTCCCTTCTCATCAAAGCCAACTGCATGATACTGGCCTTTGTTCCAGTAACCACTTTTATATCCCAACTGGAAATACACTTGAATTTAGTGTGTTACCAGTTGGGTCATTCCCTTGGGTGAGTACTTTTTCCCACAAGGTAGGTCCTCTAAGATAAACAATAGCGAGCAAACATATCTGTAACTCGATCGATCTTTGTTGAAAAACAAAGAGAGAATACACACAATAGGTTTGACTCACACTTAAACAATGTTTTGCTCAATTTTTTAAACCCAAAATGAAGTGTGGAGGAAATTACTTTATCCCAACTTAAGACCACCAAAAATCCTTTTGATTGTAAAGATTGTCATGAGGCACAAGAGAAGTGCATACATCTTTTCAATGGTGTTAATTTGAGTAAGCAATCATAAAACAAAGTAAAACATGTTCTTTTTAAACCCACAAGGCAATAATGACTTCTTTTTAAGCACCAAATCAAATGTGGAATTTGCTCTGTTCAATTGTTAAATCCGAAAACCAACTCTAGTAAGTTTGTCCTAAAGTTCTTTTTAAGCCCAAATAAAAATTATATTGTCTTAAGACCTGAAGATAGCAAAGCCTTAAGAATAGGATTATAATTTCTCCCAAAGTGTTTAAAAACACTTGTTACAATCATGTGATAATTCCTTTTCTTTGAATTCCATGTCATACAAATCATTAAATGAGGAGGTTATGAAACTTGAAAATTTTGTGAAAAGGTTACAAAACTTGAGAAATCCGTGACATAGGTTATGAAACTTGGGAAAACTATGACATAGGTTATGAAACTTGAGAAAGTTGTGACTTAGGTTATGAAACTTGAGAAAGCTGCAACAAGGTTATGAAACTTGAGAAAGTCGTGACTTAGGTTATGAAACTTGAGAAACCCATGACTTAGGTTATGAAACTTGAGAAAATAGTGACGTAGGTTATGAAACTTGAAAATCCCATGACTTAGGTTATCAAACTTGAGAAAGCCACGACATAGGTTATGAAACCTGAGAAAGCCTCGACATAGATTATGAAACTTGAGAAACTCGTGACTTAGATTATGAAACTTGAGAAAACCATGACTAAGGTTATGAAACTTGAGAAAGCCATGACATAGGTTATGAAACTTGAGAAAGCCATGACATCTAAGTTTCCAACCTTTTAAAATTTGTATACAAAGTTTAAATGCATCTATTATTTTTCCCAACATTATGCTCTAGCTACAAGATAAAAACCTTCATATCTTTCACAAATTAGCTCCGTTTTGATTGAAATTTGGATAGCAAGAGGATTAAGTTCTTCTAAGTACAACCCAAAATTGTTTAAGTTCCAGCACTCTAAAACTTTGAAAATTTGAAAATTCAAATTTTGGGGTAAATTTACAAATGGCTAAAACTCTAAACAAGACATTAACATGATTAGTGTTTTAAAACAAAACAAATATCCAACATCCCTATGAAATAGTACATCATACTTCAAGCCCACCTTATAGAGCCAAAATGTAGAACCAAGATCCTAATACCTACAAAACACAACAAATACACATATTAGAAGATTGGAACGCAAGTTAGAATCTAAGTTCCCTATGAAATCCATTTACAAAGTTTCAATTAGGAAATGAAATGAAGAACACAATAGGAAAACAATAAAAGAGATTGAATCCTAATTAAACAATGCAAAATCTTGATCCCATAGGGGAATTGGTGCCAATTTGATGTGAAAATTGGCCCTTTCCCAACTCCAATGACGCAATGTAGATTGGTGATGAAGAGTGATCCACTTTGTGAAGATTCAATGAAGCTCCATGATGAAAAATCTGCATAACCTATCTAAGATCAGATAAAGACGGATGAGAATGGATATGGATTTGAGTATAATAACTTTGCTCAAATTGTGGATGTTCAAATGAGAAATGAAGCCTCTTATTTATAGAATGACAAGATGAAGAAATGCCCAAAATGGAACAATGTGGGACTAACTTTCAACCAATGGCCAGGTGCCACTTGTCAAGAGATGGATGGATGAAGGATGTGCACATTTTGATGAATGTGCCCATAAATGTAATATTTGAAATTTGAAAATGTTGAAATGACAAGGTGGAGGGAGAGTCAAATGAAGTAATGACCACTTGGCTCAATGAAAAAGGACATGTAAGATGAAATAAATGTCTTGTTGGAAGGAAAAATTCCACTTGGATTTGAATTCAAATTTGAAGGAATATTCCTCTATTATGCCATGTTGAGAGAAAATAGAGATTTAATAAATGAATTAAATCTATTTTCATGTGCAAGTGGAAAAAGCTAGAGGATGGGACATTAATGAAGATTAAATTAATCAAGGTTTAATTAATTTAATGAGGGATTAGATGATGTGACAAATTTGGCTTAGATTTATGGATTAATTTAAATCAAATATGAGAAGAATATGATAAAAGGATTAATTAAATAAAGATTTTTTATTTATTTAATTAAAAGCGGTGATGTTAGATTAAATCAAATAAGGTTTTAATTTATTTTATTTAATAGGATGACTTTAGAGATTTAATCAAATAAAATGAATTATTTAATTAAATAGAGATAATTAGATCATATTGATTTATTTAATTAACAAGAGAGAATGACTTAATTAGATAAATGATTTATTTAATTAAGAGAGAAAAATTGATGAATTTAATCAAATAAGAGTATTCGATTAAATGGTTAGAGCGAGGGATGATTTAGGATGAAATGGTGTTAGTAATCAGGATCAGATGTGTAATGTCAATTGGTACATTTTCCATGTCTATAGAAATATACAAGTGAATTTTACAATATGAAGTAGGCACCAGCCTATCAAAGACACAAATTCCCTATTGTGTTTGTAGACACCAACCTACTAGACACTAATCCCCACCAAAATTAGATCAATAGGTATAACACAAGTTCTATATAAATAAAAATATAATGCTTAAAGATATTTTATGAATCTTATACATGTGCTAGAGATACAACTAACACTCTTCCTCATTGAATATGATTTTCTAATATTGGCACACAAATTGAAATGAAACTCTCCCTTTTATCTTCACTGCCTTCTCTACAATTTGCACTAGCAACCAACTTTTCTTCACAAAAATGTAATTATAATTCATGCACCCACACACACACACAATTATAATGCATATGAACATTTGAAATATATACATGATACTACATTAGTAATCTTCTATGTCAGCCAAGGATTCACAAATAGCCAAGACAACATAAGGTGGACTTGAATTCAAATTTCATGAAATGTGTAATAGGTCAATCAAAAAATAAATTTAATTTCCTCTAAGAGAAAATGATACCATGTGCTACCACGAGAATCTTATCCAGGTCCTATCTCAACACCACACACAAGATTTGAATTCCACATTGAAGTAGTTGTTACCATACAAGCCATGAAATCTAGCTAGTTGACAAATAGACACAAAGAACCTTATGTCACTTCAATCTTTGTGCATGTTGAACATATCCTCCCAAAACTCTAGAATATGATAAAACTAGTGTAGACATACTCTCCTCTAAAACTACAGAGAAAATTTTCATTATGAAATGTGGACCATAATTGTATTGTTAGAGAGATCTGTGTATCCATAAAACATCCAGGTACTAACTTCCAAACCACCATTGTCATAGTGAATAGATGCAAGCATGATATTGAAAGAATATAGAAGATATACAATCACACCTTAGAAAATAGTAATATATGTTTCTTGATTTTGCATCTTGATAGTAAAATTTCCAACATAGATCATACTAAACTATTGACATATAACATGCTTTAACAAATATTTTGTAGCTCAAAATGATAAGCTGAGGAGAATATAATGATAGTTCAAGTACCATTACAAGCTTAGCTTTACATAGAGAAATATTTTGTCATAAAACTTCTTGTTAGGTGTTGTCACAATAGTGGTTTATAATTCCTGAGAGGAATGAATTTTAGCTGAAATCACATATTTTTAGAAAATATAATGATTTAAGCCTTAAAAATTTCCATTTTAAGGATTCCAATTGAAGAGGGTTTGATCAAATCACCTCAGATCAAACCCCCTTGGATAGAACCTCGCTAGTTTTAAACCATACCTATAAATGCGTCTCCTTTACACCTATCAAAATGCTAATAAAAAATCACTTTTGATTTATATTTTGGGGGATCAAATGAATTCATTTAAAATCTATTTCAAATGATTATGGTATTCCTCAGAATAAGCTATCCAATTAATATAATTTTAATATGTTTTGGTTTTGTTATGTATTTGTTTTTTAAGTTTTATTAAACATAGGTTTTTCATCAAAAATGAATTTATTTGTTCTTCACATGTGGAAAAATAGAATATTATCAAAAAAAAAATTGAAAAATATGAGTGCACTAGATATTGAAGTCCTTGATCCAACAAAAAAAAATTAAATTTTGACATATACAAAAAGTTACGCGTTATTGGCTATGTCTAGATTGTAATTCATTTGACTTTGAAACTTGATTAAGAAAAAAATTTAATAAAAATATCTATCTAAGCAAGTGGAAGCACTAGATATCAAAGTTACAAATCTAAATTTGAAAGAATTAGAATTTTATCCTTCATGGAAAAAGTTATGCCTTATACGTTGTCACTTTTTTTAAAAATGTTGTTTTCGAAAAAAATCAATTTTCATGGGAGATGGAAAAAGTGCAATTTGATTCCAAAATTTTTGAAAAAAATATTTTTAGAATCTACAAACAAAATTTGATGAGACTCTAGTTTGTACCATCTTCAAATTCCTCACGGTTTAGCCACTATAGGTGCCCAAATGTGAAGATTTAGTTAAAAATAATAATTTCAGTGTTAGTTTGGCCAAAAATTGTAAACCACTATTATGGGATCACCCTATTGTATCATTGAAAAAATCTAACATAAATTTCATTACTAATAACCTTTGACATCAATGACAACCTATGTTCAACAATCTTCTCCTTTTCCATTGATAGAAAATAATAAAATGTTGGGCCACCCATGAAACCAATTGGCTATACAAAGATATTTCTACCCCTAAGAATGATTTCTCCCCCTTGTAAGATATAGAATTTTAAGTTCACTCTCTCCCCCTTTGATATCATTGGAAAAGGGTCAACACTTCTTTCTTCCTTTTCCTATATTTTTGGTGCTTTACACAATCTAGAAACTTGTTTCTTAGATAGACTCCCCTTGAGTCCATTCTTCACTACTTCTAAAAATATTCAGCAATAACATTAATCCTTCTTGTGGTAGGGAGACCAATCTCCCCCACAACCTATTATTCCTCTTGATTTAAGAGGAGGGAGCAATAACTCTCAAATCATCATAACCTATCAAACTGTCAACTCTTGGTTAACCTTCAAATGTGTCCTTTTGAAAGATAACCTCTTTCATTCATGCCTTAGGATGTGTCCTTCCTAGGCATCATCACTGTCATTTGACATTTTGAGGGATCCTCCTGAAATCTAAGGATCACTCCTCTTGACATTAGTATTCTTCAGATGTGTCCTTCTGAAGAACTAACTCTGTCATTTATGCCTTAGGATGTGTCCTTCCTAGGCATCGTCATCGTCACTGTCACATGGAATTTTGAGGGACCCCCTTTGACATTTAGGGATCAATCCTCTTGAAATCAACATTATTCAGGATGTGTCCTTCCTGAATTCAACAATTTTTGACATTTGTCATATGAACATCATTAAGACTTTAAACACCTCGGCATCTCGACACTATCAAACATGGCATCTTGACATCAAAACGATGGATATCTAGATGCACTTGGAAAACATTTGACACTTGTCTTTTGGATTTTTTTATCAAGTTATTAGTTTTTTAGCGAGATCCCAATAACAGGATTTAGAGAAGCAATGATGTATCATGACGATTGACACACATGACTACTAGTTTCTCAGCGAGGTCCTGATTCTGGGATTTAGAAAAATAGCGATGTATCATGATAATGGCTCTATTTTTTTATTATGACAATCATGCTGCTAGTTTCTCAAGGATGTCCTGGGAATAGGATTTAGAGAAGCAATGATGTTTCATGAATTGTCTTTGTCTTTTTCTGCTTGTGGTTGATTATGATAAAAAGACTGGGGCAATCATGCTCTTAGTATGAGTCATGATCATCCTTGTCTGTGACTACTTGTCTTATGTGATGGTATGACCTTGAACACCTTGATCTATGTCATATCATGGTGTTTGTTGGCCATTACAACAATCTGCCCAGTGATGATTAATAGTAATAAATATAAAAAGTCCCATGGTAATGTTTTGAAGCATTTGGTCTAGGAACTAACATGCATCTTCTTTAGTCTTGTCATCTTCTCTCACTCATCTCATATATGCATTGCATCCATATCATCATCCATATCTTTTGCACTAATATTTCTTTGTCTCTTCATATTCAAGTCTTCTCGTCCATTTCGAGAGCACACCTGTGTTTGGAACCCGTTTGTCCTCTCGAGGGGGCATACCGTAACCCTCCTCGTCATTCTTCCTCATCTTATTTTGCACTGGGGAATATTTTTGACTTATTTTCTTTGTCACAATGTGACATGCTACATTATGAAAAAGAGGGGCAAAATGTAGACACATAAAAATGACCTAGGCCTACAAGCTCTATTTTTACCACTTTCATCCTAGCATAATTATGACATTTAATTGTGCCTTTGGTCCACATTCGACTATTAATTAAATAATTCATAATTGTTTAATTAATTCATGTCCTTCTATTCTTCATGATTATTAAATAAATAAATCTTATTTATTTATTAAATACGTCATTAGTTGTCTAAGTCTTCCCTTAATTAAATAAATTTCTCAATTTATTTAATTACCTTTCTCCATTTATTTCTTCCTGATTATTAAATAAATGAATTTCATTTATTTATTTAATATGTCACTAATTGTCATAATTAAATGAATTGATTCATTTATTTAATTAATTAATCTTATCTGCTAATTAAATAATTATCTTTAATTATTTAATTGTCGAAATTAATATTCATCTCATTTTAAATAAATGAAATTATTTAAAATGTCAGCACATTCTTAACTGTCAGTTCATTTTGGTAAATAATCTAAAAGTTGATTATTTATTATTTCACAAAATCCATATTTTGAATTAATTTAATTCAAATTGGTAACTTTCCTCAAAAAATCAAGTAATCAGGTAGATTCTTGATTTTCCAAATTTGATCGTCAGTTCAACTCTTATCTTCTTGATTTTTGAAAATCTTTATTTTTGAATTAATTTCCTCATTTATTCTCCACTGCCGATTCGATCTTCTTAGATGGCATCTCAACCACTCGATTAATGAATTTTCCCTAACCCTGATTAGGGATTATTAGATTTAATATGGGCCTCTGATTTTAGGTCTCTATCAAAAGTCAATCTTGTTCGTCCATTCAAAATGGAATTTTCTATAAAATTCTATTTTGTTCTCATTTTTAGATTACACAATAACGCACTGACATACTTAGGCATTTTTGTAGGCATCGTAGCATTTATTGAAATATTTCATTAAGTTTTGGCATATTTAGGCATAGGCATTTTTAATCATTTAGGCATAGACATAGACTTTGATCAAATCCTTCAAAGCTTGGTGTAGGACTTAGACATTTATTTCCAGGTTGCTCGCATGTTCGATCTGAGGGCAATATGTCAACCGACAAGTTAGAAGGTGTTACAAAGGTGAATCATGGAGGTCTCAGTGATTAGCTGGTATAATTGTTCTTTTGTTTACTTCCTTTGTACTTTGTAATTTCTTTAGGTTTCTTAGTCTTTTCTAACCTTAATCTAACCTAAAATTAACCATTAGATACACTCTCTAGTACATGTCTAATAGATTTTCTTGAATCAATACTATTCTTTCCATTTCCTGTATAGTCTAGTTCTTCCTTTTTGCAACTCCATTCTACTACGTAGTTGTAAGAGTAGAGAATTGCCTCTAGATCCCATCCTCTTCATAAAATTTTTCATACTTATTAGAAGTGAATTCTCCACCCCTATCTAGTCTTCAAACCTTGATTTTTATTTCATTTTCATTCTCCAGTAATGCATTGAATGCTTTAAACTTCTCAATTTCTTCTAACTTCTCTTTTATAAATTTAATCCAATTCATTCTAGTTTAATCATTAATGAGCATCATGAAATACCTATCACCTTGTCTATTTTTTGTTCTCATAGATCCACATAGATCTGTATGAACCAAATCTAATGGTTTTGATGTAGAATAATCATTAGTAGGAAATATATTGTTTTTCTATTTTCCTTCATGACATGGTTTACAACTGGTAGAGTGAGGCTTCTTAATCTTTCACATATCCATTCCTTCTAAGCTTTAATATTTAAAATGTTATAAAAATTAATGTCCCAAAATTATGTCCCAAAGCCATCTTTCTAATTTTTGTATAGTAATACATTTTTTTCCATTCAACTCATTGAGATGATATATGTCACAGTTTTTCCTACTTCCTTATGCAATCAGTTCTTCAGTACTTGATTTCTTGATTTCACATCCTTCAGCACTAAAAGATAGCCTTTATCCTTTATCATACATCTAACTGACACTCAATATATTATGCTTTAAACCTTCAACATACAAAACATCATGTGTTTTTGTCCCACCACCATCAAGAATTAAAGTACTTGTAATGGAGTAAATTTGCACCTATAGGAAAATTCCCTGTTTACATAAACCCTACCTTAGAAAATGAAAATATGATGATGCAATTCCATGTCCACCACCTTTTGCTATTCACTTGGTAGCTTATTTTGGTGTCAGTGGAGGAATCCTTGTCAAGGATGCCCATGCATCATGTGAACATCGGCATGCCATGCTACCATCCTAAGAGGATTCCTATATTTGGAATCTGTAAAGGTGTCAGATTTCTCCTTGGTGATAAAGTGTAATGTCTCTTCCTCCCTTGACTGATGAGAAATAGGTCTCTTGCCTCCCTTTTTCCATTCAAATGGTTTATCTTCTCATCTCTTCATTCCTTCTTGATTCCACTTCATTCTCTACACGTGCTCTTGGCTTCATTCTCACACTCTCAAGCTTCTACATCACTCTCTTGTGGCTTCAAGATGCTAGTTATTGGCTCCTACATTTTGTTTCTTGTGATAACACTACACTTAGAGGACTTACAAGTTCTCTCCTCCCATTACTTACCATGAGTTCTCATAGTTGGGGAGGTGGTATTTTCTTTTATCATTTCTCTTTGCATCACTTTGTATATATTTATGTAGCACACTTGTTGTTGGTGATTTATTTTAGCAATGTTTCCTTTCTATTTCTACATCATTTTCCATAATTTGTTGCTATTTGGCTATCCATGTGTAAGAACCCTAACTTATTTAGTTTATAAAATTCAAGTGTTTTCCTCCGGGAAATTTTCACAACACTTTTTCTTATAGTCTCAACCTTGCTAGTATTGAGTTTCAATTTGCTTGGAATGGGTTTTAATGTATGAAAATTGTAATTAGAGTGCCTTGAAGTGATGCTTAAACAACAATCCAATGAATTGAAATGAAAAGCAATATCTTTTTGGTGATTTCTCATATAAATAAATGATTGAAAAGGCATCTACAACAAATAGAAAATTTAGTAAACCCTACCAATGCAATCTAATTAAGAAATATTATCAAATAGGGATTTCAAAAAACTATTGGTGTGCAACCAAAAGACTCCATTGACCACTAAATACAATGATGATATATTTTTCAATTTAGATTATTTATCAAGTTAGAGAACCTCGGTACAAGACCCAACAATACAAGATGATTTGATCATGCAAAGCAGATAAGACAACAAATTGTGTCCAAAGCAATGAAAATTGTTGTAGAGTCAAGATTACAAAATTTATAATAACCTGGTAATTTTGATTTGATAAAAGATGCCAGTAGTGTCAAACACCTCTTTGATGTAGTTCTCTAGTTCCCTGATGGCCTATGTCTCTTTCCCAGAAGAAATCAAATTTTTTTATGCTTCTATTCTTCAAAATCAAAGCTATTCTCCTTGTTGGAATACACCCCCAGATTTTCCCTTGCAATTAACTTCCAATCTTAAACTAGATTAATCTTCTTATTTTTAGCGCTTGAGTTTCTTATAAAAAATGTGCCACCATAGATAGAATCTGATCCCTGATTGTAGTGCCAAGCACTTCTGTAAAACCCACGAATTTCTAAGTAGAAAAGATAATAAATTGAATTCCTTCCAAGACAGGGAATTACTTCTATGAAATCTGAAAATGCTTTCTCTAAAAAGTGTCCTTCCTTATTTATTCTCAAATTTGCACTATCAAGCACAATCTAAAAATGATCTCCAATGATATCAAAATTTTCTTCAAACCATTTGAAACAACCATCTCTTTTATGCTCAGATTAGACTCGTGGATGAAGCCCACACTCAGGCAATAATCTCAGCTAGTCTTTCAAAGCCTCAAAATTGCACAAACACTAAAGAGTTTTTATTCTCTAATGTTGAAATACTGAAATCCTTGGTCTCAAGCTCAAATCCCAAGAACTCACACCAAACAAAGTCAAATACTCAATGAATACCTCAATTTATTCTTTGGCTCCTTTAAATCATTCCTCAATAGGTTGACTCCCTCCACTTTTCCTTTTAGAATAATTTAAAATATTATTAAGTTCACACTTTAGCATCATTAAAAATATTTCCTTGAAATTAGCACCCAAGTAATTAATTAAAGTGACCCCCTTTTAATGACTAATGACCCCTTAAATTATAAAGTGCAATTATAACTTAATAATATAAATTTATAATATTAATTATTATTAAAGTAACCTTTAAAAATAATTAAATGTCATAACTTAGGAAATACTCCTTATTTCTTCAATCCATCTGAATTCTAGAATCGATACTACCAATAAATTACATTTAGGTGCCCTGCTATAAATAGTAACCCTAGTTGAATGAATTACTATAAATAGTAATTGTGTGAAAATGATTCAACAAAGGCCAATCCTCAACCAAATTGAGTTCAAGAGAAGAGAGCACTCTAATATCTACCAAATAGGACCCTCTAACCATCTACATTAGCCTATGAGTGTCAAATGATAGGTTGGTCCTCCAAACCCTGATGCTTGTGAAAATGGGGACATTACAATCCACTCTCCCTAAAATTGCTTGTCCCCAAGCAATCTCTACTGCTAAGAAACACCTCTCCACTAGAGGTACAAAAGAGGACTATGTAATGTCCCACACAAGAACAGAGCTATTGCAGTACCGACATAAACTCAATTGTGAAAAGAGATACAACAAACCAACTGTCTGACCCATGCACACTAAAAATATGCATCAAACTTAACTCATGTACATGTGAACTAAATGCAAAGTTGTGAGAAATCCACACCATGTACCTTCTGCAATACCCACCAATGAACTTTGACTAGAACCCCAATGCACACGAAGGATCCCACTACACATTGGAGAGTTTCCAGCAAAATATACCTAGATCCCAAATCTAGAACAAAAGTCTTCTAGGAATAAAACTCTCATACATCCATTGCTCACCTCTAATCTCAACTTCACCATGCTAGAAATGGTGAAGCAAACCAATGGGACCCATCCAAACTACAATGCTAACTTTTTCATCGCCTAGATCCCAATATAAATCGTACTCACATCCATCCATCATAAAGAAGTAAGAATATCTAGAAGAATCTACTACACAACACCTCTCCATAACCTTTGATAAACCCTCATGGATGTGATATCCAACTGTGCCACCATGCTTGCTACCACAACAACCTCTAGGAAGCCCTGTCTCCCATTGAAACCTAGAAGTAGAAAACTCTATCAAGTACACACTAGCATGATGGTAATCCAACCTCTGATCCTGCAAGTAATCCCATAGAGTCCAAGTCTCAAACTATTGCAACTGGAAACTCTCAATTGGAGAACTCAAAGTGAGAGATCTGTCAGACTTGGGCTCATCATTTAAGATCTTAAACATATCACACTAGAGTAAGTCTGAACATCCCTTATTCAACCCATCTCTCTACATAAATAAATCTTGTGTATATGGACTGAATGAAAACTGATGAGCACACCTCAAGATGCAATTGAGGTGGAACTACGTTGACTAATCCAATGTAAAACCTAAATAGTCAAGAGTACTCCATCCTTCACTACCATCATTAGAAGAAGACTCACAACTCACAACTAGATGAGTTGGTCTTACAATAATGTAATCACAACCTCGTGCGGACCTGTCAACAAGGCCTCTATCAAATAGCAACTAGAAGTGTCCCGAATCACTATCAGGAGTGGAAAGAGTACCATCATGAATGCCATCTACTGCCTGGAAATATGTTGGAATAATATTCAAGTCCAACATACAAGACTTAGAAGAAACCATCTCCTTTTGATAAAATGGTCCAAGGTCAATCTCCCAAGTTTTGAAGTAAAGCTTGGTGCTCTAATATCCAATACCACTTGAATTTTTAGCCATGATTGATGTTTCAGTATCATCCTCAAACCATTCCACACTAAGTGGTCTCCTACTGATGAGGAAGATTCCCAACCTAGGTACATAGAAACATATAACCATGTTGGTCAAGCTACTGGTATGAATATGGACAACACCATGTAGCCCGCCGATCAAGTCCATGATAAAGAAAAAGGTATCACTACTTCCAAGGGTCAATAAAAACTCATCATCAATCCATCCCCTAACCCCAAGGTGGCAATCCCAACTCCATCTATCCACCTCAACTATTGCTACCATCAAAGTAGTACTGACTTCAACCAATTAAGTATGAGGTAAAGCTAGAATAGAACTGTCCTCACACCTAACTCCAAACCATAGACTAAAATTAATTGGCCACTCACACATAGACCTTTCAAGGTCAAGATTGATGCATGCATCACCAACTACCTTCTCTCACCTATCCAATGCAAGAGACACTGCACCTGTATCTTGAGTGTGAACAATCATGTTGTTCACCTCATCCTTTTCCCTAACTACCATAGATGATTGAGTCTCTATTGTGCATGATGAATCTCAAGAAAAAAATAATTCTAAGCAGAGCTCATCAACATGAATCTCTGATTCTTGAAGGGCCAACTGAGAACTCCTCAAGGAATTACTAGTAACCAAAAGCTCATGAGAGAGCTTATCTATCTCATCTTTCTTCTTTCTTAAAGCATCTGAATAGACCTCAACGAGGTTGAGAAGGTGATTCCAATATGAAAGAAGGTATAAATAATTTATTTTCATTGTTCCCATACCTTCTTTGATTCCCTACAGATAATAAGAAGACTCTACATAAATTCCCTTTTGTTCTCCTTCTAATTGAACCCTCCAAAGATGATTCTCAATCAATTTGTGCATTTTATTGTGATGAGATAATACTTCCACAATCCCATACTCATTCACCTTTAACTAGTTCCTCAAAATATGTGGAATATGGGGTCTATGGCTAGCTTCTATTCCACATGGAGAAGCTTATAATTGTGCCTGAAACTCATTTTTTACAAAGTCTTGTATGCTCAAATTCTGATTTGGAATTAAGAAATCACTAATTCCATCACCATCAATGCACTTATCAGGTGTCCCAACACAAGAGTTCTTTTCCTTCTCTTTGTACTCATCACACAACTTAGTTGATCCAATAGATGATGGCATGCTATTCTCTTGAAAAGAAAGTGGAACTTGTAACCCAAATGAGATCAACTCTCCTATAGTCAATTTCTCCTTGAACTTCTTAATCTTCTACACAACCAATCTACTTGTGATTCCATAAGCTATAGATGAAACATGCATATCTCTTCTCCAAATGACTAAGAAATAATATTACAACTATTTGCAAACATCTTCATCTTCATCTAGGATCATGGACAAGATGTCAAACATATCTGTCTTCACCTTGTTTGAATGGTGTTTCCTGATTACTCATATGAAGCAATTAAACAATTGGAGAATGGGACCATTATAATTAAACATGAGAACACATGAATGCACTTGTGCCATAAACTTAAGAATTTTGAGACTCTTATTGAATGTAGGGCTTTTGATGTCACCTAACCCATTGAAGCTTTCAACAATCAATTGCATAACCTCTTGGGTATGTGAAAGATCATCATGGAAAAGTTAGGCCCTTAAGTGGCAAAATTTTTAGAAAAATCAAAGTTAGGAAACTTGACATAAAAATTTGAATAATTTATCTATATTATTTCAAAAATATGTAAGAATAGAATCTATAGCAAATTGAATGTAGTTTCTAAACTACTAGGTTTATTTTTTTAAAAAAATCTATTTGGTAAAATTTGAAATTTCAATGCAGTAGTACTTAAAATTGCAAAAGTAAGAAAAGTAGGTGTCTATCCCACCTCAATTCTAACCACAATAAAATGATAATATTTTTTATAATATTTTAGATATATGTAGAGGACTCCATGTCCCAATGATACATTTCGTAAATTGTTTTCAAATAAATAATTAATTATGAATTTTTATTACAACTTTAAGAAATATAAAAAATCATATGTCCCATCACCTAATTTCATAAAAAATTCATGAATTCAATTTTCAGTTTTTAACCTATAGTATGCAAAACCTATAGAATGACACATGTTTTGGATTCTAAAATGTGATACCCCTTTGAAAGCTATAGATATTTTTCAATCATCTTATCATCAATCTGGACTTTAGTCGTAATTCAAATAGAAAATGAATAATAATTATTTAATTAAATTCAAAGTAAAGCATAATTTATATTGGTGGAAAGTTGAGAACCTCCTTCAAAAACCCTTTTTGCTTCATCAATTTTGGGTAAAAAAAATGTCGTTAGCCACATACCCTACACTTACCCATTATATTGCCACTTTTTGGCCCATCATGATCTTGCACATACCCTCTTTCATTTTATCATCATCATATGTAACTTCATGAACTATAATCCTCATAATTTCACTTATGTAGGTGACAATTGTCAATCTTACTTCTTCATCCTGATGTCTCATCAACTCTAGCTTAACCAACGAGTGCACCAATGGAGACAAAGTTGTACTCATCACCTTAGAAGGTGATTGAATGATTTTAGATAAACAACCTTTAGCCTCTTCCAAAATTCTCAGAAGCACTTCTTTTGACAGAGAGGAATCATTAAGTTTTATACCTACCATGTAGAGTTTTCCACAGATAATTTACTTTTTCCTCTGTAATCTATCATACTTGATACTAAGATCCATGTAATCAACAAAAGATATATGAGTACAAAAATATTCCCTTGATGATGTATAATTCCCATAAACTTCCCAAAATATTTCTTCTTCACTGAGAGGCTCTAGTTTATGTCCTGACATCATCTGAGTAACGCACCCAACAAGTTGGTAAAATCTTGGATTTGATACCATTGTAAGAACCTTGACTTATTCAGTTCATAAAATTTGGGTCTTTGCCTCTAGGAAATTTTCATAACACTTTTTCTTACAGTCTCATCCTTGCTGGTATTGAGT
>VDFB02358134.1:18343152-18384471 GCA_007258455.2 Sequoia sempervirens | reverse complement strand
AGTGGATTAGTCTTCTTCCTCATTAGTGTAGAAACTCTTATGTTTTCTCTAACCTTTATTCCTTCTCTTAAACGGTTTAGCATTGTTAGAATCCTTATAGGGACATTTGGCCATAAAATGTCCTCCTTCACCACAATGAAATAATTTGAATGTTAACTTGCCTTTATAATTACTAGAAACCATTCGTAGCTTCCTAGCAAAAATTTCTTCCTCTAGATCTAATCCAATATCAAAATCTTGATCAACTTGCTTCTTAGATACTTTGAATGCATCCTCTTTTCTTATATTATATTCAATTTAAAATCTCATTTAAAAATAAGTTAGAATTCCATGTAATTCAATCATCTTCAAAGAATTCAAATCCCTATCTTCTTCAATTACAATGACTTTAGAATCAAACCTTCTAGGTTTAGATCTAAGCACCTTTCTCACAAAATTCTTTTCTTTCAACTTATCACAAAGACCAGAGACAGAGTTGACAACTTCATCAACCTAGAGCAAGAATGTGTCAGCATTCTCATCTTCCTTCATCTTCAGACTTTCAAACTAAGATCTATGAGTTTACAACTTCTCCTCTTTACATTTTTATCACCTTCATAGATGGCTTGTAATTTATCCCATATTTCCTTCATTTTTGCACTGCATCACTTTCACAAATTTAGAGTTAGTCAAACCATATAAAATAGCATTCCTTTCCTTATCATTAATTTCACAAGCCTTCTTTCTATCTTATTCCCTAGGAGGGTTTTCTAGAATCTCATATCCCTTTATCACTGACATCCAAATATCCATTTCAAGAGCCATCAAGTAGGACTCCATCCTAGCTTTCCAAAATGCAAAATTAGATCCATCAAAGAGTGGTGCTTTTTTTCTATAAAATACTTCTTGAGAAATTGAGTGTGCCATCCTAGAACTACCTTAAGTTGTTAAACTTCTTCGAAGAAACTTAGCTTTGATACCAATTGAAGGGACCACAATATATTTTGGGTGAGGGTGAAATAGTAAATCTAATCAATTAAATTGTTAAATATGCTATAATTATTACAATGTATTATTATTCACAACTAAGCTCACATAAGAAACTAAAACATAAAAGTATAAAGAACACAAGAGAACACTAGATATAAATTGAAACCCAAGACGGGAAAAACCATGGTGAGAATATTTGCTTGGATCTGCTACCAAAATCCATCCTCACAATGCAACAATATAGAAGTGAATTTTACAATATGAAGTAGGAACCAACCTACCAAAAACACCAATACCCTATTTTTTGTAGGCACCAAACTATTTGATACACCAATCCCCATAAGAATTAGTTCAATAGACAGAATACTAGTCCTACTGAAATGCAAGAATAATTCTTGTAGATCTTCTATGAATCTCATACACCTACCAAAGCTATAGATGAAACTCTTCCTCACTTCATATAATCTTTTGATACACACACACACTGAAATGTCACTTTCCCTTTTATCTTCACCATCTTCTCATCAATTTGCACCAATGACCAACTTTTCTTCACATATATGTAATTCTAATTCATGCATTCATACACACACACTTACAATGCACTTGAACATTTTAAATAAATACATGACACTACATTAATAAACTTCTATATCAGTTGAGGATCCACAAATAGCCAGGATGACATAAGGTGGACCTAAATTTAAATTTCATGAAATGTGTAATAGGTTGATCCAAAAATAAATTTTGTTTCTGTCAAAATAATATGATATCAAGTGCTACCTCAAGAAGCTTAAGTCTTATGTCAACACCACACGTAATATTTAAATTATGATGCAAATAGCTATTACTTCACATGCCATGGACTCCATGTTCACAAATAGACACATAGAACCTTTTATTACTTCAATCTATTTGCATGCTAAACATATCCTCTAGAAACTCTAGAATATGATAGAACTAGTGTAGAAATACTATCCTCTAAAACCGTAGAGAAAAAATACATTTATGAAAGAAATGCAGACCATAATTGTATTGCCAAAGAAATCTCTGTCTAAAAAGCATCTCAATACTGACTTTTGGACCACCAATATCATAGCGAATAAATGCAAGCATGATATTACAAGAATATAGAAGATATACAACCACACACTAGCAAAAAGTAATATATATTTCTTTATTTTGTATCCTGACAGTAAAATTGCCAATATAGATCATAATGAACTTCTGAAATACAACATGCTTTAGCAAATATTTTGCAAATATTTTTCAACTCAAAATGATAAGTCAAGGGGAATATAATGATAATTCAAGTACCATTATGAGCTTATCTTGACACGTAGAGCTCCTTTTTCATCAAACTTCTTACTGCATCATTACAACCTCTGACATCAATGCCATTACCAATAACCTTTGACATCAATGGTAACCAATGTTCAACAATAATTTATTTTAAATATTATTTACATCAAATTAATGTGTGGTGGGATATATGTTTTACATAATTAGAAAGGGGGGCACAAGGATGCAAATACACAATGTAGTATCTATGGTAATTATTTATGAACTAACACTCATGTTGGTTAAGAAATATATAAAATGGAGGAATATATAACACATTAATGGAAGGCATGTGAGATTTAATTTAGAGCTAAGAATGTTATAATTATTGTGTGTATATTTAAGATTAAAGCTTCCATACTGTGCAATCTTTACCTTACATTTTTCCTAGGGATTCACTATGCAAACATATGACATTTCATGTGCTTTGATATGTTATTAAATGATACCTCTATTTCTATTTCTAAAACCTAATATTCTATTATTAATAACCCTCTAAATACACTTCCAATTCTAAAATGCTCCTTTATTTAACCATATTCTTGAAATACCCATTTTTCTATGATATTTTTTAAACTAAATTTTACTTTTGCTTCCTTTATGTTAAGAATTAGTATCTAATTATTATTATATATAATCTTGATGAGACTTAGTTTCTAAGACTAACATGATAGAAAAACTTATTCTCTTTCCTACTTTAAATATAATGTGGTGTAGGTGGTGGTTCACACAACAGGATGTAAATGTGTATGTTGATATTGTGTGGTGTGATGTAGGAAAATGGGATTTAGCATCTAAGTCACACCTCCTAAATTGTAATGGAAGGAACCAAAATGATCACAAACACCCACTTGGCTACTAACCTCAATGGAGGAGCCAAAATGGTGGATCAGGGTTTTGGTTCTTTCATTTAGGGATTAAATGATTGATTAATAATTGACTATATTTGAAGATGCAAATGTGTATCTAGGTTAACTATGCAACTATAGGAAACTTTACGATTTTAAAGTACATAATAAAAACATAGAAAATAGTTACAAAGGAGAAAAGCGTAGAGACAGAGGAACCTGGCATATAAATCTGAGCTAAAACTAGTTGGATAGGGGCATTGGCACCCTAGAATTTGAAATGTAGACCTTAAGATTCAAGAATCATATCTCAGTAACCATATTCTATAGTATCTTCCTTTCTATACTTAATATTAGAACTTCCTCTATTGATTATTAATTCTACTTTCCCTAATTTTTTGACATGTGAAGCTTGAATGTTTGATTGGGAAATTAGGTCTTCAATCCTTTCCAAAATTTGATTTAGATCTATCACTTGCACACAAAAGAGGATAGAAAGGATTGTGAAATATAGGGGCTTGTCTAAGTAAAACCCCATTTTGGTATTTCTACCTCCACAATGGCTATGATGATGTTAAAGAGTGCTTACCCTAGGTCTAGTAGAGGTAAATATATAAAAGAATGATAAATTGAAAAGTGTTGCAACTGATCACTCATATCTGCATTTCTTGATAGAATCTAGTCATCGTACTAATCACCTTCAAGGAGAATTAAATGCTTGATTTTAAATCCTACAAGTGTTAGTGCTCACAAAAATGAAGATGAAACATGAATAAAATCACATGAAAATTTGATGCATTGCTGTCATGATACTTGAAATAAATAAAACTATAGTAATCATATGAATTCTACTCTTGATTTATTTATAGAATGCTCAATTGTCACTTCAAAAATGGAGGATTCAAATGGTGAAAAATACTTTTATTTTTATAAAAAAAATTAATTCCAACAACATTAATTCTTGACGACTGACAATTGAATTCATATTTCTAAATGTTAAGACACCGACAATGAAATATTTAAATTGGGGCCAAAATAGAGTAGACAAGGGTTCTAGAGCCCTATTCCAAACCTATTTTGGGAATTTTAGTGTTATTAAGTTGTATAAGAATTGATAATCCCCGATTGAACTCTAATTTTCTAGATATGATCTTAAAATAGGAAAATTAAGAAAACAAATGGGTCCAAGCACATAGGGGGGACCTAAACCTAGTGTGAAATTGTCAAGGGTAACAATTTATGTTGCTAGATTTAGTCCCAACTTTAGTAAGAGTATGAACTTAATCTCATGTTCACACTAGAAAACATTGAATCTAGGGGATGCACTAGCCCCTAGGCTCAAGATCATATGGAACTACAATGTATACTATAGAAAGGAACAAACACACACATGTGGTGCAATGAAACATGAAAATATGAGGCGTAAAAAACAAAGAAATAAATAAAACACAATGAATACACAAATTAAACATAATGCAAACAACATGCAAACACGATGCAAACTCAAGACAATACACAAATAAAGCACACAAAAGTTAGAAGGAAAACACATAACAATCATAATAAAACAAAAGGCACAATTTTAGTACTCAAAAAAGGTTTTGAATTTGTAAGGTAAAGAGATCTCAATCTTGAAATTTGTCTCAAATTTCAAATACTATCTATGAAATATAATATTAGAAAAAGTGGTGCTCACATAAGGATCAAAATTTCTATTATGATAGATCACTCATGAGCTACATAGATCCATTGGCTAGAAATTTGTGTTATGCTAGGTGTCCATGCAATATGATGAGCTTCACAAGGATAGAAAGTTTTGTTATGCTATTTTATTCATGTAACATGTGGCTCCATTGGCAACCAAGTTGTGTTATGCTAAGTGGCCAATTAAAATATACTAAAGTTCAAAGACCAAAAATATCTATTATGCTAAAAATATGGAATAATTTAAAAAACATGCCTTAGGGAGCACACAAAATTTTAACATCATGGGGGAAATTTTAACGCCATAGGGGATGTATCACCTCAAGGGGTGTAAAATTCTTAACATCATGAGAGATTGTTTAACATCACAAGGAACAAATCACCAACAACACCTTAGGGGAATTATAAATAGGACCACCACAAAGGGTGTATATATAAATAAAATAATGATCATGTCTTAGGTAGTATTAGGCATAATACCACCATTAAAGTAGCACATGAATTAATTTCAAGGCCACACATTAGGGGATATCATGTATAATACCACCACTAAAGGGACACATGGATAAATTTTAAGGACACACCTTAGGAGATATCATGCATAATGCCACCACTAAAAGGGCACATAAATGAACTGCAAGGATGCAACTTAGGGGATATCATGCATAATACCACCACTAAAGGGGCACATGAATAAATTGCAAGGCCACACCTTAAAGGATATCAGGCATAATACAACCACTAAAGGGTCAAATGAATAAATTTCAAGGCCATACCTTAGGGGATATCATGCATAATACCACAAATAGAGGGGCACAAAGCTTGAGCGAATCCTTAGTAGATATAAAAATAGATGGGGGAATATCCCCCAATTAAAATGTTAGTGTACTTGATAGACTAATATTTTAAAGAGATAATGAATGAAAAGGGGATCCTTTAAAAATGATACACACCTCATAATATTAGTTATCCTTTCCACCCAATTTTATGGACATGGACAACCATTGTGGATATTATTGTTTTATTCCCAATTGATGAAATATGGCTTCACAAAAAAAAAATATGCCCCATGCATGGAAATGAGCATCATATGATATTATAAATACAACATAACAAGGAGCAAAACCATAAAAAATAATTATTTTATATGGATCCACATCGATGTCATATGTTTGAATTAACTATTATATTCCTTTTAAAACATAAACATCATCATTACAATACCATAACATTTGTTGATAGGCACAAAATATGAGTTTTCTTTTGTCTACTTGTAAGAGTTTCTCTCACAAAGTGGTGGGAGAGTGATCAAATCCCACCTCAAATGTGTGCATAATGTATGCTCTATCTTGGATAAGGGGTGTGGACTGGGCAGTATGCCATCTCTTTTTGAGAAAAGGGGTGGTAGTGATGGGGTGGAAGCTGAAATGAATGTTTTATGTAAAGGTCGAGGGCCTCGGTAACCAAGTCCTATTGTAAAGGAATGTGATGTCTATTCTAAGAGATTCTAAATTTCATTTTCCTTATTCGTATCCAAGCCTTGTTTAGAAAGGATCTTAAATCCTTGACCACAACACTTTTCTAAGTCAACATGTGTATTTATAGTTATATTTGCATGGGATGGATGAATACTTTGTGGCAAGGGAGTTTCATTATTAGTATATAAAGAAGAATTATTCTTATGTATACTTAATGGGAAAGGAATCAATTGTAGTAGATTTCCTTTATGAGAGGATGAAAAAATATCAGCTGATGGTATGACAGGTCTTATGGAATTTGGTTGAAGCTAAGTGGGTAAACATGGAGAATGGTTTATGGATTCTTCACGCATAGTTGTTATGTTGGTAGGGAGATGTTTGAATGCAATGTAGGTTTTTTCTTTTAAGTTATTAATGATCTCTCCTTCTTGCACCAAGATATCCTCACTAGGAGGACATGCATTTGGAGAGAGGGATACGATTCATCTTCTATTGGAGAAGAATTACCAAAGGAAAAAAATGAAACATCAACCAAGGGGTACGTGCAAGAAGATGGGTCCACAAAGAGAGGAAGTTTCATGCAAAAAAAATGTTGAAAGGAATAGACACCCTTTTTTTTTAAAATGGGTATGTGTTTAAGAATGGGGACCCAAGCCTCAAATAGGGTCTTGTTAATAAATGGGTACCTATTCTATTTTTAGTATGGGTACCTATTTTAAAATGGGTACCTACTTTAAAATGGGTACCCATTCTATTTTTATAACGGTTACCCATTTTAAAATGGGTACTTATTCTAAAAATATTGAAATCTCAACCCGCTTTTTCATTTGGTTTTAGGCTCAAGAAAGGCTTGGTAACCCAACCCTTGAAATTTTAGATCAGAACCAAAAATAAAATGCCACATAAAAACCCTGACTTCAAGTAATGGAGAAGGGATGGTTTTTCTTAGAATTGGCTAGTGGTAAAATAAAACCCACGGCTGACTACACTGCCTGAAGTCGCAAACATACCTTTTGTGAATTGATTTAAGGGTTTCATTTTACAATTTTGGTGACATTATCAAAACTTGAAATGTCAAGCTTTTGTATTTTTTAATAAATTTTATTTTTTTAATTTTGTTGTAAAAAAATGACATCAATCTAAAAAAATTCTCTACAAAATGAAAAAAATAAATAAAAATGATTAGTTTAGGTCAAATTATGGAGTCCATACATGAGGGTTTTCAAAAATAACAATTAGGGCCATTAAAAAAATTGATAAAAATTTATTTTAGAAAATATATAACATCCCTCAACGCCTTTCATTTTACACATTTCTAAAGAAATTAGAAAATACTATTTAGACTAACAGGTCTCATGGCATGTGTATGGTATGGTCCCAAAAAATAATCCTAGTGCGACGAAAAATTCTGACAACATTTCTGGAACCTGACCAAAATCCAAATCACATTGTTAATTTTTAAAGATTGATTGGTAAGTGTTTTAATTCTGAACCCAAACAATGAAAAATTTTAGAAACAAGGAAAACACTTCCTCCACTTTGAATGATTTTGTGAACTTAATTCTTGCACATGACCTCACTAATTCTGAAAGAACAATGATCATTATTTTGAAGCACTCTAAACATTTTGATAGTTCTTTATAAAATGAACACCACCAAGCATATACAAATTAGTTAGAAAGCAATGGGCCATGGTTCTGTGGCCCAAATTAAAAAAAGCTAAAAAGAGAATTACTATTGAATTTCAAAACTTTGGACCAAAAAAAATTCCAGATAAAAGTGTTGATTAAATCACTTAAGAGGGGGTAACCCAGCCAGATCAATTTTTAAACTTTACTTCAACATGTATATTCAAACATGAAACACAAACCAAAACAACTACTATCAACCAATAAATCATAGAAGAAAACATTCACGCAATGAACGTAAGATATACATGGAAACCCAAAATTGGAAAAACCATGGTGAGAAGAGATTCTTGGAACTACTATTCAAATATAGCCTCACAAAATAATGAATAAGATACAATCATAAAGTAGGAACCAACCTACCAGAGACACCAATCCCTTATTATATTTGTAGACACCAACCTATTATAGACACAATCCCCTATACAAATATTTCAGCAACAAATCAATGAGTAAAACACTAGTTTTACCAAATTACAAAGATAAATCTTGTGGAACTTCAATTTTTATTACATATCTTACACATGATCTAATATTGCTTCAAATACACTCCTACACCCCCTATGATCTTCTAATGATGACACACAATTATCAAGATGCAACTCAGATTAAATAAAACTTGCTCACTCAACTACTCTCATGCTTACTCACTTCCATACACTCAATCAAACATACATCCATAGATATCATGTGAACTAAGATCTAAATTATTTACAAGATATTACATTAAAATCAATACATCTTAGCTATGGATCTGCAACTAACCAAGATGACATAAAATGGACCTAAATTCAAATCCCATGAAATGTGTAATTGGTAGGTCCTAAAAATTTTGTTGCTATTAAATCAACATGATGTCATACACTTCCATAGGATCCTTAATTAGGACCTATTTTAACTCCTCATTTAAAAATTGAATGTCACATTCTACTAGCCATTGTCACACAATTCTTGAAACAAACATGTCCAAATGTGTAAATAGGTCAGGTTAAATAGCCCACACATAACTCCACAAAAAGGAACACTCCTTGAAATTCCAAATGAGGACTTAGCTAGTCCCAATGGTCATCCACACACTATCTCTAAATGACACAAGCTACAAACCTTTATCACATCATTACGAAACACCAAATGGTTAACTGATAAGCATAGTGCTCCTTCTGTCACTTCATTCTTTTTGCATAATGAAAATAATTTCCAAAAACTCTAGAATATGATAGAATATGTCTATACATCGTATCCATTCAAACCACATAGCCAAATTCACATCTAGAAGAGAATACTAAACATAATTGTATTACTAGAGAAATATCTTTTCCTTGAGTAATGGACTAGAAATATTTTGGTTCAGACTTCTAGATTACTTCTATCAACATGAATAGATACAAGCATGATATTGCAAGAACACTCTAAGCAATCAGATTTATTGTTCTCAAAATGCAACTGATAATGATAATCAAGTACAATTAGATTTAGTGTTCAGCTAGCATTCCACCTTAGACAATAGTGAGCATTACTTGTCATCAAGGACATTAATCCTTGATATCTCCACCTTTGAAATCAATAGAAAAGGTCAACTATTCTCCACACAATTCAAACACTTGTTTCCCAGATAGACTCTTCCTAAGTCCATACTGCACTACTTTTGAAACATTCCACAAGACCACCAAGCCTTCTTGTGGTAGGTAGTTAACACTCTCCCTCAACTTGTATCATATCATATTACTTCTAATATGCTCTTCAATACCACCAAGCATTCTTGCATGAAGGAGTTAACACTCCCCCTCAACCTATACTTTCATCTTGATTCAAGAGGAGGGAGTGGAAACTCCCAAATTCTTTCAAAGATACTAAAAAATATCCTTAGGAATTGGTTTTGTGAAAATATGATGTAGAGCCAAGAGAGAAATAAAAAACCTTGACACACTTATTCAAATATATGTCTTTTTGTAACATTATCCAACTCAAACATTTGAGATAAGGGTTCCAAACTCAGTCAAGTTCTTCAAAACACTCTTAACCATTAATCAAGATCAACTCCCTTTATAAATTCTTTCAATGGAATGTGATGGTTACAAATACAAACTTTAACAAGTTAGAAGAACAATAAAAACATGTCACCTCTATTTGAGTGAAAATAACAAACAAAGGCTTCCACAATATCTGCCTTTTAATTTTACCATATGATTTTCCTCAATGTGAAAGCAAGACCTTTACATCCATAACCCTCCACCAAGCACCAAATTTTGATTCCAAAACACATACAATTCTTTCAACATGTGGAATAGTCTCAAAAGACCTAATTCAATATGTACAAACTCTTTCCAAACCCAATAACTCAATTAGGATGTGGTTCTTTCATTACTCTACCCTATTCCAAGTAGGTCTGTCAGAGATCTATTAGAGCTTTTCTTCAAACATAGACCTTCAACACCGACTATAAACAAATTTTAAGATGCCCCTTGATGTGCCTCAAAACATATCCAAATTTAAGCATATTTGTCTTTGAGAACATGGATCAAACAAGGCTATAATGCTTCTAAAATAGGCCTAAATAGGCTACAACACAGACAAGGTTTATTGTATTTACTACCTCCAATATTGATTTCCCCTAATCACCAATTGGAACACATCATTTTTGTTCTACTAAAGCTTGCTAGTCCATAAGATTCCAATTTTGATGCATATCTTTATAAACCCTAGGTTAAGTTTCCCTTGAAAGCTCTATTTCAGACTATATACTCAAAAATTACAGTCAAAATTTTAATCCACAAGACTTCAAATATTTTTAGCCTTGACTCAAACCTTTTGAATATGAAAATATATACTTATAAGGACAATATGACCAAAAACTAGAGGTTGTTACCAACAACTGAATGAGAAACATGATTTTCTTATCTCATTGTTAACCCTAATGAGGGTTTCAGGCTGTATTCACAAAATTTACAATATCTTCTAATGAAAACCAAATTGCATGAAACTAAGTGGAAACGGAAGGTGATTGAAATTACCAACACTTAAAAATAATTTTTCATTAGTTCCAACTTGTATAGTTCCTTACAAGTCCTGGAAACAACAAATTTCTATAGATAATGCCTAAAAAGAATATTTTTATTCATTCCAACTCAATCCTATAGCCACACTTGAAGTTTCAAAAGTTACAAAATCCTTTTTAAAGGAAATACAACTAAATTTTAGCCTACCAACTACCTCCTAATTCCTAAAACCACCTATGACCCTTCGACAACCTTTACATAATCATGCAACTTTGTTAACAATTGTTGACAGATTTACATTTGTTTTCATTTTTGCACTTTTGGACTTAAGAAACATCAAATGAAATATAGGAAACATGACTCTAATGACATGATTCAAAAAATAACTTTGGATCAAATTTCAAAACATTGCTTCATAGAGACCTAATTTTGCCAAGGTGCTCCTGTACCAAACTCCTGACCAAGAAAAGAATCCAAGTCCACTTGGATTGTTGTCAACATGTCTTCCATTCTCTGTATGCTCTACCTCAAATTGGAATTTCCTTTAACCAAAGTTATTTTCACCTTAGGTTTAAACTTGTCCATGTAAATCAGCATCCTACCTTGCTCACCAACTGAAATTAGGTTCTTTATGCTTTGATGCTTCTCAATATCATGCCTCTCCTTTTGTCCCTTAATGTACAAGTTGTTTCTTGTCCACAAGATCAGTATAATAAAGAAATGAAACATGTATTTTATCACCATACCTCCATCATCCTTCAGTTCCCTGTAGATCTCCAAGGCCAATTCATTCGCAATCTTCTCTTTATCCAATCTTGTCACTAATCCAAGGTATCCAACATCTAAAATCAAGTCTATGATCTTTGTCATATCTTCATCTTTATGCTTGGAAACATCTAGAATATCTTTTTCTTCATGAATGAATTCTTCATGTGCATCTTCATATGCTTCTCCTTCCTCTTTCAACTTCTTGTGTCTTCTTCTCTTCACAATCTTCTTTATAGGCCATAAAAATTTCTTGTTTACCTTCAAGTTCCAACTTTTCATCTCCTCAATAATCTTCCCCATCTTCTTCATGGACTCTTGGAACTCTTCAAGTTTTTTCAATTCTTGCTTTAACTTAGCAATCTCTCTATCCATGTTTTCTTGTCTCTTCTTCTTTTTTCTCTCTTCCTCTACCTACAAATGCCTCTTCAAATTTTCCATCTTTACAAGCAAGATTCCTCCTTGCTTCATAACTCTCTGCCTCACCTAGGTGTATCCACTTTGCTCTCCCTAGTCTCTTGGACTTTCTCGCTGCACCAACCTACAAACCAACCAACAAAAACCACAAAAAAACTCACCAACCCAAATCTTTCTCGGGCTTTGATACCAAAATTGATGTAGAGCCAAGAGAGAAATAAAAAACCTTGACACACTTATTCAATTATATGTCTTTTTGTAACATTATCCAACTCAAACATTTGAGATAAGGGTTCCAAACTCAGTCAAGTTCTCCAAAACACTCTTAACCATTAATCACAATCAACTCCCTTTATAACTTCTTTCAATGGAACATGATGGTTACAAATAAAAAATTTATCTTTAGAAGCACAATCAAAACATATGGCACCTTTATTTGAGTCAAAATAACAAACAAAGGCTTCAACAATATCTACCTTTTCATTTTACCATATGACTATCCTCAATGTGAAAGAAAAACCCTTACATTCATAGCCCTCCACCAAGCACCAAATTTTGATTCCAAAACACATACAATTCTTTCAACATGTAGAATAGTCTCAAAATACCTAATTCAATATGTACAAACTCTTTCCAAACCCAAGAACTCAATTAGGATGTGGTTCTTTCATTACTTTTCCCTATTCCAAGTAGGTATACCAAAGGTTTTTCAAAGATTTTCTTCAAACATAGACCCTCAACACTGACTGTAAACAAATTTTAAGATGCTCCTTGATGTGCCTCAAAACATATCCAAAGTTCACCATATTTTGTCTTTGAGAACATGGATCAAACAAGGCTATAACACTACTAAAACATGCCTAAATGGGCTACAACACATACAAGGTTTATTGTATTTACTACCTCCAAGCTTTATTTCCCTTGATCACCAATTGGAACACATCATTTTTGGTCTACTAAAGCTTGCTAGTCCATAAGATTCCAATTTCCATGCATATCTTTATAAACACTAGGTTAAGTTTCCCTTGAAAGTTTTGTTTCAAACTATATACTCAGAAATTATAGTCAAAATTTTAATCCACAACACTTCAAATATTTTTAGCCTTGACTCGAACCTTTTGAATATGAAAATATATACTTAGAAGGACAATATCACCAAAAACCAGAGGCTATTACCAACGAATGAATGGGAAACATAATTTTCTTATCCCACTGTTAACCCTAATGAGGGTTTCATGTTGTATTCATAAAATTTACAATATCTTCTTCTAATGAAAACCAAATTGCATGCAACTAAGTGGAAACAGAAGGTGATTGAAATTACCAACACTTAAAAATAAGTTTGCATCAGTTCCAACCTATATAGTTCCTTACAAGTCCTGGAAACAACAAATTTCTATAGATAATGCCTAAAAACAATATTTTTATTCATTCCAACTCAATCCTACAACCACACTTGAAGTTTCAAAAGTTACAAAATCCTTTTTAAATGAAATACAACTAACTTTTAGCCTACCAACTACCTCCGAATGCATAAAACCACCTATGACCCTTCAAAAAACTTTACATAATCATGCAACTTTGTTAACAATTGTTGACAACTTTACATTTTGTTTTCATTTTTGCACTTTTGAACTTAATAAACATCAAATGACCTCAAATATAGGAAACACGACTCTAATAACATGATTTACAAAATAAATTTGAATCAAATTTCAAAACATTGCTTCATAGAGACCTAATTTTTCCAAGGTGCTCCTGCACCAAAATATCTACAATTTTCTCCTTGGTTTCAACATACTCCAACTTTCTCCCTCATAATATGATACTTGTTTACAATATTCTTTATCTTTGAGTGCATTACCAAATTCCTATTGTAGACACCTAAATTTGACCACTTATATTTGATCAAATTTATCCCTTTTCATCTAAATCCTCTTATCCACATTAATTAAATAATACTACTATTATTTAATTAATACCCCTAAAGTCCTCTAAGTCCTTAAGGTATTTAAAATATCAATTAAATACTTTATTTCCCTTACCTGTTCTATCCCATAAATTAAATAAATAAATCTTATTTATTTATTTAATATCTCAAATGTCACATCCTCCACTTTTTCCTAATCCTAATCACAATCCTAATCCTCACCTAACCTACTCACTAATTGGATGCACATACTTAATCCATGATTAAGTGGGTCAAACCCTACCCATCACATCAATCACATGGGATTGTACCCTCAAGGGTACAATATCCTTCTCAAGCCCTCTCCTTGCACCACTGGGCACAATTTGATGGCTTGAGATATCTCAAAGAATCTCATCCATTGATCTCTATCAATCAAGCTTGACCATTCATCCATTATCATCCCAAAATCTATTTACCCCAACACTTCACCATTTTCATCTCTATCACCCATTTTTCACTAGATCGTCGTGATGTTTCCAAAATTTTGAGTGAGCACACAATCCATCACGCATCACAAAAACATCTACATAATAGGATGCTTTGTACACTGTATTGAACTCCTCATCACCCTATCTTGAGTGTTATTGTTTTTGGTCGTTTGATTCATTTTGTTGCATTTTTAGTAGATTAAAAACACTACACATAATTCTGGCATGCTCGGTGGGACCCACATCATGGGTCTACTTTACTTTTTCCTGTTGTTTGAATTTTGTAGGTTCAGATTTCACACATAGGGGAAAATCTAACCTTGACAGGAAATTTTTCTCAATACAAAGGTGAAAGTGCTTTGAAGATAGGAAAAATCACTCCTGCCTTTTTAGCAAAGGGGCGGACTTGCATCTGACCAATTAAATTTCCAATCACAGAGGTGAATCTACATAAGACCACCTAAATAGGTGAAGTTGTTGAGTACAGAGGTGAACATGCATGAGTTATAGAGGTGCAATCATATACGCCCCTCCACCTGACAGGTGATTGTGATTTCACCCATATCCCAAAACAAGCAAAATTGAATCTATAATAAAGGAAAATTCATCTCCCACAGAGGTGAATATGTGGTAGTCCCAAACCTTAAATTTTTCAATTTGAGCTGTGATTTGCTTTTGGTTTTGGGGGTACTAATCTGGTAACTATTTTGTCGATGATTGTGGCATTTAACTAACAATTTTTGTAGCTTGTTCCCCAATGTTTATCCAAGATCGAAGGTCAAAACTACTAAAATGTGTGTGCAAGATGAGCGGTCGAACCCTTTAGTTAGCTATCTATTGTTTTTTATACTAATTTAGGCACATGTAGAATTAATTAAAGGTTCAATTAACTTGTTTGTCATGTTTGGGGGTGAATTTTTTATGTATCCACTCCCCTTGCACCTTTCAATGATCCTAGGTGATGAGAAATCACAATTCATTCCAATCCAGTGCAGTCTATCGAGGAAGTGCTAGTGCGTCTAAGCTCTCCCCTTCTGCTACATGCAAGCTTGCGGACTAGCCAAAACATCTAGTGTTTCCTTCCTTTAGCGGGACCTTCCTGGGATTTGATCACTCGAGGGATGATTCCAACCATGTGTTATTGGTAGGGTATATAAAGGGGGGAGAACTAAAGTTGTACCCCAATCTAGTCATGTCATGTTTAGCAAAGCGTCGAAGCTAGGGTGATACCTAGATAAGATTTGTAGGGTTGCTCCAAGTTTCTAGTACCTTGCTAGGGCTCCCAACCCACACTTTTGATAGGCTGGTGTTCACAGTTATGCCTCATGTACCTTAGCGTATATCAAGGACGCATGAGATATCCGTGTTCAGCCTAAATAGAGACCCTTGTTTTAGCCACATCTTGGTGTAGTGCAAGGGATGTGCACCGTACCCTGAAGTTACTCACCAAGTACTCCCTTGGGTTGAGATAGAAATCCTCATAGTGGACTACAATAGTCTCTGAGAGAGAGCATGAAGGTGAGCCTATGGAATTTGTTGATGACCCTATGCCACTGAATCACTAGCTATCTTCCTTCGCAAGAAAGGGTGATCCAAAAAGCCACCTCAGTATCATGGAGTATTAACCTTGGGTGGTGTTCTCTCAAGGTGGTGGGCCTACATCAAGTTTGTAAACATTTATCACTAATTTTAGGATTGTGTTGCCTGACATGTTTTCTTGTGTGATACTAGTGCTTGTCATTGGTCTGAGTCAGTCCAACCTTCTTCTTATTGTTTTCCATGTTTTTGTCCTTTTCCATAGTCTTCCCTTGCCCTCAGTGGCAAGTTTGCTTCTTACAGGGGAAAACTTGCATTGTGGACAGGTGATCCTGCCCTAAAGAGGGCCATTCCATGTCTTGGGTTGGAGTCTAGTCATCCTTTAGGTGAACTCATCCTTGTTAGGTGAAAATTTTCTTGTGGGTTCCTTAGTTAAGTGATCCTACATTCTCCTATTCCTTGAATAGGTGATCCTACCATCCTCTTGGGGGAGTCTGTGTCCAATCCATGTCATCTGAGTTTTCCCATTCCATCAGAATAGGTGATCTTACTATCTTCTTGGGTGATCACATATCTATTCTATACCATCCCTATCCGTACATATCCCTAGATAAGCAATTTTGTGCCTTGTATAGGCGATTGCATCATCTTGCATCCATATAGAGTCCTTCCCTGATAGGTGATTCTGCTTCTTTCTTGGGTGATCTTACACACCTATCTATATAGTCAGTTTGCATAGGTGATCCTATCTTTACCAATAGGTGATCCTAATAGCTATAGGGGCTATTCTGTGATATCCATAGATAGGTGAATCCACAATATAGAGAGGTGAATGCACTATACACACAGGTGGATCTGCTTCCCCATACAAAATCTAGAGAGTCAATCCTTCTCATCATAGTTAGCTTGCATCTTCCCAAGTCCAAAACTATAACCCAATCATGTTTCCTTTTCATATCTAGCTCCAAACAATCACTTTTATCCATCCAATATTCATCCTCATTATTTTAGCTACATCCTTGAACCTAGAAGTCTATCCAATAATATATTGCAATCATCCTAATTTGAGCTTAAGTCCCATCCTATTCTAAGCTTAAATCTTATCCTAATTTGAGCTTAATTTACATCCCAATTTGAGCTTTAGTCCATCCACATCTAAGATCTTTTGATGTGTATGTGCAGGATCATCATGGAAAAAATAGGCCCTTAAGTGGCAAAAAATTCAAAAAAATTAGAGTTAGGAAACTTGACGTAAAAAATTGAATAAGTTATCTATATTATTTCAAAAATATGTAAGAATAGAATCTATAGAAAATTGAATGTAGTTTCTAAACTACTAGGGCTTCGGTTTCAGTAACTGTTTTAGTGAAATCTGTGTTCTCACACCACAAATAAGAAGTAGGTGTTGTTCCAATTCAATCTCCAACCACAATAAAATGATAATTTTTTATAAATATTTTGTGATATAAGTAGAGGAATCATGTCCTGATGTGATGGCCATTTTTTGTAATTTTTCCAAGTAATTAATTAATTGGCGAATTTTTATTACAAATTTCTAAAAAATATAAAAAACCTTTGCATGTCTAATCACCAGAATTGACTTCCAAAACCAGAAAGAAATTAAATTTTTCTTTTAAAATCTCATAGTATGTGAAGCATGTAGAATGTGACACATGTTTTGGATTCAAAAACTGTGATATTGTTTGAAAGCTATAGATGTTTTTCAATCAACCTATCAATCAGGACTTTAATCATAATTCGAATAGAAAATGAATAATAATTACTTATTAAATTCAAAGTAAAACATAATTTATATTGTTGGAAAGTTGAGAATCTCCTTTAAAAACCCTTTTTGTTTCATCAATTTTGGGTAAAAAAAAAGTCGCTAGCCACATAACCATCATATTGCCACTTTTTGGCTCATCATGATCCTACACATACCCTGATATCGAAACAAATCTTAATATCCCCTCTTCCACATTCTTCTAATCCATTCCATTTATCTTTTCATCATCTTTTCTTTTCTTCTAATCATCTATTTTCATCTTTTCAATCCATATCCATCCAATCTGACATCATGAATCCTTATCTTCCTCCTACACAACCAAAAATAGTGGTCAAGGGAAATCCCAATTATGTTGATGATGATAATGAAAGTCTTTTTGATAAGGATGAGTATGAAATAAATCCCTTTGATGTTATCATTTCTAGTAAGCTTTCTCTAATTGTCATCCAAAATATAATCAGTCATCCAAGTTATCCTATCATGCCTTCATCCACACCCGCTAGCAATCCTTATGCTACCTTTGACAAGGGATATCCAGTATCTTCCCCATCCACATATTATCATATCCTTCATCTAATTCTTTCTCTTATCCAACATCCACATCCTCCTATCCCAATTCTCCATCCTGATCTTCCCATCATAATCCTACATCCCCATCCTCCTATCCTAATCCAACATCCACATCCTCCTATCCCAATTATCCTACCTCAATCCACCATCCCAATCTTCCCCTCTTGATCCAACATCCACATATTTCTATCTTAATCCATTGTCCCAATATTCATACCTTAATCCCAATATTCATACCTTAATCCACCATCCCAATCTTCCTATCGTATTCCTACATCCCCATCCTTCTATCCTAATCCAACATCCACATCTTCTTATCTTAATCCACTATCCCAATACTCCTACCTCAATCCACCATCCCAATCTTCCCATCATAATCCAACATCCACATCCTCCTATCCCAATCCTCTATCCCAATACTCCTACCTCAATCCACCACCTCAATCTTCCCATCCTATTCCAACATCCACATCATCATATCCCAATATTCCTACATTAATCCACCATCCCAATCTTCTCATCCTAATCCTACATCTCGATCCTCCTATCCCAATCCAACATCCACATCTTCCCACTTTAATACATCTCAATATTCCTATCTTAATTCCCCATCAACTTTCTCCAACATCAATCTAACATCCATATCCTCCTATGTCACTCCATCTTCCAAACCATCATGTCCTAATCCTCCAACTACTCCTAGGCCTCAATCCAATTCCATTCCTCCATCTAATCCTAATCCACCAATCCATAATCCTAGTCCTCCACCCATTCATAATGCTTCATCTACTCCTACCACACTGTCTAAGCCTACAATACAAAAGTGCCTCATTCTAGATGTCATCCAAGGAATTATGAAAAATAAGACATCCCCAAATCCACATCCTAATGTCATGGAGCCATGCCACCCCACTCCACCAAGTATGATCACTAGTGACGAGGCCCTTCTCCATCTCATTCCTATCATTACTATTACCACTCCTAATGTCATCCAAACCATTGAAATAGTCCAACCCATTGAATCCCCATATTTCACTCCTAGAACCATTGAAACCATCAAAGAAACCCAAATCCAATCTATTCCCCCTATTCCTAGTATCACCAAAATCCACTCCCTTGAGCTTCATGAATCCTTCATCTTTTTGTCTCCCCCATTTGAGGAGTTCATCCATCATTCATCTTCCACCACACCATCTACACACATTGAAACTTTCCAAGATCTTGATCCAAAGCATACCAACACATCCCCTTGTCTACATAAAGATCTTACCATCTCATCCACTTCACATCTGAATCCTACCATCTCATTCACTCCATCCCATGATCCCCTTATAAATCAAGATCTAATCACTCCATCTCATGATCCCTTATCACCTACTCCCCTGAATCAACATCCTTCCATCCTATCATCTCCATCTAATGATCCTTCATCACCACCTAACCATACCATCCTAACACCATTGTTATATCCCCTTGGTACTCTTACATTTTTCCACAGTGGTTTTCTTCCAGAAGAGGAACCAAGCATATACACCACCCATCCTCCCCACCTAATAATGGAATCGCATAATGTTTCCAAAATAATAACCATCCCACCATAGATTGAATGCTCAAGACTATGAACTATCAAGGTAAAGGCTTAGGCCTTCATGAGCAAGGTATTTTAGAGCCCATCCATGTCAAAGAAAATCCATGGACACAAGGTCTTGGATATATATATCAAGACTCACAATCCAAAAATGTTGGTACAACCTCCATACATCCTAAGCAAGCTTCTTCCAAAAAAACAATAGGCTCTTCCCATCATTCCACAAAGCCATTTGTCCCCATCCCCCTACATCATATCATCTCAAAACAACCATCCAAATTCCTCCATCATCCTCTAAATCCATTTTGGCTCCTTATGTCCCTCCATCCACCATCCCACATCCTCCATGTACTAAGTCCATTTTAGGACCTTATATGCCAAAATCATCTCCTCCATCTCATCCTACTTATCCCTTCATCCATCGATCAAATATTCCTATCACCCATCATAAAAAATACCACTCTCATATTCCCTAATCAGGATCAACAAAGGCCCTCCTCCATGAATTTCATCCCACATCCTCCATCTATTCACTAGCTCCAAAATCCTACCCCTATCACTCCATTAATGTTTCCTCCACATCATCCATCTCCTCACACTTGTACCATTTCTATTGAAAGAACTTTGGATGCCAAAGTAAAAATGCATACATCCAAAAATCTGCATGAATCCAAAGATCTCCATGTCCCCTCTAAAGGACATGGTAAAGAAAATAAAAATCCCATCCAAGAGTGTAGTCAACCACAAAGAGTAAACAAGGCTATTGTAGATGCTAAAATCTGAAAATTGCTTAAACTTTAACACATGTTAGCATGGTTAGTAATTTAAAGCAAAGAATAACATCTCTATGAAATACTCCAACATGCTTCATAATGCAAACAAAACAAAAAAATATTAAAAAAACTAATTGGGAGGATACAAAGCATGGTGCATACCTATTCCATAGTGGATTGGTGCTACTTTGATGTGGAAAGTATCCCTTTCCCAACCCTTGATAAGCTCTTAGATTATGAAATTGTGGATGAACTCAAATGCATCAAGTAGAGGATAGTGCAAAGTGCCTAAGATTATGGATCCAAAATTAGTAAAAGAGATTTTGATTTATACAAGAGAAGGATGGAAGAATGAGAAAAAAGGATGAATGTGTGACAAAACATCAAGCAATAGAAAAATGCCACTTGTCAAAATGTGAATAGAGAGAGATGGAGCACATTTTGATGAATGTGCACATAAATGCTATTAGGTGGATATTTGAAAGTTGAATGTTGGCTTGTCGAGGGAGATGTGGAAGAGGAGTTATTGCCACTTGGCTCAAGAAAAAGGACTTGTAAGAGTCATAAATTCCAAGTTGGAGGATAAGACATTTGGAGGGGAGAATTTAAATTTGAAGAATATTCCAACTTGATGCCTTTTTTCAATGAAAATGGATGAATTTACTAATTAATTAAATTGATTTTCTTATGCAAGTTGCAAAATCTAGAGGATTTGATGGATTAGGATTCGAGTTAATTATGATTTGATTAACTTGGATGGAGATTAGTTGATTTGACAATTTGACTTAGATTTTTGGATTTAAATAAATCAAAATGAGAGGAATAATGAATATTAGATCTAATTAAATAAATTTGATCTATTCAATTAAATGAAGAACATTAGAAGCTAATTAAATTTGATTTATTTTATTAAAGAGATGACTTTAGGATTGATTGATGACTTAATTAAATAAAATTGATTTATTTAATTAAAGAGGAGAATATGATGATTTAATCAAATAAAGATTGATTTATTTAATTAAAAGAGGAATTTGGATTCGATTAAATGGTTAGTAAAGAGATGATTAAGGAAGAACTAGTGTTAGTAAATCAAGATACTTTTCATGTCTACATTTTTCCCCCCTTTGAAGTAATGTACCTACTGTGTTAGTTCAAAGAATAACATTACCGAGATCAAAATTTAAAAAATTTCAATTTTTTTCGAATGCCCCAGCGGAAAGAAGTATACTAGTACACTGCCCCCTCGAGATATTGAGTGAAATGTTTGATTTGAGGGATGATCTCATGATAAAGAGGTTCAAGATGGATGTACGGATGGTCATGAATGACATGATAGCAAATGAGATGGTTTATGAGATGCTTAGAATAATAGATCTATATTATGATGGAAATGCAATGTATGTGAAATGATATTCAACATGATTATGGTTTGTGGATACAAGATGGATGCATTGGTGATAATGATTAACTACCATGGTACCATGTTAGCGTGAAGAGAAGAAAGAAGAAATGAGATGAAGACTAGAGGATCCAACAAGTCCATGATCTGTGAGACTTTATTAGAGATGATGATGAATGATGATGATGATTTGCTTATCAGGAATTAGGATTTGAAAAGGGCTATTTACCTTATGTTTGATAAAACACATAGACACGATACATCAAGCTATAAATAAGGATGGAATTGTACCTAGTGTTGTCGTCTAAAAATGGTGTGATTAAGCTTGTTAATTAATTAAATATGAATTATTTAATTAATTCTCCTAAAAGTCATCTACATATAAATAAATTTAATTATTTATTTATTTGTTCATTTTCTAATTCTTCTACATTAATTAAATATGAATTATTTAATTAATTCCCCCAAAGTCATCTACATATAAATAAATTTAATTATTTATTTATATTGTTCATTTTCTAATTCTTCTACCTTAATTAAATAAATAATTTTATTTAATTATTGACATTTCCCACATTCCTCTTAATTTTAAATAAATATTTATTTATTTTAATTATCATATCATTCTAAAGTTTGAATATTTGAATATTTAAATAATGGAATATTCTTTCATCCCATAATTAAATTAAATATTAAATATTTAATTAATATTTCTCTCACTCTAAATTCACTTTTAAAACATAATTAAATATAATTTATTTAATTATGCAAGTTTCTATATCCGTCTTCACTTACAAATTAAATAAATTTATTTTATTTAATTCTAACTCATTCTAAACTCATTCTTCGAAATGGCAATTTCCCTTCGAATCTCAATGACAAAAATTGAAGGAAAAGGGAAACCTTCTATCTCCCTCTCCACTTACGAAAATCTTCCACCGTCCATTCGAACAAGCTTAATCCGGGCCATTGAAGCATGTCAGCCAATCGAATCCTTTCAAAGACTCTATAAATACTAGTACAAATCCATGCATTGGTTATAGCTGAATACAAGCATTTACACAATGAACATATACTTATGCATTCACATCATTTTCAGCATCACAGTGATATTATCATCCTTAGCATAGTCTTGCATTTGGCATAATGTGCAATTTTAAATCCCATTCTTCATGTTGTTCATTTTGTTGAGCTTGATCTGCTGATCTGAGAGCCATTGGAAACAACAAAATGCTAGAGTTAGAGAGAGATAAGACGATTTCGGGGAAGCTGCAATAACAGTTTGCTTATTATGTTTTCTTTTTTAGTTTTCCTGATTTAATGTCTTATTGATATGTGTTTGAATTTCATTTAGATTGATACATTTTTCACACACACATAAAATGGCACCCACTGTGGGGCTTGAACCCACGATTTTAACATTCTCTGTGAGTTTTTTGATAGTTTCCATGTTCTGGAGTTAACTTTCAGAAAAAATCTGGCATTTAAGCGCATTCGACATTTTCTACGGCGCATACGGGGTTTTTGACTCATTTGTTTTGTAGGATTTTGTAGTGCATATAGTAACTATTCTAGCACATATAGTAACTTTTTTAGTGCATATAGTAATTGTTTTAGCGCATTTAGAATCTTTCCTGTGGTGCATATACTTTCTATTTCAGCACATATACCTTCTGTTTCAGCACATATATCGGATTTGTTTCAGCGCATATACCTTATGTTTCGGTGCATATATCATCTATTTCGGTGCATATAATTTCTATTCTGGCGCATATGGGGTGTAACACAAATACAAAATTCTGAGTTTGATGCCTTCTGCAGGTAGAATTATTTTCTTTTTCTTTTTTTGGGATTTTTAAAATGAAGCAATCCTAGGGTAGCAACATCTGGATAAAATAAAGCAATCTAGGATAGTCACCACACAATGATCTTGCAGTTAAAATTGAACAAACTTGTTTTTGGTGAAGCAATATCTTTACTTAGATTAGATCATTATGATTTGGAATTTTAGAAGAACATCTGCATGCTTTGTATGTGGCAATAGGTCTATGCTCTCCCCTTAACTGGGTGATTAGAATACCAGACTTGCCTTTTTAGTTTTCATGCAATTTTACTATTTCAATTACATCCTTTAGAGAGCCTGTTGTAGTGGGAAAAAGTACTCACCCTACGGGAATGACTCAAGTGGGTTCAAGCCAAAGCAGGGCTATTTCGCCCCACTATAAAATTTAAAGCGAATTTGGGGAAACCCTCTTTTGCCGATAGTGTGCAAGATAACCATCCCCAAAGCCTTTGTTCTAAAGGTTGGGAGGTCTCCTAAGGGAGTTTATTATTGCCACACCAAACAGAAATCCTTACTACAAACCTAGTGTAGTGGCCAACTCAAGTCAGTTTCCAAACATTCTAATAATCACAGTGCAAGGGGAGGGAAGAATCTACCCCCAAGACACTCACCATATAACTGCCAAGGACCGTTTGCTTAGGGGATTTGATATCCATTTCTGTAACTCTAAGTATGCACCTAGGAAAGACAAAAAACATGGGCGCCCCTTCGGGGGTGACACGGCTGTGTGAGTCGACATAGTTCTAAGATGTGGGCTATTGATTACTAGAATGACCTACCTGAGTATTAAGAGTGAGTCTGTCTGAATTGTCTTTCATGTGCTAAGCCTATGAAAACATTTGTTGAAAACATTTTTTTGATCAAACACTTCATGTTAGTGTAGGGCATTTAAAACAACTATTTTTCAAAATGTTTGTTGTGTCTTCCATCACATTAATTCAGATAAAAAGATCATCCAAAATGAACATGAAGAACAACTAAAACCATTCAAAGGTTATTCATATCTTTGGTCCAATAACGTTCTCAAATACTTTTCCCATGCTTAGAAATTGGAAATCAATAGAGTTTGTCAAGAAATCAGTTTCCAATAGAATTAGAAAACCTAAGAAACCATTGGGATAAAAGAAAACATTGCAAAAAAGAAAAAAATTATACAAAAGTCAACATGTGTTGCTTCATTTCTGTGGGTTTCTTCATAAATACCAAAACTTTATTAGAGGATTCACTAATGAGTATGCTGTAGATCCCTTAGATTCTCGAGCTTATTATTAGAGATTAGCTCTATCACAATGGCATAATCATAACCAACCTCTTGAGTTCGATAACATACCACAACCTGCCATTGAATATCCTTCACACCCCAGTCCATATTCTTCAAAGATCTTGAGAGAATTTCTTTAAAAATGAAGATCAAAATCTTTTAGAGTGCACCTTTCAAAACAACTTTCTAATTTTTGGTTCAACTTCCACAACATGATTCTGATATCCTTCATCATTGTAAGACACAATAAAAAAAAAAAAATTAGGAGCATCCTTGATCATATCATAAGATTCACATCTTATCAAATCAAGATACCACCCATCATTTGCACTTGTCAAAACTATGATCTAAGTCTAGAAGAACTCTTCAAAATCATACGCCTATCTCCACAAGATCCCAACACAATAAATTGAAGGATACAATCCAAAAAGGTCATATTCAAAACAATCAAGAGGAGGGTGAAAGTAGTAATCCTCTTTACATTATGAGTCATAATCCACTTTTTGACAAAGATATGGATAACAGAGAAGAAAATCCTTTCCACCAATACAAAGACACAAACAAAACACATGTGGATAGTGATGAGGAACAAGATGAGGAATGTCTTAGAGAGGCTGAGCAAGATCCAAAATTTCACAAAGCTATAGAAAAGATCTTGCAGCGGGATAAAGAAAAATATTTCCACTATTTAGCTGACCAAGGAGCGAAATTGCCTCATGACTTTAATACTGATAATTTAGAAAGCAAACCTGAGGAAAAACCCCTATCTGATCTCAACGCTTTAACTCAACAAATCAAAGCACTTCAAGGAAAAATCAAAGAGTTACAAGGGGGAACAACCACAAAGAAATATACTCTGGAGGACATTTGTCCTTATCCTTTTGATTGAAGTCTTAACATGATTCATTTTCCCAAAAATTGTGAAATGCCAAAATTTGATTGCTATAATGGGAAATCGGATCCAATCGATCATGTTAGAGACTTCTGAAACATGACATTGGAATTTTCTAATGAAGACACTTACCTAATGCGTTTATTCCCTAGGAGTTTTGGAGTACACTCTATGGAATGGTTATCAAAAATCACACCTCCCGTTAGAACATTTGAAGAATTGATCAATCTGTTTATATCTCAATATGCCTACAACATACAACATCAGATCACGATGATAGATCTCTGCAAAGTTGCACAAAAACTTGGTGAATCTTTCATTACTTTTCTTCAAAGATGGAGAAGAATGTTCACTAGATATCCACGTCCTATTCCTGAAAAGGAAAAGATGGTTACCTTCATAAACAATTTGAATTCAGAGATGAGTTATCATTTAAATTTACATTGTCCTACCTCTTTTGAGAAACTAATCGAAGATGAAATAACCATTGAAGGTGCATTGGTCAAAAGAGGAACAATAAAACTTGACAAAGAGAATCCTAGCTCATACAATCATGACAATAATTAGGAAAAGTCTAAAAACAAGAATGTGGTGAATGATGGAGTTGTTGATGCGAATCATGTCTCGACCAACCCATTTATTCTTAGTGCTCCAAGCACTCGCAACAACAATGTCAACTCAATTACAAATCAAGGGAACAATACTCATCCTTCTAGAAACAATGTAAATCAACATTCTACTCCGAATCAAGGGACTTCAAACAATTCAAGTTAGCGAGGAACCATTAACAACCATAACTCCTTAGGGAACACCTCGAACATGAATCCACAAGGATTTTCATTCTTCTCTCATAGAAGAAATTATACATCAATAGGTCAATCTTTGGAATCTGTACTCAAAGAATTGATGGCCAAAAATGTCATTACCTTACCACCTCAATGAAACTATGAACCCAGTGTAAAGCCTCCATCATGGAATGAGGCATACTATTGTGAGTATCATCGGTGCAAAGGTCATCACACAAATAACTATCAAGCCTTGAAGCATACTATTCAAGACTTAATCGACAACGACATCATCACAATAGAAGAACATAAAAAATAAAATGAAGAACACCAGGCTCTTCGCAATCCTTTGCCTAACTATCAAAAGGGTGAGTCTTCTGAAAAAAATGTGAATCATATTAAGGATTCGATAATTAATCATATATACACTGATGATGAACAGATCAATGTCATAAAAGTCAAGGAAAAGATGGAATATAGGGAGGTCAACGCAACAACAAGGGCACAAGTCAAAGTTGTCTTAAAAGGGGCCTCTTCAAAATCTAATGAGCCTCCACCTCAACATCAATATGATTTGGTCAGCCAACTTCTGAAAATTGCTGCTCAAATTTCTATCTTGGAAATATTGAAGATTTCCCCAGCCCATAAGGAAATTCTTGAAAAGGCCCTCTTTGAAACAAATGTATCCATTGATTTGGATGTGAACCAATTTCAAGCCATGGTAGGACACTTGTCCTCACCCACTGTTCTTTAATTCTCTAAAAAGGATGACGTTTCCATAACTCATCCCCACAATTCATCATTGTACTTAGAAGTCATGGTTCACAAGTTTCGTGTCAGATGAGTTCTAATTGATGGAGGTGTTGGTTTAAATATATGTACCATGAAGTTGGTTAAAGCTTTAGGATTCTCTGAAGAATCCATTGATTTCAGAAGAAAGATTACCATAAAAGCTTATGATGATGAAGAAAGAGCATCCAAGGGTCTAATCATGCTGCCAATCAGAGTGGGCCCTTTTATCAAGAATACTTTCTATCAAGTATTGGACCGTGATCATGCATATAACATCTTGTTGGGTTGTCCTTGGATCAATGAAATGCAAGTTGTCCTATCAACCTATCATCAATGTCTTAAGTTTCCTTATGATGGATAGGAAATCACGATACCAGCTGATAATTCAAATATTCAAACTTGTGCCAACATAAAGGCCAGTCAAGATACTTTGGTTCCTAACAATCGAGAAGCTCATGCTAGTACCTCTCTAAAGATTGACACACAAATTAGTCAATTAACCACTAGTTTTGACAAAAAAATTGAAATTCAAGGACCATGGAGTTGGAGAGTACTCTCTTTGTCTTGCCAATTTACCTACATCACCTGGGTCACATGGACAACTGTCTATCATGGAACATCAAATATCAGTGGCATCGACATCAAAGCAACCACCAATAGAGCCAATCACAAAATTTAATGGATAATTCATCAAAGAAAAATTCCCCATGGAAGATCCTGAGGATACAGAAATTCTAAATTGGCTCTATAAAGATGAAGATGAAGCAGTATTTAATGTCAAATTACCCACAGACAAATATGGAAAAGGGTACTCAATCATGCAGAATATGGGATATGATAAAGGTCCTATTGGAAAAAGGAAAGGAGTAGTTGAACCTATTCACCTCCATGGACTTGCTGCAAAAGAGAAAACTGGATTGGGTTATGATACTGACTCCAAAGAAAGCACATCCAAACAACTACATGGAAATGTCTTCACATTGCAAGAAGGCTCAGATTCACAAGAAACATATTTGGCAACAGTTCAAGACTTTGTGGATAACAATTCAGACACAGACTCTGTTGAATATGAATGGGACACCATTTACAATGATGAGTTCTGCAGGGATAAAGAGGTTGATGTAATACACCAGTACACCCCAACTCTAATTGAAGGTGAAGTGTTAGGGTCCCAACCACAAGAATCTGAACCACAAATTGACTATGATTCTCATGATACTGAGTCAGATCTAAATGAACAAGATTATCATGAGGATAGTATCATCATTGATCCACCTCATACCACGAATCCTACAAACAACTCTGTTATGACCATAACCATAGTTGATTTCATGCAACCTGATGACTCGATACCTTTGATTTATCCTGATCTCATTGATTGGGATTCATCTGAACCTATTGATATACTTATGTTTCCAAGTGATGAAGCTATTGTAAACTTCCTTTTGGAAGAAGATGTAAATGATTGTTCCACTAATGATTTTTGATATAAATTCTTTGATCAGGAGAGTGTCAATTCTCCCAGCTGCAAAAGTAAAAAAAAAAGAGATCTAATGGTGAAAACTAGAATCTGGTAGTATTGGATCAAACAAAAGATAAAATAAAGAGCGTATCAGATGGTGAAAACCTTTTTAAGGCACCAAACGATGGGAATCTTGACACTTTCTCGGTACCATGAGCGATCGCCTATTCTGATTGAACCCACAAATGTGGTCAACCTTGAAACTTCAGAAAAACCAAGGATCCTACAGTTAGTTGCATCAATGACAGAGAAAGAAGTACCATAGTTTATGGAGTTTCTAAAAAAAAATCAAGTCACGTTTGCTTGGTCTTATGTGGACATGTCAGGTCTCGATCCTGATTTGATCATGCATCATTTGTCTATCAAACTAGGGGTTAAGCCTGTGAAACAAAAACTCAGAAAGATCACCCTCATGTTGCATTATTGGTTAAGGAAAAACTGAGAAAACTCCTTGATGTAGTCTTCATAAGACCAATCGACTATGCAGAATGGATCTCCAACATTGTTCCTGTATCTAAGCCAGATAAAACTGTGAGAATATGCATAGATTTCAGAGATCTTAATAAAGCATGTCCTAAGGATAACTTCCCACTCCCAAACATCGACACTATAGTTGATCTAATAGCTGGCCATGCCATGTATTCATTAATGGATGGTTTTTCTAGCTACAACTAAATCGAGATTGCACTTGAAGACTAGGAGAAAACAAATTTCACATGTCCATGGGGAACCTACTGTATTCATTAATGACAGACTCCTAAAGGACTGACCTAAGTGTCTCAAGGGATGATCAAAGATCAATCTTGCCTATGTTCAGAGTTTAGAGACCCATAGTTTGACATGATGACTCTATTTTTGACCTTTTCAACTAACTTTTTGACCTATTTTGTGATTTTGATATGTTTTGAATGTTTTTGGGTTTTCTGATTTTATGAATGTTTTTGGATTTTCTAATTTTTTGAATGTTTCTGGATTTTCTATTTTTTCTTAATGTTTTTGAATTTTTTGATTGTTTGAATGTTTTTGGATTTTCTGAATGTTTTTTGATTTTTTTTTTTTCTGAATGTTCTTGGATTTTTTATTTTCTAAATGTTTTTGGATTTTCTATTTTTAAGGAAAACTTCAAGAATATACATGAATCAGATTTGATGAGAACATGCCCCCAAAGTGATGCAATAGACTATTTTGATATACGTAGGACAAAATGACCTTAGAAATGGGTTGAGTAGTAGTAGGAGGGTTCATGATGTGAACACTAGATCAAGTTATGATGTAGATGTGGATGGGTGATGGAAGTAGATATGGAAGTGTGATGGATGAATGATGCAAAATGAGTTGTGGAGATCCTAGTGGATGGAAAGTGCTTATTTAGACAAGGCGCATGTTTGCCAAGTTTTCACCAAGGTACTTGCCCAAAGTGCCACCGAAGTGGTTTTTACTAGAGGATGATTTTTCTCTTTACTATTTTAAATCCCTTTTTTGAGTTTTTCTTTTTGGATTTATTCCTTGCAATTTTTAGGCATAATTTTTTTTGAGATGGGAGCTATTCATGGGCTCCTGCAAAGGTTCTCCTTTGGGCATTGATAGCTAATATTCCCTTGATTTTTAGCTCGCTATGATGATGAAGGGTCCCAACCAATTAGGTTCAAACTTGCCCTTGCTATCTAGATTTAGTACATTTTTCTGATTCTCCTTCAGTACAAGCTCTCTGAATAAATTTTTTTGACTCCTGATCTTCTTATTGTAGCTCCACTTGAGATAGTTCTGGTAGACTTGAAAATGGTTTAAGGCATCTATGCACTACTCTTCTAGTAGTTCCAGCTCATTCAACCATGATAGATGATATTCTTAATCTATAATGAGATTCTGCAATGATATTCTTAGGGATGGGAGCTCAATCTCAATGGGTAGGATGGATTTTGATCTGTAGACTAGGGAGAAAGAGGTTGCACTTGTTGGTGTGCAAATGCTTGCTTGGTAGGCCCATAAGGAAAGATTCAGCTATAGGTGCTAGTCACAACCAACATCATTAACTATTTTCTTGAGGATTTTTAAGATGGTTTTATTCATAGCCTTAGCTTGGTTGTTTCCTTAGGTTAGTACAGAGTGGAAAAGTGATGTTGGATATTGAACTTTTGGCATAGGTCTCGAACATCTTGGTTTTTGAAAGGTGTCCCATTATCTAAGATAATGGCTTGAGGGACACCATAGCGACAAATTAGGTAGTTCAGGATGAACTTGGATATCTACTTTCCTATGATATAGGTCATGGGAATGTCTTTGACCCACTTTGTGAAGTATTCTATGGTGGTGATGATGAACTTATGTCCACTAGATGAGGTGGGGGTAATTTTTCCAACAAGATTGAGCCCCCATTGTGAAAAGGGCCAAGGTGTAATGATGGATGGAGCTATTGAGCTGGTGCATGGATGAGATCCCCATGTTGTTGACACTGCAAACATCTTCGGACATAGCCATGAGCTTCCCTTTCCACAGTAGGCTAATAGTACCCAGTCCTCAGCAATTTCTTAGCCAAGGTCATACCACTCTAATGTGAACCAAAAATGTCATTGTGCACCTTAGTTAAGGAAGTCAAGGCTTCCTTAGCATTTAGGCATCATAAAAGGGTTCCTTCAATGCTCCTATGGTATAGGGTATCTCCTAGGATGACAAAATGAGATGAATTCTTGACGAATTCTCTTTTAAGGTTCGGGGTTATATCAGAGGGGAGGACTCCTATTCTCAAGTAGGTGTATATATCATGATACTAGGGATCACTGGGACCAATGATTTCACACACAAATTCAGATTTTGGTACCTCAAATGTTGGTATGAGAAGTTGCTCTATGAGGAATTTTTTCTTTTGGATGTTGCATGGGGTATCCAATAGCAATCCAATTATTTCCATAGCATCTGCTACTCTGTTATTTTCTCTAGGTAGTTGCTCAAATGTGATATCAATGAAGAAATCCTTGAGGCCTTTCTACCAATTTCTTGTATGGAGTCAAGTTGTCATCCTTTGTTTGATATTCATCATTAACCAAGTTGATTATGAGCTATAAATCTCCATAGACCTTGAGTTCCATGATCTGCCATTGCACTTGAATTCTCAGCCCTATGACAAGAGCCTCATATTTTGTGATGTTATTTGTGCAAGGAAATGACAACTTGTATTATTTAGGTATGCAATCCCCTTGTGGAGTGATGAAGAAGATCTCCTCTCCTGACCTGTGTTGTGTGTAGGATCCATCAAAGTACATTTTCTAGTGATTTGCTTCATTTAGGTTGAAGATTGATTCATTAGGGAACTCTGATACAAGTGGGTTCTCTGAATATATTGGTGCCTATGCTAGTTGATCTACAATTTCTTGTCCTTTAATGGCCTTGTATTCCACATACTCAATGTCGTGCTCTATCAAGATCATAACCCATTTAGCTATTTTCTTGTTAGAGTTTCTTTATAAATTAGGTACTTGAGTGGGTCTATCTTTGCAATGAGTTTTATTTAATGTGCTATCATGTAATGTCTAAATTTCTAAGCTACGAACACAACTGCCAAGAAATATTTCTTAATGGATGTGTAATTCAGCTAGTGTCCCACCATGGTTCGGCTGATGTAATAAATATCTCTCTCTTTCCCATTTTCATCATGTTGTGCTAAGAGAGCAGCAAGATTTGTTGTTGTTGCCAATATATATAGGATCAAGGATTTTCCTGGAATTGGTGGCATGTGAATTGGAGATGTGAGAAATTACTCCTTGATTTTGTTAAAAGCCCAATCACACTTCTCATCCCATTTGTATGCTACCCCCTTGTGGAGTAGATGAGAATAGGGGATATCCTTGTCTTCTAGTTGCACTATGAATTTATGAATGGATTAAAGCCTTCCTTGTAAGCCTCTTAGTTGTTTCAATGTCGTTGGTGCCTCCATCTCAAGGATTGCTTTGACCTTGGCGGGGTCTATCTCAATTCCTCTCATAGACATAATATACTCAAGGAGCTTTCCTAACTGTACGCCGAAGACACTTTTTTGGATTGAGTATGACTTTATATTATTCTAACCTATCAAAGATGGAGCCCAATGCCACTATATGATCTCAACATTTCTTTGACTTGGCCAATATGTCATCCACATAATCTTCCATAGTTTTTTGAATCATATCATGAAAGATTAGTGTCATGGCCCTTTGATAGGTAGCTCCTACATTTTTCAACCTGAATGGCATCATATTCCAGAAATATGTACCCCGTGGACAAGTGAAAGTCATTTTATGTTGGTCATCCTTAGCTATCATGATCTGATTGTAACCTGAGAATTCATCCATTGGCGATATGATCTCATGTCCTGCCATCATATCCATAATCATGCCAATGTTTGGGAGAGGGAAATCATCCTTGGGACATGCTTTGTTCACATCTTTGAAGTTTGTATAGATGCAGATTCACCCAGTGGGTTTTGAAATAGGTACAAGATTTGAGACCCACTTTGGATAATCAATTGGCCATATGAATCCTACATCTAGGAGCTTTTGTAATTCCATTTTGACCAAAAATGCTATCTGGGGATACATCTTCCTTAGTTTTTGTCTCACTGGCTTTGCTTTGGGATATATAGCTAGGTGGTGAACTACAACCTTTGGATCAAGGCCAGGCATGTTGGCATAGGTCCATGCAAATTTTATCTTTCTTTCTTTCAGGAATGCAACTAGAAGTTCATGTTCCTCTGTTAGAAGTGATTTTGCATAGAATGCTATATGTGGTAGTTCTTATATTCCCAGGTTGATTGGATTGCACTTCTTTGCTAAAACTATTGACTTCTCTTGATGAATAGTGCTAAGGGGAATATTGAATCCCTCATCCTATAGCACCTTGGAGAGGTTTTACCATTGTATGTGTCCTTTATTTTTACTATTTTTGGGTCAGAGAGTGTCACAGTGTGGTTTTCACTCAAAGACCTAGAGATTATTCTCAAATTTCCACTTTTACAACTGAGGGATTCAATCGTTTCCCTGTAATAGGAATGTATGTCTAGCAAGATGTTGAACCCAACTTTGTGATCTCCATATGGTATATTATCCCACAATCCCATGAATTCTGAGAGTGCCTCATCATTTTTGAATGTGTCCAAAATTGGTTGTCCTTGTTGGTTGTAATCGATGAGTTGGGAATAGACTAGGTTTATTTCATGGGTTTGGTTGTTTGACTCAAAAGACAAGGTACTAATAATGAGAATGGAGGAATCCTTGAATAGCATAGGTAAGTTAGTTAGGGGGTCCTCATCACACACATCGATTATGTCAAAGGTATAGTTGTCTAAGGGAAAACCTATGGACACTAGAAACTAAGGGGGAGCTTTGACTTTTCTAACCGAGGCACCTTTTCCAAGTATGCTTACCTTTGAAGGGGTAAATCCAAGGCCAAGATTTCTTATGTGCATCTTAGCAACAATGGGTTCTAATAGGTCATTATCATTCTGCCCAAGTTTCTTGTTCTTGTTGTAACCCATGCTAAGCATCATTTGTAGTCCTTTGCTACTCTCATCCATGGGAAGATGGGGAATGAGCCTTTCATCTTGGTATAGGAGACTGGATATGTCTTTTTCATCTACTATTTCTCAACTTAGATCTCCCCAACTTTTGAATCTAGAGGGGTTTGCTTTGAAGGTTTGGGATGATGTTTCAGCTAGTTGGGGTTGCCCGTGAGACCTAGGAGATTGAGGTAGCTCTCCTATTATGAAAGAACTTTTTTTCATCTTGTAATCCCCACACCCATTATCTTGGAAAATGACTTTGATCTGATAGATATGGGTATGTGCAGGATCATCATGGAAAAAAATAGGCCATTAAGTGGCAAAAAATTTAGAAAAATCAGAGTTAGGAAACTTGACATAAAAATTTGAATAAGTTATCTATATTATTTCAAAAATATGTAAGAATAGAATCTATAGAAAATTAAATGTAGCTTCTAAACTACTAGGTTTGTTTTAAAAAATCTATTTGGTGAAAATTTAGAAATTTCAATGCAGTGGTACTTAAATTCGGAAAAAATAAGTAAGATTAATGCAATACCACCTAACCACAATAAAATGATAATAATTTTTTATAATATTTTAGATATAAAGTAGATGACTCATGTCTCAATGTGATGCACATTTTTGTAATTTTTTTCCAATTAAATAATTAATTATGAAATTTTTATTACAACTTTTAAAAAATATAAAAAACTCGTATGTCTAACCACCTTAGGTCAAAACTTCATGAAATTCAATTTTTCTTTTTTCAATCCTATATTATGTGAAGCATTGAATGTGACACATATTTTTGGATTCAAAAATGTGATACCATTTGAAAGCTATAGATTTTTTCAATCAATCTATCAATAGGACTTTAGTCATAATTCAAATAGAAAATGAATAATATTTACTTATTAAATTCAAAGTAAAGCATAATTTATATTGGTACAAAGCTGAGAATCTCCTTTAAAAACCCTTTTTGTTTCATCAATTTTGGGTAAAAAAAAGTCGTCAGCCACATACCCATCATATTGCCACTTTTTGGCCCATCATGATCTTGCACATACCCATATCAAGAATGGTGAGTGTCTTTGTCTTAGAAGTGGAGACTAAAGTAGTTGGGTCTACATATGGAGTTGTAGGGCCTTCATCATTCTTTGGGACTTGAGGAATTATATAGTACTTTGCTTCTAGGTTCTTGCAGTAATAAAAGGGCTTGGGATCACCATGGACCATAACTTCTTGATTTTGATATGGGAATTTGATAGACTCGTGGAAGGTGGAAGTGATAGCATGCATCCCATGGATCCATGGATGCTCCAGGAGGATATTATAAGGTAAATCAAGGTCAAGGACCTGACATGTGGTTTCCATGATGGCTGGACCTACTTGAATAAGGAGTTGAATATTTCCTTGAGACACTCTTTCTTGATCATCATATGCTCTGATTGTGATACCTTTACACTTTTCAATGCGATCCTCAGAGAATCCTAGATTCTTTATTAGTTTGAGGGAATAGATATTTAGGCCTGCACCCCCATCCACCAAGACCCTTTTGACTTTGTTTTTATGAACCAGGACTTCAAGATGGAGTGCGCGACTATGAGATGGTTGGGTGGGAAAGTCCTAATCATAAAATGTTATGAGATTTGGGGTGGTGATGTGTGTGATCATTGATTGGAACTGGTCAGCATCAAGATCTGCAGAGACAGTGGATGAAGATAATGCTTCCTCTAGGATTTTTCCATGTGCGGGTGAGATCTTCAATAACTCGATGATGGAGATCTAAGCAAGGGTTTTTTTTTAGCTATTCTAATACATTGTAACCATTGGGAATGGATTTTAGATTTGAGGTGGATGCCCTAGGTGGCTATGATGATCTAGCAATGGTAACTTTGTTGTTGTGTGTGGTGACTCCACAATTAGCTTTGGCTCCCTTGATGTTAACAACAATGACCCATTCATCTAGGGATGTGACAACATGATCGTACACATGGTTTACATTGACATACTTTGTCTTTCCATGATTATTCCCTTTGTTATGATCCGACATCAGATTCATGTATATTTTAAGGTCTTGATTTCTGGCTGGTTGTTCAACGTTTATGACCTTGTCATCAATGAGGCCTTGGATCAAATTTTTTAGCCTCATGCAACTAGTTATTCTCTACACCTTAATTTTATGAAAACCACAAAGGTGGTTTTCATTGTACCATGGTGGTTTCACTTGGGGTTCTTGGTAATTCTCATAGATGGGGATTTTGATGAGATTCTCCTTTCCTAACTTCTTCATGACAGATTCAATTGATTTTCCAAGGGAAGTGTATTTTTTGCTTGATGGGATATTGCTTGTTCCATAGGGGTGGTCCCCCGTGATTATTCAGATTATTGACTTGATTATTGGGTGGTTGTTGTGATATAACATTAGCTTGGGTGTTGTTTTGATTGTTTCCTTGCAGTTGTTGGTATGATTGGGTGTTTTGTTTTTGAGCACTGATTATAACCTTGGCATCAACCACACCATCATTGGTGACATTTTTGGTCTTCGCCCACATGTGAGGTTTTTCATTGTAGATAGTGGATGGGTGGTTTTCTTGATGTTCTTGATATGTGGGTGTCCTTCCATGTGCAATAAGGGTTCTTTCGATGATGAGAACCTTATGGATCAAATGATCGTATGTGGTGATACATTGCATCTTTAGGTGGAATGATAAGGTTTTCTCAAAATTGGCAATGATGGTGCAGATTTGTTGTTCCTCTAGCATGGTCCATTTTCTCCTATTGGCCTTGGATTGCCATCATAAGAATGAAGAAAATGTTTCCCCCTTAGCTTGTTTGAGTGAAAATAGTTCCTCTAGACTCACTTCCATGCATATGTTAAATGCATATTTTTTATGAATGCGTCATTTTGCAAATTGGGAGGTGGAGTGAACGTGTTTTGAGGTGGTTGAAATGTTTGAGTGATGGGTAGGGTGTTTTGCATGTTTGTGGGAGTTTTTTGCAAGCTCTGTTGTTCAATCAAGGCTTGTTGATATGCCTGCATTTTTTGTTATTCCAACAACACTTGTTGTTGGTCTTGCTGTTGTATACATCTAAAAATGGTCATGATTAAGCTTGTTAATTAATTAAATATAAATTATTTAATTAATTCTCCTAAAGTCATCTACATATAAATAAATTTAATTATTTATTTATAATGTTCATTCTTATGATTCTTCTACATCAATTAAATAAATAACTTTATTTAATTAATTACCACCTTCCACATTCCGCTTAATTAAATTAAATAAATTTTCATAATTTATTTATATTGATTGTCATATTATTCTAAAAGTTGAATATTTAAATTCAAATATGGAATATTCTCTTCATCTCATAATTAATTAAATATTAAATATTTAATTTAATATTTTCTTCTCACTCCACAAATAATTAAATATTTTTAAATATTTAATTACACTCTAAATTCACTTCTAAAACATAATTAAATATAATTTATTTAATTATGCGAGTTTCTATATCCATCTTCACTTATAATTAAATAAATTTATTTTATTTAATTATAAGCTCATTTTAACTCATTCTTCAAAATGGAAAATTCCCTTTGGATCTTAATGATGAAAATTGAAGGAAAAGGGAAACCTTCTATCTCCCTCTCAAACTTACAAAAATCTTTCACCGTCCATTCTAACAAGCTTAATCTAGGCCGTTAATCAAATCAGCCAATCAAATCCTTTCAAAGACTATAAATACTGGTGCAAATCCAAGCTTTGGTTACATGCAAACACCTGATGAACACACAAGCATATGCATAGTTAGCTTATGCACTCACATCCTTTTAGTATCACAATAATATTTTCATCTTAGCATAGTCTTGCATTGAGCATAGTATGCATTTTTATTTACATCTCCTTCTTCAGTTGTCCATTTTTGTTGAGCTTGATTTGCTGAATCTGAGAGCAATTGGAAACAACAAAATGTTGGAGTTAGAGAGAAATAAGACAAGTTCGGGGAATCTACAGTAACAGTTTGTTCATTCTGTTTTCCTTTTCAGTTTTCTTGATATAATGTCTTATTAATATGTGTTTGAATTCCTTTATAATTGATACATTTTTCATACACACATAAAATGGTTCCCACCGTGGGGTAGGAACCCATGGATTTAATACTCTCTGCAAGATTTTTTTGATAGTTTCCGCATTCTGGAGTTTAACTTTTGGAAAAAATTTGCATTTTAGTGCATTCGACATTTTTTGCGATGCATACGGGGTTTTAACTCTTCTATTTTGCAGGATTTTGTAGCGCATTTAGTAACTGTTTTAGCACATTTACAATCTTTCCTGTGGCACATATACCTTATGTTTCAACACATATACCTTTTGTTTCGGTGCATATATCATCTGTTTCGGTGCATATACCTTCTGTTTCGGTGCATATATCATCTATTTTGGTGCATATACTTTCTGTTCTAGTGCATATGGGTTGTAACACAAATACAGAATTCTGAGTCTGACGCCTTCCATAGACAAAATTCTTTTTCTTTTTCTTTTTCTTTTTTTGACTTTTAAAATGAAGGAATCCTAGGATAGCCACATCTGGATAAAATGAAGCAATCTAGGATAGTCACCACACAATGATCTTACAATTAAAAAATTGAATAACTTGTTTTTATGAAGCAATATCTTCACTTAGATTAGATCATTGTGATTTGGGTTTTAAAATGAACATTTGTTTGCTTTGTCTGTGGCAATAGGTCTATGATCTCCCCTTAACTAGGTGATCAAAATACCACCGTTTTACTTTTCAATTCCATGATTTTTCTTTAATTACATCCTTTGAGAGCTTGCCATGGTGGGAAAAAGAAAGTATTCACCCCTACGGGAATGACTCAAGTGGGTTCAAGCCAAAGCTAGATATTAGTCCCACTTTATAAGAATTTAAGTGGGTGGGGAAACCCTCTTTTTCTGGTGGTGGTACCAAGAGATGGCCCCATCCCAAAGCCTTTTAAGGGTTGGAGGTCTCTGAGGAGTTTGTTGTTAGCCAAGCATGAGATGGGAAATCCCTTACTACAAAACCTAGTGTAGCCTTTGAAGTCGGTTCGAACATTCCTGTAATCACAATTACAGGAGGGAAGAATCGCTAAAGACCTTCACCATATAATTGCCAAGGACCATTTTCTCAGGGATCCGGTATCACTTTTAATTCCCTAAAAGTACATACTTGGAAGGGCAAAAAAATGGCACTGCCGAAGTGACACGACTATGTGGAGTCCTTGCTTGGAGTTCTAAGATGTGGGCTGTTGATTACTAGAATGACCTACTTGAGCATTAAGAGTGAGTCTGATTGAATTGTCTTTCATGTACTACACCTGTGAAAACACTTGTTGAAAAACATTTTCTTTTTATCATACACTTGGTTTTAGTATAGGGTTTTAAGAACAATTATTTTCAAGAATGTTTATTGTGACTTCCATCAAATTAAATCAAATAAAAGATCATCTGAAATGAATATAAAAAAGAAAATAAAAAATAAACACTGAAATCTTTCTTTCCTTTCTGACATTTTGATATCTTCCCCCATGCGTAGAGATTGGAAATGAACAAAATTTTCCAAGAAATTAGTTTCCAATAGGATCATAAAACCCAAGAAACCATTAGGATACAAGAAAACATTGCAAAAGATAAAATTCTTGTACAAAAGTCGACACGTCTTGCTTCATTACCGAGGATTTCTTCATAGATACCAAGACTTTGTTAGGGGATTCACTGATGAGTATGTTGTAGAACCTTTGGATTCATGAGCTTATTATTAGAGATTAGCTCTATCTCAACAACATAATTTTAACCAAACTCTTGAATTTGACAACATACCACAACCTGCTATTGAATATCCTTCACACCCTAGTAATATTCTTCCAAGATCTTGAAAGAATTTCTTTGAAAATGAAGATCAAAATCTTTTAGAGTGCACCTTTCAAAACAGATTTCTAATTTTTGGTTCAACTTCCCCAATAGGATTCTGACATCCTTCATCATTGGAAGCCACAATAAAAAATTAGGCACATCTTAGATCATATCATAAGATTTCACATCTTATCAGATCAAGATATCATCATCACCGCACTTGCCAAAGCTAGGATCTAAGTTTAGAAGAATTCTTCAAAATCATATGCCTATCTTCACAAGATCTCAATTCAATAAATTGAAAGATGAAATCCAACAAGAAGGTCATACCCAAAACATTCAAGAGGAGGGTGAAAGCAGTAATCCTCTTTACATTATGAGTCATAATCCACTTTTTGACAAAGATATGGATAATAGAGAAGAAAATCCTTTCCACCAATACAAAGACACAAACAAAACACATGTAGATAGTGATGAGGAACAAGATGAGGAATGTCTTAGAGAGGTTGAGCAAGATCCAAAATTTCACAAATCCATAGAAAAGATCTTGC
>VDFB02358134.1:18277790-18343052 GCA_007258455.2 Sequoia sempervirens | reverse complement strand
TCCTCGATGTTTTGGATTTTCCATTTTCCGATGTTTTTGGATTTTCCTCGATTTTCGATGTTTTGGATTTTTCTGATTTTGAGGACTTTAAGATCATACACCTAATCCTAACTGAAGGAGAACGCAAGGTTCCCCAAATAAGTGATGCAATAGACTACTCCGATAAAGGCAGGACAAACTGACCTTGAGAATGGGCCGGGTAGTACTAGGAGGGATCATGATACGAGCACAGGACCAAGCTATGGTGCGGATGTGAGCGGATGAGTGATGGATGGAGATATGGATGTGATGGACGATGGAAGCGAAATGGAGGGATAATGTAGATCGAGCCATAAAGATCCTGGTGGATGGAAAGTGCTTATTTACACAAGGTGCCTGTTTGCCAGGTTTTCACCAAGGTACTTGCCCAAAGTGCCACAGAAGTGGTTTTCACTAGAGGACGATTTTTTTCTTTACTATTTACTATTTTCTTGATTTTTTGATTTTTTTACTGTCACCAAGACGCCTGTTTGCCAGGTTTTCGCCGAGGTAACCATTTTTTCAGGACTTTTTCTGATTTTTTTGGATTTTTTGGTTCTATACCTTGAAAGAATTAGGCATAAAACTTTTTGAGATGGGAGCTATTCATGGGATCCTGCAGAGGTTCCCCTTCGGGTGTTGATAGCTGATATGCCCCTGATTTGTAGCTTGCTGTGACAATGAATGGCCCTAACCAATTGGGTTCGAACTTTCCTTTGCTGCTGGGATTTGGGACATTCTTCTGATTTTCTTTTAAGACTAATTCTCCAACTTGGAAAGTTCTACTTCTGATTTTCTTGTTGTAGCTCCTTTTCAGTCTATTCTGATACACTTGCAGATGGTTTAAAGCATCCAAACGTCGCTCATCCAACAGTTCCAGCTCATTCAGTCTTGAAACTCGATACTCCTCGTCCGTGATGAGGTTTTGCAATGATACTCTGAGGGATGGTAACTCGATCTCAATGGGCAAGATGGCCTCTGATCCGTAGACCAAGGAAATGGTGTGGCAATCTCGGGTGCGGATGTCGGTTCTGGTGAAGCCCAAAGCGGTATGATTGTCGCAGAAATGCCAAATACCTAATTTACGCCATATCGAATCGCTTTAAGGATTTTGAGGATGGTTTTATTTGTAGCTTCGGCTACAATTGCCTTGGGGATAGTATATGCGTGAAAAGCCGATGTTGGATTTTGAATTTATCACATAGGTCACGACTTCCTCGATTTTGAATGGTGTCCCATTATCCGAGATAATAGCCTCACGTGGAACACTAGCAAAGATAAGGAGATAGTTCAGATGAACTTTGAGATCTGCTTTCCTGTTATGTAGGTCATAGGTATGGCTTCAACCCACTTGGTGAAGTACTCAGTTGCGGTTATAATGAATTTGTGGCCGCTGGATGAGGTGGGTGTGATTTTCCCAATGAGATCGAGTCCCCACTGTGAAAAGGGCCATGGTGTGATGATTGGATGAAGCTCTTGAGCTGGAGCATGGATGAGGTCCCCGTGTTGCTGACACTGTAGACACTTCTTGACATATTCATGTGCCTCTCTGTCCATGGTAGGCCAGTAATATCCACTCCTCAGCAATTTCTTAGACAAGGTCATGCCACTCGAATGAGAACCACAGATGCCATTGTGCACCTCAGTTAAGGCAGCCGAAGCCTCCTCAGGGTTAAGACATCTTAGTAAGGTTCCTTCTATGCTTCTACGATAAAGGGTTTCTCCTAAAATGACAAAACGAGATGCTTTCTTGATAAAGGTTCGTCTAAGGCTTGAACGCAAATCGGCGGGAATGATACCTATCCTAAGGTATGTGTAAATGTCTTGGTACCACTGATCATTTGGACCAACGATTTCGCACACAAATTCTGACTCTGGTACCTTGAATGCTGGTACGAGAAGCTGCTCTACCAAGAAGTCATATTTCAGAACATTTTGAGGGATCTCTAAGAGTGATCCAATAGTTGCCATTGCGTCTGCTGCTCTGTTGTTGGTTCTTGGTACTTGCTCAAATGTGATGTCAACAAAATATTCCTTGAGATTTTCCACCAGCCTTTTGTATGGAGTTAGCTTATCATCCTTTGTTTGGTACTCATTGTTCACTTGATTTATGATAAGCTGTGAATCTCCATATACCTTCAATGCCATAATGTTCCACTGTACTGCTATCCTGAGACCTATAGTTAAAGCCTCGTATTCTGCAATGTTGTTGGTACAAGGGAATGCTAGTTTGTATGATCTTGGTATACAATCCCCTTGTGGAGTGATGAAGAAGATTCTAGCTCCTGACCCGTGTTGTGTGTAGGAGCCATCAAAGTATAGTTTCCAATGAGTAGCTATGTCAATGTTGAAAATGGATTCATCTGGAAATTCTGAAACAAGTGGGTTCTCCGCATAGATAGGTGCATCTGCCAGTTGGTCTGCAATGACCTGTCCCTTGATTGCCTTGCGCTCCACATACTCAATGTCATATTCTGATAATATCATTACCCACTTAGCCATTCTTCCTGTAAGCATTGCCTTTGAAAGAAGATACTTTAAGGGATCAATTTTAGCTATGAGTTTGATCTTGTGTGCCAACATGTAGTGTCTGAATTTTTGGGATGCAAACACCACTGCTAGGCAAGCTTTTTCAATGAATGTATAGTTTAACTCATGGCCCACCATTGTACGGCTGATGTAGTAGATGGCTCTTTCTATTCCATTTTCATCATGTTGTGCTAGGAGAGCACCAAGGGCTGCTGCAGTTGCTGAGATATAAAGGATCAATGGTTTGTTCTGAATTGGAGGCCTTAGTACTGGAGGTGTTAACAGATATTCCTTGATTTTGTTGAAGGCTTGTTCACATTTGTCATCCCATTTGTACGTTACCCCCTTGTGGAGTAGGTGAGAGTAAGGGATTTGTTTGTCTGCTAATTGTGCTATGAACCTGCGAATTGACTGAAGCCTGCCTTGGAGACCTCTCAGTTGTTTCAATGTCCTAGGAGCTTCCATTTCAAGTATTGCTTTCACCTTTGCCGGATCAATCTCAATGCCTCTCATTGACACTATGTAACCCAACAACTTTCCTGATTGTACGCCAAAGACACACTTCTTGGGATTCAAACGAACCTTGTATTCTTCTAGTCTGTCAAAGATAGCACTCAAGACCGATATATGATCCTCCTTCTTTTTGGATTTTCCCAGGATGTCATCAACATAGTCCTCAACTGTTTTGTGGATCATGTCATGGAATATTAGTGTCATGGCCCTTTGGTATGTGGCCCCAGCGTTCTTTAAGCCGAATGGCATTACGTTCCAGCAGTATGTTCCCCATGGGCAAGTGAAAGCCGTCTTGTGTTGATCTTCTTTTGCTATCATAATCTGGTTGTATCCTGAAAATCCATCCATAAGTGATAGCATCTCATGCCCTGCTGTCATGTCTACAATCATGTCGATGTTGGGGAGCGGGAAATCATCCTTGGGACATGCTTTGTTCAAATCTCTGAAATCCGTACAGATTCTTATGGCTCCGTCAGGCTTTGATACGGGTACCAAGTTCGATACCCATTCTGGATAATCAATTGGTCGAATGAATCCCACATCTAATAGCTTTTTGAGCTCCATTTTGACTAACAAAGCAATTTGAGGATGCATTTTGCGAAGCTTCTGTCTCACAGGTTTAGCTTTAGGATAGACTGCCAAGTGATGAACCACTACCTCTGGATCCAATCCTGGCATATCAGCATAGGTCCACGCAAAATTTATCTTCCTTTCCTTTAAGAAGGTAGCCAACTCCTCTTGTTCTTTGCATAATAATGACTCAGCGTAGAATGTAATATGAGGAGTTTCTTGTGTTCCCAGATTGATGGGGTTGCACTTTTCTGCTAGCATAGCTGACTTTTCTTGGTGTATAGCTGTAAGAGGAAGATTGAATCCCCCATCCTCAGGCGCCTCAGAGAGGTTTTCACCATTGGATGCGTCCTTTCTTTTTACTTTTTTAGAGTCGGAGAGTGCCACAAGGTGGTTTTCACTCAAGGACTTGGAGATTATTCTCAATTTTTTATTTTTGCGACTGAGGGATTCAATCGTTTCTCCATAGTATGCATGTGTATCCAGCTCTATGATAAAACCTGCCTTATGATCCCCACATGGAATGTCATCCCTAAGTCCCATGAATTCCGAGAGCGCCTTATCGTTTTCAAACATGTCAAGAATTGGTGGTCCTCGTTGGTCGTAATCAATCAGTTGGGGATAGACTAATCGGATTTCATTGCTTTGGTTTTCAGACTCATAAGACAAGGTGCTAATCATAAGGACATTAGTATCCTCAAACAGCAAAGGTAATCCTATTTCTGGTGACTCAGTTAAATCAGTGGGCATTCCTAAAGTCATGGAGGATTTTGGAGTAGCTACAGATTCCTGAGGAGGCGTTCGGTTCCGTCTATCCTGGGCACCTCGACCAAGTACAGTTACCTTAGGAGTAGGATGACCAATGCCAAGATTTTTTATTTGCTTCTCAGGTATAATGGGTATTACACGCCCGTTATTATCTTGGCCTAACCCTTGGTTCCGGTTATAGCCCATCAAGAGCATCAGCTTCATACCTTTGTTTCGTTCATCCATAGGCAATTCAACTGCCGGTATATCATCTCGATAAAGGAGATGAGATAGGTCCCCCTCTAATGTTTCCTGACCAAGATCTCCTGCACTTGTGAAGGTAGGGTTTCGTTCATAGGAGCCTTGAGATGTTGAAGCTTCTTGTGATTGTGGTCGTCCTCTTGATCTAGGAGATTGTGGTAGCTCTCCTACTACAAAAGCATTCTTAGGCATTGAATAGTTTCCACAACCATCATCTTGTATTATAACTTTGATATCAGAAAAGGTGGGGATGGCGGGGGTGGAGGGTGTCTCTGTCACAGAAGTGAGAGTGGCGGGATCCACGTAAGGTGTTGATGGGCCTTCATCGTTCTTGGGTACCTGCGGGACTTTGTAGTATTTTGCCTCTAGATTTTTGCAGTAGGCAAATGGCTATCAGAGATGAGCTATCATTTAAATTTATATTGTCCTACCTCTTTTGAGAAACTAATCAAAGATGCTATAACCATTGCAGGTGCATTGGTCAAAAGAGGAACAATAAAACTTGACAAAGACAATCCTAGCTCATACAATCATCACAATAATCAGGACATGTCTAAATTTTGGACTCACAACAAGAATGTGGTGAATGATGGTGTTGATGCAAATCAGGTTTCAAATAAGACATTTTTTCTCAGTACTTTGAGTTCTCCTCGCAACAACAATTATAACAATATCAACTCAGTCACAAGTCAAGGAAATAATCCTCCTTCGAGAAACAATGTGAATCAAAATTCTACTCCCAATCAAGGTTACCAAGGAACCACTAATAATAACAACTCCTTAGGGAATACCTCGAATAAAAATCCTCAACAATTCTCATTCTTCTCAAATAGAAGAACTTACACCTCATTGGGTCAATCTTTAGAATCTGCATTCAAAGAGTTGATGGCCAAAAATGTCATTACTTTGCAACCTCAACAAAACTATGAACCCAATGTAAAGTCTCCATCAAGGAATGAAGCATACTATTGTGATTATCATCGATGTAAAGGTCATCACACAAATAACTATCAAGCCTTGAAAAATACCATTCAAGACTTAATCGACAATGACATCATTACAATAGGACATCAACAATCCAATGCAGACCACCAGGCATTTCGCAACCCTTTTCCCAACTATCAAAAGGGTGAGTCTTCTAAAAAAAATGTGAATTATATCAATGATGATCATATAATCAACCATCTCTACATAGATGATGAGTGGGTAAATGTCATTAAAGTCAACAAGAAGGTGGAATATAGAGAATTCAATGCAACAACAAGGGAAAAAGGCTAAAGTTTTCTTAAAAGGCACGTCTTCAAAATCTACTGAACCTCCACCTCAACATCAATATGATTTGGTCAACCAACTTTAGAAAATCCCCGCTCAAATTTCTATCTTGGAACTATTGAAGATTTCCCCAGCCCATAAGGAAATTCTCGAAAAGGCCCTCTTTGAAACAAATGTATCCACTGATTTGGATGTGAACCAATTTCAAACCATGGTAGGACACTTGTCCTCACCCACTTGCCTCTCATTCTCTGAAAAAGATGTTTCCATAACTCATCCCCATAATTCATCATTGTACTTAGAAGTCATGGTTTACAAGTTTCGTGTCAGACGAGTTCTAATAGATGGAGGTACTAGTTTGAACATCTGTACCATGAAGTTGGTTAAGGCTTTAGGATTTTCTGAGGACTCCATTGATTTCAAGAGAAAGATTACCATAAAAGCTTATGATGATGAAGAAAGAGCATCCAAGGGTCTAATCATGCTACCAATCAGAGTGGGCCCGGTTATCAAGAATACTTTCTGTCAAGTATTACACCGTGATCTTGCATATAACATCTTATTGGGTCATCCTTGGATCCATTAAATGCAAGCTGTCCCATCAACCTATCATCAATGTTTTAACTTACCTTATTATGGACAGGAAATCAGGATACTAGTTGACAATTCAAATATTCAAACTTGTGCCAACATAAAGGCCAGTCAAGATACTTTGGTTCCTAACAATTGAGAAGCTCATGCTAGTACTTCTCTAAACATTGACACACAAATTAGTCAATTAACCAATAGTTTTGACAAGAAATTGAAACTCAAGGACCATGGAGTTGGAGAGTATTCTCTTTGTCTTTCCAATTTACCTACATTACCTCGATCACATGGACAACCCTCTATCATGGAACATCAAATATCAGTAGCATCAACATCAAAGCAACTACCAATAGAGCCAATCACAAAGTTTAATGGACAATTCATCAAAGAAAAAATCCCCACGGAATATCTTGAGGATACATAAATTTTAAACTGGCTTTATAAAGATGAAGATGAAGCAGTTTTTAATGTCAAATTACCCACAAACAAATATGGAAAAGGGTACTCAATCATGCAGAAGATGGGAAATGATAAAGGTGTTATTGGAAAAAGGAAAGAAGGAGTAGTTGAACCTATTCACCTCCATAGACTTGCTGCAAAAGAGAAAACTGGATTGGGTTATGATACTCACTCCAAAGAAAGCACATCCAAACAACTGCATGGCACTATCTTCACATTGCAAGAAGGCTCAGATTCACGAGAAGCATATTTGGCAACAGTTCAGAACTTTGTGGATAACAATTCAAACACAGACTCTACTAAATATGGATGGGACACCATTCACAATGATGAGTTCTGGAGGAACAAAGAGGTTGATGTAATACACCAGTACGCCCTAACTCTAATTGAAGGTCAAGGTTTAGGGACCCAAACACATGAATTTGAACCACAAAGTCACCATGATTCTAGTGATGTTGAGTCGGATCTAAACGAATAAGACTATCATGAGGACAATATCATCATTGATCCACCTCATACCTTGGATCCTACCACTCCATTATGACCATAACCATAGCCGATTTCACACAACCTGATGATCTGCTATCTTTGATTCATCCTGATCTCATTGATTGGGATTCAACCGAACCTATACCTATGTTTCCAAGTGACGAAGCTATCATAAACTTCCTTTCCGTAGATGATACAAATGATTGTTCCACCAGCGATTTTCGACATAGAGTTTTTGATCAGGAGAGTGTCAAGTCTCCTAGCTACAAAAGTAAAAACAAAAAAGAAAGATCTAATGGTGAAAACTAGAATTTGGCAGTATTAGATCAAACAAAAGATAAAATAAAGAGTGTATCAGATGGTGAAAACCTCTTTGAGGCACCAGATGATGGGAATCTTGACACTCTCCCAGAGCACTACCATAAGCGATTGCCTATTTTGATTGAGCCTACAAATGCTGTCAATCTTCAGACTTCTGACAAACCAAGAATTTTACAGTTAGCTGCATCAATGACAAAAAAAGAAATACTAGAGTTCATGGAATTCCTGAAAACAAATCAAGTCAATTTTGTGTGGTCTTACATTGACATGCCTGGTCTTGATCCAGATCTTATCATGCATCACTTGTCCATCAAACCAGGGGCCAAACTAGTGAAACAAAAACTCAGAAAGATGCACCCTCATGTTGCATTATTGGTCAAGGAAGAATTGAGAAAACTCCTTGATGTAGGCTTCATAAAACCAATCGACTATGCAGAATGGATCTCCAACATTGTTCTTGTATCTAAGCCAAATAAAACTATAAGAATATGCACAAATTTCAAAGATCTTAATAAAGCATGTCCTAAGGATGACTTCCCACTGCCAAACATCAACACTATAGTTGATCTAATAGCTAGCCATGCCATGTATTCATTAATGGATGGTTTTTCTGGTTACAACCAAATCAAAATTGCACCAGAAGACTAGGAGTAAACAAATTTCACATGTCCATGGGGAACTTATTGTTGGAATGTCACGCCTTTCAGTCTAAAGAATGCTAGGGCTACTTATCAAAGAGCCATGAATACAATCTTTCATGACATGATGCATATCTTCATGGAAGATTATGTAGATGACATATTGGCAAAATCATACACTAGAGAAGGACATCTTTAAATATTGTCCAAAATATTTGCAAGATTAGAGAAATTCAAAGTTCACCTTAACCCCAAGAAATGTGTTTTTGGGGTCAAATCTAGAAAACTCTTGGGGTACATTGTTTCAGAAAAAGGAATTGAAGTAGATCTTATGAAAGTACAGGCAATTATGGAAATGCCTCCACCAAGGAACATCAGTTAGTTGAGATCACTACAGGGATGACTGCAATCTATATGAAGGTTCATTGCACAATTGGCCAATAAAAGTTTACCTTTCACATATCTACTGCATAAGAATGTTCCTTTCAAGTGGGATGAAAAATGTGAATTGGCTTTTCAACACATAAAATAGTATTTAATGACTCCACCAGTTCTCATACCACCAAATCTAGACAAACCACTAATCTTATACATTGCCACACCAGAGACATCTCTGGGGGCACTGCTAGTGCAAGAAGACTCTACAGGAAAGGAACGTGCAATTTATTACATCAGTAGAACACTAACAAGTCATAAGCTCAACTACACTTCTATCGAGAAGGCTTGTCTGGCAGTAGTCTTTGCTTCACATAAATTTTGGCATTACATGTTAACTCATACAATCAATCTGGTTTCAAAGATTGATCCACTCAAGTATTTGTTAAGCAAAGCATCATTGACAGGAAGGTTAGCAAAGTGGGTAATGATTCTAAGTGAGTTTGACATACATTATGTTGATCGCAAGGCAATCAAAGGATAGGTTATCACTGATCAACTAGCTGAAGCACCATTGCAAGCAGACCATCCCCTGCACATTGAATTTCTAGATGCTGATGTCTTTCCTGTAGAATATAAACAACCATGGTCTTTATATTTTGATGGTTCTTTCACTCAACATGGATTGGGGGCAGGCATACTTTTCATCACCCCTCAAGGACACACCCTTCCTCGATCATATAGGTTGATGTTTCCATGCACCAACAAAATAGCTGAATATGAAGCATTGATCATTGGGCTTAAAATAGCACTGGAATGGAGCATTATAGAACTACAAGTATATGGTGACTCACAACTAGTCATTAATCAGATCAATAACGACTATCAGACAAAAGATGACAAACTGCTACCATATAAAAAGATGGTGGATGACTTCAAGAAGTATTTTTTGAACATTCAATTCACACAAATTCCAAGACTTGATAACAAAGTAGTTGATGCCATGGCTACGATCACATCATTGCTACAACTCCCAAAAAATTAGACTCGCTATGAATTTTTGGTGGAACAATCATTTACACCTGCCTATGACACACCTGAAAGCCAAATTATTTGCCACTTGGTAGGATCCAATTTTCCTTGGTATGGAAAAATTTATACCTACCTCAAAGACGATATCTTACCACCTGATTTATCCCATAACCAAAAACATAATTTTATCCACCAATCCGCTTGTTACACTCTTATCACTGACACCCTTTACCGTCGTGGTCTTGATGGTACTCTACTTCGATGTCTTGAACATGATGAATCTAACAAAGCTTTACAAAAAGTTCATGGTGGCATCTATGGTACTCACTCGAGTGGACTGACCTTATCCAAGAAATTGATCAGAATGGGTTATTGCTGGCCTAAAATGGAAAGGGAATCATTCACTTTTGTGAAAAAATGCTCAAAATGTCAGATTCATGGGAATCTCATTCATGCTCCTACATAGGAACTTTCAACCATTCACACCAACCTGGCCATTCTCTTAATGGGGTTTAGATCTAGTGGGCAAGATTCATCATTCTTCATCAAATGGACATAAGTTCATCATCACAGCTACAAATCTTTTACCAAATGGGTTGAGGTAGTACCTCTTACTAAAGTTACCGAAAAACAAATATCATCATTCATACTCAACTATATTATTTGTCGGTATGGCATTCCCAACTCCATTATTACAGATAATGGATGTCCTTTCAAAAATTAGGATGTTGATAAACTTTGTGAGAGATTTCACATTCAGCATAGATATTCAACACCTTACTATCCACAAGGGAATGGCCAAGCCGAGGCCTCAAATAAAACAATATTGAAAATCTTGAAGAAGACTGTGAATGATTCAGGGAAGGATTGGCACGTTCAACTCAATCACGCCTTGTGGGCCTATAGAACCAGTATCCGCACACCAACAGGAGCAACACCATTTGCTCTTGTCTATGGAGCAGAAGCCATTTTACCTTTAGAAGTTGAGATTCTCTCACTCAGGGTATCACTAAAAGGTCTTATAATACATGATGAATATAGAGTTTCCCGACTCCAAGAACTAGAACTCTTAGATAAGAAAAGACAAAGAGCAGATGATCATTTGAAAGCATATCAACAAATGATGTCTCGCAGCTATAATCACAAAGTAAAGCCACGTACCTTTCAAGTGGGTGATCTTGTTCTGAAAGAAAACCCACGCAATCAACAAGACAAAGAGAAGAAAGGAAAGTTTGAACCCAATTGGCTAGGTCCTTACGTGGTTATCATAGTCTACGGTTCAGGAGCCTACAAATTATCGCTGCCAGAAGGGGACCTGTTTGATGAACCTATCAACAACATGCACTTGAAAAAGTATTATGTCTAAAAGTGGTTATCATTATCAGAAAAAGTCCTAAAGAAATACAAAAAAAAAAAAAGTCCTAAAGAAATAGAAAAAAATCAGAAAAAGTTTTCAAGAAATACAAAATAAAAAAATCAGAAAAAGTCCTGAAGAAATCCAAAATAGTAGAAAAAGCCCTAAAAAAAATGGTTACCCTGGTGAAAACTTGGAAAACAAGCACCTCGGTAGCACCAAAAAAAAGAAAGAATGTCATAGGGTGAAAACCTGACGACAGGCAGTCTATTAACAAGAAAAATGCAATAAAAAAAATAGTGAAAATCTGGTAAACATACGCTATTTGTAGCTCTCCATCTATTAATTCATGTTCTACACTTAACTTTTCAGTCTTTATTTTCATACATCTTTTCCATCATCTTAGGGCCACACCAACATCATGCTATCATCATTTACCTCAAGCGATAATGTCTTATCATGGCTTGATTTATTGTACATATTCATTTCAGCAAGTTGTGTCAATACCAAAGGCAAACATTGGCATACTGGAGGCAATCGACTTTTAGGTTTTATTGAAACAATGAGACAACGACATCAAAGCTAATTATGTGAAAAAAAACAACCAAATCAAACTGTATAGATAAACATTCGATCATTAATCCATATCACAGTAGTTTTCAGTTGCATACCTTATCATAACTCATATCTGGATGATCTATAATCTGAATAATGTTTGGAATAATAGTATTTCATTTTTTGAACAATGGTTGTTTAATTTTCAATATCATCTCTCTAGAGCACACTTGATGATGTACTGAACTAGAGTGGCAAGGAAAGAGGATGATTTTTCTTTGTCTGCTATATTGAGGTTAATTATCCATCTGTTGCAAGTATGTCGCGAGACATGATTTCTAAAGTTTATCGTTGATGACAGTTCCAAATTTGCATCAGAAGGTGATTAGTCTTTGTCTATTCACACAACAAATGCTCAGGTCATCTTGGTTCAATTATACCTAGATGCTTGTGTTCACTTGCTATATCAAAAACCATGAAAGTTGTACTCAGGTCATCATTGGTGCTAATTTCCCCTTTGATGCTTGTACATACTTCCAACATTTTAAAATGCTCTATGATAATTCAAGAAGGATAGCAAAATGGCTCAACAAAATGGTTGGTTTCATTTATTTGCATTTCATTTTACATCATTGTACATAACTGCATATTGGATTTGCATCAAGAGTTTTTGAAAGGCCAATGGTTTTCATGTTTCTTTGGACTATTTGTGGAGGACAATGCAGACATTTGTTTCATTATCATTATCATTTCATTTTTGTTATCATTATCATTTCATTCATTTCATTATCCTTATCATTCATTACATTTATCATTCATTATCATTTTCATTATCATTATCATTCCATTATCATTTCATTATCATTATCATTCTCATTTCATCATTTCATATCATTATCATTTATCGCATCATCATTCATTTCCTTTATATCATATATTTTATCATTCATTACATTATCATTCATTCTCGTTCTCATTATCGCCTCATTTCATTTCGTTATCATTATCATTCATTTTAGTATCATTATCATATCATCTCATTTCACTACTATCATCATTCATTTCATTTTCTTATCATTATCTTATCATATTATTTTATTATCATTTCATTGTCATTCTCATTCCGTTATCATTCATTATTTCTAATTTTTCATTTATTCGTTCATTCTTATTATAAATCATTATATTTCATCACATATCATTTTATCGTACATCACCTCACTAATCATATCAGTATTCATATCATTTTACATCATATCATATCCTTTTATCACACAAATTCATAATGCATATCATGAACACAACATTCATTTTTCATCATATTATTATCATTTATCTGCATTGAAAAATTCAATTGAATCAACATTCCACATACATTTTCATATCATTTTCATAATCACATCATAAGTCATCCACCTACATGACATCATTAGTACACATCATCAAATCTTCATCATCATAATAAAAATATCATATCAAATCACCCTGCATATCATGTTAGTCATTAACTCATTCAAATGCATACCAAAATCCATAGCACATAGAAATAAATGCATACCAAAATCCATAGCATACAAAAATAAATGCATATCACATCATCTCATCAAGGCACAACACATCATCAAAAATCATCACCACTGCATATCATAGCTCATCATCAATAATACAAATGTCCAAATATCCAATGAAACTGAAATATGCAAAGGAAAATACATGCGATATGATCAAAAAATGATACACATTTGTGAAATGTATCTGCTAGCTGGTTGATGCCCTTGATGGAGCTGCTTCGGAAGGAGGTGGCCTACCACTGGTACCTGCGTCTAGATCCTTCCAAGGCCCGGTAAGCCCTAGGCTCTATGTGCGTGTCTGTGACCTGCTCTTGGTCCTGGTGTGGGACCGTGGGAATGGCTCTCTGCGATTAGGAGGACATAAATCCTCATACCTGACATGGTAATACTCGGCCTCTCTCGCCATCTCCATGCCCTCTGCAAGGGCATCCTGTAATGATGCACTCTCTATAGCGCCCATCAACCTCTAAGCAACACCCTCGACCTCCATTGCCCTCCATCTGAATGCATCTCTCTCTGTCATCATCTGGGCTAACTGTGGGTCTGGGGCAGGCACCTGTACCTGTGCCTGTGCCTGTACCTATGCCTGTGCCTATGCCTAAGCCTGTGCCAACTATGCTTGTAGCTGTACAATGAATCCCTATGTCTGCATTAGTTGACTCTGCAACTGCCCCTACTATCCCTGTAGTATCTCTACTTAGGCCTGAAGAGTAGCTATTTGTCCATGTTGTGATGAGGATCCAATTTGGATCACTGTCCATCATCCAATCCCTGTCCTAGGCTGCCGCATGATCTAGACACCCCTCAGAATATCCAGCCTCGACCTCCTCAACACCTATCCCTCATCCCCACCATCATCTCCATCATCCTTGTCAAAACTCTCCTCCTCTTCTTTGCTCTCCACCTCCTCTCCTCTAACTTCGCCCTACTCTCCACCTACCCCCTCCTCCTGTCTCACAGCCCCTGTCTGTGGTACTACCAGAATGGGCACTGGATCATCAAGACTGGTAAACCACAGAAAGGGATGTGTGTGGAAATATAATGAATACTCATAAGACATACCGGCATCAACAATGTCTCACCTGTCATCCCATGCCTCGGGTGCTAATGACCTAAACTTTGTATATGCTGTCTGATAGGAAATACATGTCCCCCATCTGACCTCATCTCTACTTCAGGCATAATGTGCAAACCCCTGTGGCATCCCCTGGGTAAATCCAAACTTTCTCTACACTTACAATGCCAGAAACCTCTCAAGGATAAAAGGAGTCCTCCCTATCAAGAACTGAGGAATGCATACAAATGGCATCTCTAGATCATCTGTGTCCCATGGCTCACAATCAAGATATGGTCGCCATACCACTACATCCATATCATCTAGAAGTCGTCTCCAGTAATCCACCTTGCCCAGCTTGGGCTAGACAAGGAATATAGCGTAATTATATACATAAGGCCTACCTAGAGGCCTAACTCTGGGGCACACCAGTCTCATCACAGTAAGATGCTCCCATGCCCAGATCTGTAGCAGTGTCACACCACATGACAAACTAGAGGCACCCTTGTACACCACCTGATGTAAATCATGATATAGGTGCGCTAACATACAACTCCCCCATGCATATCTCTGCAGCTGTAGCAGCATCCACTCCAAAATCTTGCCCCATCCCACTGATAATCCCTTTGACTAGTGATCCGGACAAATGAGACCTCCAATGAATGCACCCAAAACTATAGGAAAAGCTAGATATCCTCAAAAGTCAGCCCATGGTACCCAATACCTAGCTATTTGTACATCTCCATACACCCTCCTCAAAGCATATGTACCCCTAAGCTCCTTGTGATCATAGAACACAAGGGCACCAATCACTGGGATACCTAAAATCCTGTATACATCCTCCAGAGTCACCATCACCTCACTAGTCGGCATATGAAAGGTGTTGTGCTCTGAATTCCATCACTTTACCAGTGCTGTCAATAATCCTCTATTGACCTAAATTGGTGGTATAGCCAATAAGGATCTCAAAACACATGTATCTATCAAAGCTACATCAGCAGGTGTCAACTAGGGTATCCTATCCCACCCTGCCGAGTGCTGCTCTCTAATCTGGTGGTTTTTGAAAACCTCTTATTTTTCATCACAAGGATAATTAATCAGAATCATACCAATCATTCAACCAAAATCAATTAGACTCATATCTATGAGTGACCTATATCAGTGAACTCTATCAGATCCATATCAATAGCTTGTATCAGTGCATCATATCAATGACCCATATTACCCAATCAATCCTATCAGATAAACTAATACATAAATCTATCTAGCTGGATATCATATCAATCTACTCTACCATCAACTACTATTTGTTTTCTATCGCAGAAAGAAAATTTATCAGAAGTCATATCAATCATTTATCCAACATTTACTCTTTGTTTTTCATTCATGAGAAGCAAAGTTATTAGTTCAATCTACTTTTTGTTTTTGAAACAAAGTTGTCTGACAATTACTCTTTGTTTTCTACTTTGGGAAGCAAAGTTATCATTCAAACACCAAATTTTCCATCATTTCTATCCATATCAGCATGATGACACAACAATTTACCTATCTGTTGACTAAGGAAGCAATATATATCATCATTTTCACATTACTATCATCAAATCATCAATTCTGCCTACTTTTTCCCAGAAGCGCTACTCTATGGTCTCTATGCGCTAAAACTCATATGCACTAATCTGTGACCTCTATGCGCTAAAACTCATATGCACCGTTCTTTTCACAGGATGCGCTCAAATAGTCCTCCTATGCGCTATTTCCTATATGTGCTAAAACTATCAACCTAAGTGCTACTTTATTTACCGGATGTGCGGTTTCCCTATATGCGCTACTATTTTTCCTCGATGCACTTAAACCTAATTTTCCAGATCTTTCCCTATATGTGCTACTGTTTTCATCGAATATGCTAAATTGGTTTGATGCTAACTATTTCAAATCTAGCTTGTATGTGCTATTTATTTTCCCTAAGCACCAGAAAAATCATCGAAAGCACTAAAACGTCATTTTCATATCTAAAATTTGCAGAAAAATAGTGCATTTGGATTTCAAAAGTAATTTTTTTAAAAAACGAGTGGTTAGATCAACTCACCGGCGTTCTGTATGCTGCTGGCCTCTGGTATCGGTGAGATCTCTCAAATTAGTGGTGATGATATTGAATCTCTATGTCGCGAGGTCACTCTCAGAGCTACAGTATTCACCAAGTCAAAAAGTGCAAATGATTTGTCTCTTTCTACTTTTTTACCTTTTAAAGGTCAAACAAAGGTAAGTTTGCTGCCTTTTGACTTTGTTTTCAAAATGGGACATTTTTTTCCATCATTTGTCGAGAGCTAAATCACTCTCTCTCTTATCCGTGATTTACCTCCCGAGGGGGCATCATCAGCAGCAACATCGAAAACATATCAGGGACCAAAACAAAAAAAAAATCTTATTTTCTTTGAAGCAATGTGTTTTTACACATCACTTCAAAGAGGGGAAAAATGTATACATCTAAAAATGGTCATAATTAAGCTTGTTAATTAATTAAATATAAATTATTTAATTAATTCTCCTAAAGTCATCTACATATAAATAAATTTAATTATTTATTTATAATGTTCATTTTTATGATTCTTCTACATCGATTAAATAAATAACTTTATTTAATTAATTACCACCTTCCACATTCCGCTTAATTAAATTAAATAAATTTTCATAATTTATTTATATTGATTATCATATTATTCTAAAAGTTGAATATTTAAATTCAAATATGGAATATTCTCTTCATCCCATAATTAAATTAAATATTAAATATTTAATTTAATATTTTCTTCTTACTCCACAAATAATTAAATATTTTTAAATATTTAATTGCACTCTAAATTCACTTCTAAAACATAATTAAATATAATTTATTTAATTATGCAAGTTTCTATATACATCTTCACTTATAAGTAAATAAATTTATTTTATTTAATTATAAACTCATTTTAACTCATTCTTCAAAACGGCAAATTCCCTTCTGATCTCAATGACGAAAATTGAAGGAAAAGGGAAACCTTCTATCTCCCTCTCAAACTTATGAAAATATTTCACCATCCATTCTAACAAGCTTAATCTAGGTCGTTAATCAAATTAGCCAATCAAATCCTTTCAAAGACTCTATAAATACTGGTGCAAATCCAAGCTTTGGTTACATGCATACACACGATGAACACACAAGCATATACACAGTTAGCTTATGCACTCACATCCTTTTAGCATCACAACAATATTTCCATCTTAGCATAGTCTTGCATTGAGCAGAGTATGCATTTCTGTTTACATCTTGTTCTTTAGCTGTCCATTTTGTTGAGCTTGATCTGCTGAATCTGAGAGCAATTAGAAACAAAAAAACGCTGGAGTTAGAGAGAAATAAGACGAGTTCGGGGAAGCTGTAGTAATAGTTTGTTCATTTTGTTTTCCTTTTTAGTTTTCTTGATATAATGTCTTATTAATATGTGTTTGAATTCCTTTATAATTGATACATTTTTCATACACACAACTATTATTGTGCCAACAATGCTTGTTTTTGGTCTTGTTGTTGTTGTGCCAATAATTCTTGTTGTTGGGATAGTAATTAGGAAGCTTCTTGTTGTGCTTGATACTATTATAGGGCTTGTTGATATGCTTGTTGTTGAGTATCTTGATATTATGCTTGTGCTTGTGCTTGTTGAGCTTGATATTGGGCTTGCGCCTGAGCTTGAGCTTATTGGGCAGCTTGTGTAGCCTATGTAACTTGTGTGACTTATGCAACTTGAGCTTCTTATACAACTTGGGAAGCTTGTTGTTGTTGTAATAAGGCTTTAACTTGGGCAGCTTGTTGTGCTTGTTGGGATTGTTGTGCTTGCACTTTTTGAGCAACCTGCTATGCAGCTTGCATGTTTTGATGTGCTTGTTGAGGTTGGAACTGCTAAAGTTCCTTTTGATAGGCTTGTTGTGCTACTTGCAAGGTGATGCTATATGGGTTTTCCATGTTTGGCCTAGGTGGTGGTGGTGGTAGCGGATTCAAAATGGTGTTTTTTGTTGTGATGAGAGGTCTTTTGGATTGATTATAGGGATTTGCATGGTAGATGGTGCAATTGATATGGTTGGTCCTTGAGAAACCATGTTTATAGATGGTTTTGCAATTTATTGTGTTGCTTGGATGGTTGCCACCTATTGTTGTGATATTGATGGTATGATCAGAGGATTTGGTGTGATGGTTTGATTTATGGTTGGGTGGTTGTTCTGATTCTGTTGATTGCAGATAGGTAAAGGGGTTTTCCCTAAACATAGGAGTGGTGTGGATGTTAGTGGTAAGGGTGGAAGTGGTGGGAAGATGGGTGGTATGTTCCTTTGGGGAAATGATGATGATGAGGGGTCAAAGATTCCCCCTTGTCCAAATAATCTACCTTCTCCTTGTGAAGTCATGCGGAGAGAGGTTTGTGTGTTAAGAGGATATGTCAGTATCATAGAGAAAAATGATGGGTCGTTGGGGCCATGAAAGACAAGCAAAACATCTAGGTGTAGTGGATTTTGAGGAACGGATTAACCCAATATGGTGTTTGCATCTAAGTCTTGGTTGTTAACAAGGGATGTGTTTGAATCACATGAAGTAATGAGCTCCCCTTGTTGACAATTAGTTGAGTTGGAGTAATGGATGATGTGATTTGTGGGATGGTTTGAGTGATTCTTTGGAATGAGGATGTAAATGAGACTAGGGGCATAATCCCAAGAATTTTCTCCATAATGGTGCTTACATTATAGTCAGAAGGGAGTTTAGCCCCTTCTTTTTCCAATTCTAGCATGTATTATGAAGGATTGAGCCTCATCATGGCATTAACAATTTTATGGTTTTTGAGATTTTCGACCATTTCAATAATTTCATCTTGAGTCATCCTTAGAACATTGTTGGTGATTTCCTCCACTTGGCCACCTTATTATTGATGATTTTGTGGAAGTGGAGGAAGAATGGGTGGGGGATTTCTAGATCCAATAGGATTCATTTCGGGTGCAGCTTGAATCAAGTCACTCAAAGTGGATGTTTGTTTGTTCATTTCCATGTTCTTCTTGTGTTGAGATCTAGTTTGGACCATAAAATAAGGATCATTTTTTAGGAATGTGGGAGGTGAACCTCTAACTTCTTGGATAGATCTAAACTTTAGGTACAAAAAAGAAAGTCTAAGATATTAAGGATGAAAGGATGGTGATAAGATAATGAAATATGGTTGATTGAACTTTTAAGAAATCTTGAGGGAGATACTAGACTTTAGGACTTTTGTTTTGATGTTGGATTCGATTTTGGATCTTGATTTTGATTGGATTTGGTTTGGATAATGAACTCATAAACTCTAAGAGGTTGGATGTTGTCATAGAGTAAACTTGTCCACAAGATGATAATTTAACTAAGTGTGTAAAGAAGGATTCATCTACACACACCTAGTCAAACAAGATGATTTTGATTTTGATTTTAAGAGGATGTGCCCAAAGTTTAGTATGAAGGATTTTTTCAAGATTTCCAAGAGTTGTTTGTGAGATGATTTTTTATTTTGATGTTTTGAGGGATGGGTGGAAGTTTTTATTTTGATCCTAAGAGAATTAGAGAGACTTTTTTTTACTAGACCTAGGTGTTGAAGAACATACTAATACCTCCTATGTGAGATACTCAAACCTTTGAAAAAGTCTTGAATTTTGACAATAGTAAAATGAATACAAATTGTGATTGTTCTTTGATGCACGTTTGTAAAAGTTTAAGATCAATCTTTCTCTAAATTCATAAAGCATAGAAAAATGTTTCTTGCAAACTTTTTGACTAAAACCTTTGGACTTTGGTTTTCAAATTTTTATTTTTCAAGAAATCATTTGGAATAACACATTTGTGGGGTTCAATCATTTCTTATCTTTGCTTAATGAGTTATCTTTTACCACAAACAATTTCTTGATTAGGTTTTAAAACTAAATGTCTAATGTCCCAATTTATTTTCATCCCACAAAGTCCATTATGTGGAAATCAAGGAAATTAAGGCAATAGTTCCCTAATGTTGACTTTAGTGAGAGAAAATTAATATATAAACCCAAATACTTAGAATCCTCTAAGGATAGAATCCCTAGGGCAAGCAATAACACTTGGATTTTGTCAAAGGTATTTACTTCCTCTAAAGGGTTTAAAATTTGATGATCATGGTTGAATAGTTTTTTTCCAATGTTTTAGATCCAAGCAAAGTGTTTTGATTCCAAAATGATGCACAACCCTATCGATAGAAAGACACAATATTTGTTGAATCCCCATTTGGATAAATCCAGCTGCACTTTATAAAAGAGTAGATGACTATAAGCTTGACCACATTGGCTCCCCTCCATGACACACACTTTTTGGGTTAGTAAAGGTTCAGTACCCACAAAAATCCCATGGAATAATTCTCATCTCTACAAAGAACCACAAAAATGTGGGGTGGCTTCAGAGGTCTGACCTCTTCCACCAACAAATAGAAAGGATTTTGGCTTCTACACAAATTATTTCTTAGTCAGAGTGATTGGTGAAATGGCACCTTGCAAGTGTCCAACAAGCCACTAAAGGCTTTAATCAATCCTACTAGGGGATCTTATACTTCTTAAGGTGGGTATGTGTAGGATCATGATGGGCTGAAAAGTGGCAATATGATGGGTATGTGGCTGATGACTATTTTTTTACCCAAAATTGATGAAATGAAAAGGGTTTTTAAAGGAGATTCTTAGCTTTCCACCGATATAAATTCTGCTTTATTTTGAATTTAATAAGTAATTATTATTCATTTTCTATTCAAATTATGACTAAAGTCCTGATTGATAGGCTGATTGAAAAAAATCTATAGCTTTCAAATGGTATCATATTTTTTGAATCCAAAACATATGTCACATTCTATGCTTCACATACTATAGGATTAAAAAAAGAAAAATTCAATTTCATGAAGTTTTGACCAAGTTAAGGTGGTCAGACATACGATTTTTTATATTTTTTAAAAAGTTGTAATAAAAAAATCATAATTAATTATTTACTTGGGAAAAAATTACAAAAAATATGCACCACATCGGGGCATGAGTCCTCTACTTATATCAAAAATCTTATAAAAAAATATTATCATTTTATTGTGGTTAGGGTAGTCAGACATACACCTACTTATTTTTTCCCTGAAATTTAAGTACCACTTCATTGAAATTTCAAATTTTCACCATATAGATTTTTTATTTTTTTTAAACAAACCTAGTAGTTTAGAAACTACATTCAATTTTCTACAAATTCTATTCTTACATATTTTTGAAATAATATAGATAACTTATTCAAATTTTTATGTCAAGTTGCCTAACTCTGATTTTTTTGAATTTTTTGCCACTTAAGGGCTTGTTTTTCCATGATGATCCTGCACATACCCAGGTAGTACCCCATTTTGAAAGACGCTATACAATTAATTCCTACATACCATTGGACTTGACAGTTTAGTCTTATCCCTTTATATAGCAATCCGAATGAAAAACTGATTGGAGTTGCTTTTGATTTATCCTTTAAGATGCATCTCTTAGGTAGGCCTCTCTAATGGTAAACAAAATTAAACAAGCACATCCATAGTTCGATCAATATTTGTTTATGTGAACAAAGAGAGAACACATGTTATATACTCAACTCACACTAGAAAGATTTTGTTCAATTTTAAAATCCCAATTGAAGTGTGGAGACAATATTTTATACAACTTAATATCACCAAAAGAATTTTTATTCTCAAGATTGCCATGAAGCACGAGAGAAGTGCATACGCCTTTTAAATTATATTAATTTGTAAAAAAGATTACAAAACACAAAATAAACACGGTCATTTTAACTCCAAAAGCAATAATGGATTCTTTTTAAGCACCAAGATGAAGTGTGAAGTTTTCTTTGTTCAATTTTTAAAATCCAAAACCAACTCTAGTAAGTTCCTAAAGTTCTTTTTAATCCCTTTGATTTTTCTTTTTAAAACCCAAAAAGAAGTGAGTTGACCTAAAACATAAAACAAAGGCAGAAAATGGAAGCCCTAAGCATTTAAAAATGCTTTGTCAACTTCAAATTCACTATTCAATTTTCTTCAACTCCAATCTAATTGCTTTCGCTTAAGTCCAATTTCCAATTCCAATGCCAACCCTATAAACAATATAAAGTTACTAGAAATAAGATGACCCTCTAAAATCTCTTATACATCAATGTGTTAAACATAAGTTGAAAGGTAATGATAAAAAACTATTATCAAGAAAAAAAAGAGACAACATATTGCATCTGCCCTTTAAATTCCATACTTGTGAAACTGGAAACAATTTGGACTTTTAAAAAAAAGATCATACAATAAGTGCATTAGTTATTGGTGTGATATGATGATTGTATCTTGAACAAAAAACTAAAGATATGCAAAATCCTTTAGTTTTAATACAGATTAAAACACAAATTTCTCTTGAATTGCAATAGTAGATGTATAATGGATAGCAAGTAAAAGCAATCAAATATTTTCAAAAGGGGCCCACTCATTACATATAACTAAATACTAAAAAAAATTGAGGCTTTGTCTCCAAATTACTATAGATGATAGCAATGATTTCAAATCTTTGTTAATAGCATTTATAGATGATGATTTCAAGTTTGCATATTAGTATATTGTTAGATTTCAAATCACACTAGTAAAAGCAAGATGCATGACATTATAAATTCTAGTATTATCATCTTTTGAGTGGCCTCTCCACTTTCAACCTTTGTAGATACCTATGATGTCAGTTAATCGAAAACTACAGTTAGGAAAAAAAATCCTATATTAAGCATTTAATACAACACTTTGATGGTGGGTAGAAAAATGAATGATCCAATCAAGATTTGCAGAGCTCTAGGTTGTGATTCACCTCAAAAATACTTGTTAGGGAGAAATAACTCATGATTTTGTCAAACACCTTACACTGCAGGTGAAGAAATGATGGTCTCTTCCATGATGAAATGATGAAAAGGTTGTACTTTCGAGGGCATACATTCCTACGAATTATGATCCATATCACCAGAAGCTAACATAAAAATTATTTGACAAATGTTAAAAAAGATTATTTATCCCATCCAAAGCTAACTTATTTGCATAAAGTCTTACAAATTATTTATCTCATCTAAAAGTGAACAAAGATTGAATGCAATTCTATGTATAACATCAAATCTCTACTTGATCCACTTTGACAATATAAAAATACCATTTAATGCGGTGACAAAAAAAAAATATCAAAATGCAACAACCAAGTTATTTATGTTCAATACATTAATATCATTACCCAACACTGTCAACTACAACCTTTAAAGTTATAGATGATAACTACTACCTCCACTAGTTGTAGCCTAACTCACCAATAGCAGGATACTAAATTTCCTCATACCACTCACATCCACACACTTTCATTGAAAAAAGATACAACGAGTGCTAAGAAAAAGACAACCTCATAAATGAAATGTGACTTTAGTCTTGGAAAAAAAAAAATTCAACACTTTGAGCACATGCTAAGAGTAAAGGCTTATGCAATTGTAGGATATGCGTATGCGAACCATTTGACAGAATTCCCAAAAGAAATGTCTTATGCAATTGTAGGATATGTGCAAAATGAATTTGTTGAAAAGGCTTTAGACACTTTCAACTAAAGGCTATGGAATGTATTGATTGCAAGAATTTATTTGTTGAAACGGCGTAAGAAAATTGCTATAAAATGTTATTAGCAGGTGTAAAGTTACCCAAACAGAATTGTAGGTAGACTGCTAACTAAACAAATAATATCTTGATTACTTAAGAAATTCAAATCTCCACATATAATTTTTGTTATTGCATATAAAAGTTAGAATATGGTAATGCATTTAAATCTATAGTGAACCTTTGTATATTTCTAACTAGTTTATGTACCTTTAATTCAATTCAAAATAGGTTGATAGTATTTTTGTCTCTACTTTTAACTTCTACATTCCACAATCCATCACGGTTACATAATCAAAGTGTGACATATGGTTTAACAACCAAGCAAGATAATGACTAGTAGAGAAATGATACCCATTCATGAATTCAGTCTGATGCTCCCCATGAATATTATTTCACCTTCATTCATAGAGGCATATATATTCACTTTACCTAAGAAAACTATAACACTGACAAAATAGAAAAACTAGCCATCAATGCGATTTCACCAGTATCATAAATGATCATTCCTTTAGCAAAATCCATAAAGCTTATGAAATATAAACTACTAACTTGATTCAAAACATTGGAAAAATATATGGATGTAAATAAGTAGAAGAAAATACTTTCTCAGACATTGTAGTTGTAGCTGCACTAATAGACAAGTATGTAGAAAAAAAATGTGGATGCCTAGACAAGGCACATGAACTATTTGTCAGAATCCTTCAATGATATGTCTCATGTAATGGCATGATTACAGGGTACATTCAAAATTGATTTTGTGGAAAAAATAGATTTTAGAAACTCTTAAGCAAATGAAATTGGCAGGGGTAAAACCAAAATCTATGATTTATGATATGACTAATGACAAAATGGGAGTGTTAAACAGTGCACGAGCAATCCTCAAAGCATAAATTTGCATGCAGGATAGGAAGGTCATCATGTCAAATATGAAGTCCCATAGTGAAAGAGATGTGAATGTAAAAAAAAATCTGAAAAGGAACTCCCATTACATCTACTTCCCAAGTAATAAAAAGGTTTTAGATTTGTAAAAATCCAAAAAGGGGCCCTCCTTCTAGCACCAAATGTAGATGCAAAAATTTGCAAATTGCTTAAAATTTAACACACATTAGAATGGTTAGTCATTTAAAGTAAAGCATAAAATCTCTGTGAAATACTCCAACATGCTTCATAATGCAAACAAAAAAACAAAATATCAAACAAGCTAATTGAATACATACAAAAGCATGGTGCAAAACTATTCCATAGTGGATTGGTGCTACTTTGATGTGGAAAGTAGCCCTTTCCCAACCCTTTATAAGATCTTGGATGATGAAATTGTGGATGAACTCAAATGCATCAAGTAGTGGATAGTGCAAAATGCCTAAGATTGTGGATACAAAATTATTAAAAGAGCTCTCCATTATCCAAGAGAATGGAAGAATGAGCAAAAAGGATGGATTTGGGACAAAACACCAACCAATAGCAAAATGCCACTTGTCAACATGTGAATGGAGAGAGATGGAGCATAGTTTGATGAATGTGCACATAAATGCTATTAGGTGGATATTTGAAAGTTGAAAGTTGGCTTGTGGAGGGAGATGTGGAAGAGGAGTTATTTCCACTTGGCTCAAGAAAAAGGACTTGTAAGAGTCATAAATGCCAAGTTGGAGGATAAGACATTTGGGAGGGAGAATTAAAATTTGAAGAATATTCCAACTTAATTCCTTTTTTGAATGAAAATGGATGAATTTACTAATTAATTAAATTTGTTTTCTTATGCAAGTTGCAAAATCTAGAGGATTTGATGGATTAGGATTAGAGCTAATTAGGATTTTATTAATTCAGATGGAGATTAGCTGATTTAACAATTTGACTTAGATTTTTAGATTTAAATAAATCAAAATGAGAGGAATAATGAATATTAGATTTAATTAAATGAAGAACTTTATAAGATAATTAAAATTGATTTATTTAACTAAAGATATGACTTTTGGATTGATTGATGACTTAATCAAATAAAGATTGATTTATTTAATTAAAAGAGGAGATTGATGATTTAATCAAATAAAAATTGATTTATTTAATTAAAAGAGGAGATTGATTTAATTAAATAAACATTGATTTATTAAATTAAAAGAGGAATCTGGATTTGATTAAATGGTTAGTAAAGAGATGATTAAAGAATAACTGGTGTTAGTAAATCAGGATAATTTTCATGTCTGCACCTATTAAAGAAAAAACCAAAACCATGTGGATCCCAAAGAAAAAAGATGCAATGCCTTCAAATAAAAAATCCATAACAAAATCCAAATTTGCTAATCCAAAAGCTAATCATTCACATACTCTATCTCCTAAATCTATTTTAGGTCCTTATATCCCAAAATTTACTATCCCAACTCCTCCATTATCCCCACATCCTCCATCCATTAATCCTCCTATCATTCCACATCCCCCACCATATGTGCTAATGTTGGTCTTGAAAATTTCCCCCCATCACACATCCACCCCATCATTCCACCCATGCACTTTCCAATATCCCATCCATTATCCCACATATCTCCCTCATCAAATACCTTTTTTCCGTTCTCTTCCATGATCCATCCATCCTAATCAGGTTGTACCAACCTTTGATAGTCATTTATAACATGGGCACTTATTCCCTCACATGGAACTTGATGCTTGAGTCCTTCAACCATCCCCTTATCATATGTATTCAAAATCCATTTATCCACATACTATCCAAAAAAAGTCAAAAAAGTCAAAAAGGTAAAAAAAAAAAGAGTAAAGAGAAATAATTCATCCAATGGTGAAAAATTGGCAAACAAGTGCCTTGGATAAGTACTGTGATGAAAACCTAGCAAACAGGTGTCGTGTAAATCCCCCATCTAGTTTTCCTTCCAAACTTGGGGGAAATTTCATCTAATTCCTTCATCTCATCTATCCCACCTATCTTAAACATCCTATTTATCCCAATCCCTCCATCCTCCTTGTGATCTTGATATAGATAGGGGAAAATATATATACATGCTTCAGACACCTCTTGGAATACATTCCCATCGTCCATACACTATCATATTCCTTATCCTCTTCATCTACCTTTCTCATCTATGCATCCTATCCACATCCATCTACCTTCATTATCCATCCATCATGCTACAATCCATCTCCTTTCCTTATTTACCCATCCTTTTATCTTCTATCCCTCCCGCCTCATTATACATGGCATATCAAGTGTGGGGCACATTTTGGCTTTGTAACATAGTCCTTGGAGACATCATTCATCCATCCCATCATCCCTTCCACATCACTATTACTACCTCCCCATCCTTCTTCCAATAATATTTCCAAAATATTTATCCCTTCATCCCATTATCCATATCCCCATCCTTTCCTTTCTATCATGTCGTATGCTCATCCTCCCATCTTCCCCATCCTTATCTTCCCATCCATTTGTCCAAGAAATATCTCTTCCATCCTCTTAAAAATTCTTTTCTTCTCCCCATCCTTATCTTCCTATCCATCCATCATATCATCACTTCCATCCCCCACCCTTTTCTTCTTAATCTAGCTATAGGCTTCCCCATGCAACTCAATGCCATCCCTCTCATTGTCATCACTCCTAGCTCTCTCACACATATTTCCACTCTCTTATCTCTTTTCATCACTCATCTATCCATCATATCATCCTCTCAATTCATCTTTTGATGATTTGGATAACTATCCCATCCCTTAGCTACATGTGATTACCACCATCCTATCCAACATGTCTATCTTGTCTCAATGGTCATATCATCATCCTTTATCCATTGTCTATTGTGGGTCTTTTATAGAACTACATTTCCTCTAAGATTTCACATAGGAAATGCTAATCATTTGATCATCCCCTAGGGAATTTTTCCATCTAGTATTGGTCATGCATCGAGGTTTTCCTCTTTCCACTTTTATCCATGGTCACTCGTCAACCTTTTTTCGAACTACGTTGCCTCTACACTTTCATGTATGCAGGGCTAATCATTTGATCAGCCTTCAAGGCATTTATCCATCTAGTATTGGTCATCCATCGAGGTATCCATTGTCCTCTTTCCGCTTTTATCCATGGTAACTCGTCAGGATTTTGTAAAACTACATTGCCCCTATGCATTCACGTAGGAAAGGATAACATTTGATCAGCCCCCAAGCCACTAAGTCTTTAGGGTGTGTTCAATTATGTTTCATGTCAACAAGTGTGTCTCTATTCAACTCGTTCCTAACAAAAAAAATCCATTAGTATCATGAGATTCCATCAGTTTCCATTATTCTGAGTCATGACGATCACCTAATCTATCCCCCATCTTTGGTCTTAATAGGATGTACCCTTCCTAAATTAGACCATATCAATCCCATCCACCTATTGATCATGTGGCAAAGAATGCTTGAAATTTATTGTGATCATTTGATGCTTTTGGCATTTTTTTTATCATTTGAGCTTCCTATTATCCCTTGTTAAGGTCACCACCATCCATCATATCATGGTGCACTTTGATTGGTAAACATAGGGGCATATCTTGATTTTCTATGTAATGTAGTCTTCTGGATTGTCATGTGTAGTACCCACCAAGATCCTTGCAGTCTTGTGTTACATTAGGGTATCCTTTTTTCTTTTGGTTTTCCAACATTGGCCCTACCAAATCTTGCGTGATTTTGGTATGTTGGACTAACCTTTCATTTGTTGCATCAGTCCTATGCATGTGATACAAAGTTTCCTTGGTTCCTCATACCCTAGTGCATAGTATCTCATGCTATATCAAATTTAGTGCTTACTATATGGCATTTTTGATACCGCGCTCTTAATCCATTCATCCTTCATCACTCACCCTCATTTATCTATGTTAACTATTTTCATCACCCCACATCCTTCATCCTCATCATATCAACATCTCTTTAGTCTTCTTAGGATAATATAGATTTGTTATTATAATCATCTTTTCATCAATCCTCATCATTTCATCATCTCTTCTATATTCTTAGGAAAATAAAAATATGTTATTCTAACCATTTTTTTCTATCATCTCCATTCATTTAATAAATATCACATCTCAATCCAACCCTCATCCATTCAACCTACTGTAAATAACCTAATTGCCTCTTTGTTCTTATTTCTATCCTTACTACAAGTCTTGATCCAACCATCATCATTGTCATCATCATCAGGATGTATCATTCCCTATCCTTTGGTGTTGTTTTGGGGATGTATCCTCCCCTCATCAAAACTTTGATCATCCTCATCATCATCATCAAGATGTTTCCTTCCCTATCCTTCTGTGTTTTTTTGGGATTTATCCTTCCCTCATCATCATTATCGAGATGTATCCTTCACTATCCTTGTGTTGTTCTAGGATATAGCATTCCCTCATTAACAACACTCCATCCATCATCAATCAATCTTGGCTTGTAGCTTGACCAAGACAACATCACATTTTTTCATCAATCCATTTATGCTTGCTTAGTTCTCATCTTCTCCCTTCATTATCTCCTCCCCCCCATCCCCTATTCTATCCATCACTTTGCATCATCTTTCCCATCTACCCTTGCATCATCTCATCCATTTTGAGAGCACACCTATGTTCTCTTGAACATACATGTACTCTTGAGGGGGCATCCTCACCCATATTCATCATCACTCTTATCATCTTTCTTCCTAGTCAATCCTTTGAATAATTGGGGCATCTTCCACAATCTAACCATCTTCTGCTTGGTGCTATCGTTTAATATTATTTGAAATGATGCTACTTCATAATACCATCTCAAAGAAGGACAAAATATAGACACCTAAATTTGACCACTTATATTTGGTAAAATTTATCCTTTTTCATCTAAATATCCTCTTATCCGCATTAATTAAATAATATTGCTATTATTTAATTAATAAACCTAAAGTCCTCTAAGTACCTAAGGTATTTAAATAATCAATTAAATACTTTATTTCCCTTACACCTTTTATCCAATAAATTAAATAAATAAATCTTATTTAATTATTTAATATCTCAAATGTCACATCCACCATCACTTTTTCTGAATCTTAATCACAATCCCAATCCTCACCTAACCTACTCAGTAAGTGTATGCACACTCTTAATCCATGATTAAGTGGGTCAAATCCTCCTCGTCACATTAGTCACATGGGATTGTACCCTCAAGGGTAAAATATCCCTCTCAAGCCCTCTCCTTATGCCACTTGGAACAATCTAATGGCTTGAGAGATACCAAACAATCTCATCCATTGATCTCTATCAATCAATCTTGGCCATTCATCCATTATCCTCCCAAAATTTTTTATCCCGACACCTCACCATTTCTATATCTCACCCATTTTTCACTAGAGTGCCATTATGCTGCCTAAATTTTGAGTGAGCACAGAACTCATGACACATTGTGGGAAAATCTACACAACATGAGGCTTTGTATGTTGGTTTGAACTTCTCATTGCCCTATCTTGAGTTTTGTCCTTTTTTTTGTATTTTGTTTCATTTTGTTGCATTTTTAGTAGATTAAAAACACTGCACAAACATATAAATTATTAAAGCATTGGTATTGTCACACATATTTGAAATAGATTCATCAAACTCAATTTCATCTCTTTTAGGTGTTGTTTCCTCCATAATACTTGAGTGAAAAATAAAGTTGTTGCAATGTACTCCACTTTTTCTATTGATAAATAAAATTAATCTTGCTTCTTGCTTAATAAGGATATAAGACTATTACCTGGAAAGAAAGATCCACCACTTGTAAAATTTTGTTCATCTAAGCTTCCTACCCAATTTGCATCTATATAAATGTAGTCAATGTGAAATTTTCACTCTTAGGATACCACAAACCAAAGTCAATTTTAGCCTTCAGATATTTGAATATCCTTTGTACTTCTTTGACATGAGTTTCCTTTGGTGCTACCTAAAATCTAGCTACCATCCCAAATTCTTGCATTATATTTGTTCTAGATACAATAACATACAACAAACTAATAATCAAGGACCTATATAAATTTTGGTTTGTCGAAGTAGATTCATCATATTTTCTTAGTTTACACCCGGTAATCATATGTGTACTCACCATTTTTCATTCTTTCATATTGAACTTGCTTAAAATTTATTTTATATACTTGTTTTGAGAGATGAATATGCCTTTTTATGATTGAGAAATATGTAAACCAAGAAAGAATGATAATTCACCAAGCATTGAAATTTCAAATTCTCTTTGCATTGCATCCTAAAACTCTTTGCACAAAGCATCACTACTTCTTCCAATGATAATGTCATCAACAGACACAACAATAATTAATAATTTTTCACCTTCTATTTTTATTTATATATTACTATCAGTACTACCTCTTTGGAACCCTTGTTGTTGTATATATCTATCCAATCTATAGTACCAAGATCTATGAGCCTTTTTGAGTCCGTAAAGAGCCTTCTTTGGTTTGAAAACAAAATCTAGATTATCTGAGCATTGAAATCCTTCTGGTTGTTCAATGTACACTTCTTCTTCTAACTATCCATTCAAAAATTTTGAATTCACATCCATCTAATACAATTTGAAATTATTGAAGGTAGATAGAGCCAAAAAAATTATGATTCCTTCTATTCTTTCCACTAGAGAAAAATTATCCTTAAAATGAATTCCTTCAACCTATGCATATCCTTTACACACAAGTTTGGCCTTGTTCTAGATTACTTTTTCATCTTCATTCAACTTGTTTTTGAAGACCCAATTAGTTCCAGTAAAATTCTTTCATTTAGGCCTTGGAACTAACTCCCGAGTTTCTTTTTTCTTTATCTGAGATAACTCTTCTTCCATAGCATTAGATCCAACCTTTCTCTTTTCTTTCCTCTATATAATAACTTGGTTCAGTCATTTATAGTAGAGAAAAAATTACCTATTCATTTTCTTTCTCAATTATTCTCTAGGTTTAAATCCCATTATCCTCTCCTATAATCTGATCTTTAGAATGATTCTTTTGAACATACCTAGATGGGAACTTTGTAACTATATTCTTAGAGTCAACTTTTGAGTCTTCATCACTACTATGGATTGGATCTTCATCATCTTCCACTTCTGAAATATCAATAAACTATACTTTTTCATCCACTGTTACATTGATACTTTCCAAAATCCAAGTTTCAACAATTTATTACAACATCTATATGGCATGCTTGTCATATAGTAACCAAGAAAAATACCTTCATTAGATCCAGAATCAAACTTACCCAAGTGTTCTTCATCCTTCTTAATGTAGAATCTTCTTCCAAATATCTTGAGATGTCTAACTGAAGTCGGTCTTCCTCTCCAAATTTTATATGGTGTTTTATCAATCCTTGGTTTGATTTGAGTTTTGTTCAAATTAGACTCTATAGTTTGAACTTGTTTTCTCCAATATATATAGGTCTTGTAAGCCTTCTTGACTTAAGATTGTTTTGGCCATCTCTTATATAGTTTGGTTCATCCTCTCTACAACTACATTTTTCTATGAATTCTTAGGAGAATAAAATTATCTATGGATCCCATGATCTTCACAAAATTCACCATACCTATTAGATGTGACTTCTCCACCTTTGTCTGATCTCAAAACCTTGATTTTTCTTTCTATTTTATTCTCAACCATTTCCTTAAATGATTTAAACTTCTCAAAAGCTTCATATTTTAGAAAATTAATCCAATTCATTTTAGAATAATAATCAATCAGCATCATGAAATACCTATCACCTTATAGACTCTTTATCATCATTGGTCTGCATAAATCCATAGGAATCACATCCAATGTCCTTGTTGTAGAATATTCCTTTGTAGGAAATTTGGTCCTTGTCTATTTTCCCTCATGAGATGGTTTGCAATTAGTAGATTGAGGCTTCTTGATATTTGGAATGCCTCTAACTATTCCCTAATCCTCACAATTGTTGGCATTGGAATGGTTTTTCATTGATCTCAAAGGTGTTGATTTTATGTGTGATGTTAGAGATAATTGCATGTTCCATCTCATACATAAGGTTAAAGCATCATGCAATCATGTTGTTGCAATGTTGATCATGAAGTTTATGCTAGGTGTTGGTAGAGTTGATACAAAAGTTGCATTTCTTGGCATTGATTTTGTTGAGTGATGATGGCATTGAATTTTTTTCACATTATTTGGTGATTATATAGTAGGTTTGGTTTGGTATAGATGTCAAACATGATATAGGTTTGAAATTCATTTAAACTTGGATGACACATTATAGCATATATTATAATGCTTATTTTCCTTTGGAAAAGGTATTTTGTCAATATTATCATTGCATCAATAATAGTAATTTTCAAGAAGCTTTAGGTATTTGAAATTGTGTTTCATTCATCATTGTAAAGTATGGAAAAGACATGAAGAGTATTGGACGTTAGGGTTTGAAGATGTGATAATGTTGGTATGGTGGTAGAAGATGGTTTGTAGACATTAGTACTTGTTTTCAAAGCTTATTTCCAAGCAGTTTCTATTTTTTAGTTTTAGTAGGCAGTATCGAAATTTTATTTTTACCATTTTATCAAATTCCATTGCTAAGGGTATGTTCACAAGAATGAAAGTTGTTTTATAGCTTAGATTATATTTATGGGTGTTCAATATTTTAATAATGCACATTAGTTTGAGTTGATCTTGCTAGGGTTTATAGGTCTTTATTTTGTGATTGCACAAGATTAAAAAGGTTGATGTCGAGGTTTTATGTTCTATTCTTGTGGCAATCAACTATAGCTTAGTTTTTATTGACCTATCACCATTGCATACTGTTTCATATTGTGAAAACAAAATATCAAAAGGGTTTCACATATTGCTGTCATGGTTTCATGTCTTGTGAATCTCGACTTGTTTTTCTTGTATTATTGTCTAATTTGAAAGGTGAATGTTTTTTGCAAAAGCTTAATGGGTTAGTGTTATATGGTTTTGTGCTATCAATCATATCTTGGGTGTGTTTTCCTAGTGAAGATTCAAAGGAATCTTGAAATGAATATCTTTGGTGAGAGTTATATTTGTGTTGGTTACAACCATTCGGTGATGCTTTTAGTTATGAGCAGATTTACAATATATATATTGTTCTTAGATAACTTTGTTTGGTTGGATGATTATCATGCTAATATCACATAGCCATGTTATATGAATTGTATTTAATATTATAATCATGATGCAAGTATTTGATGAGGAAGTTTGTGATGAGCAATAAGATGGTACTTTAAGTGCATATTGTAATTGTTTATACATTCAGATTCTCAAGTCTCAAATGAAAATGAGATAATAAATAAATGCTTTGTAGTGAAATAGAGAAACTCTTTGTCTTTTATTTTTTCAAGATTTACAAAATGTTGTAAGGTCAAATTAGTGAGACAACAACTGACCTTTTTTCTAGTGAGGCAGTTCCATTTTCTAGTGAGGCATTATGTGTAGCCAGTGAGGCTTTTCCAGTGAGGTAGTTGTTTTTTCCAGTGAGGCATTTTGTGTAGCCAATGAGGATTTTCCAGTGAGGCATTTTCTGTAGCCAGTGAGGCTTTTCCAGTGAAGCATTTTTCTATGGCTAATGAGGCTTTGCCAGTGAGGCCCAAAAAGTAGCCAATGATGCTTTGCAATCAGTGGGAATTTATTAAGCTAATGAGGTATTTTCTCAAGTGGTTTTTTATCCCTATGAGGGTTTCCCACTAATGAAAAATACAGTGTTAAGATTCTTTTGTGGTCTATGTGATGATTATGATTCATACAATTTGGTCTTGTTGCTTTCATTATCTACTTTGCAACATTTGAGTTTTCATGTTGTTTAAGGATTTTCTATTGGCTATCATATTTTGTTACACTTTTGAAATTGAACATTTAATGATTAATGTAGACACTGAAATTTGTTCTAGGCCCGTGACTTTAATTTCTTCATAATTCATATTTTTATTGTTATGATTAAATACTGTTAATTATTTAATTATTTTCTAAAGTTTTTTCTCATCTATTAATTAAATAACTTTAATTATTTAATTTATTCATAATTATCTTATTCAAATCTTGATTAATTAAATAAATATTCTTGATTTAATTATTCCACTAATTAACTTTATCCTCTTTCTTAAATAAAATAAATTATTATTTAATTTATCCTTATCATTTTTTCAACTATAGTTAAATAATCACTTTTAATTATTTAATTATTCATTTAACCTTTTCTTTAGTCAATTAAATAAATCTTAATTTATTTAACTTAAACTTTCAATTTCAAACATTGAATTAAATAATTATTTAATTCATAAAAAGAATTATTCTTGGCATATTCTTCTATAATTAGGTAATTGCTTAGTTATCTAATTATTCACTTATCACTTAAGTCGAGATCTTTTCAAAATCGGTCAATCATCTCCTGATTTAATGTTTGTTTGTCTCTAATGAATAGACTCTCTATCCTAACCAGTCAGTTATCTAGTTTTAATTCTTATGCATGTAGACTTATATTAATTAAATAGATTTAATTAATTAATTCATGCATTCGAATAGATCGTTTCTTTTATTCTATCTTTATCCTTTACATGCAATCTTTATTCTTCTAATTTTCAAATACTCTCAACTAAAGATTAAATCATTATTTAATCTTGATCTTCACCTTTTATGCTTTATCACTCATGCCACTACTGACACTAATCTCAATGCATGTCAGGTCTTTTTAATCTGAATCATCTGTCTATCTTTCAATCTGAGCATGTCATTCAAAAACCCTATTTTCAATAAATTGGCTTTATATTCATCATTGTCACTCCTCCCAAAATCTTGACTTTTGGAAGTAATCAACTATTTAATATTTGATGTTTTGCTAAATCACTATCATAGGCTTTACTTGCACAGAGAAATCTAAGGGCAATTATAATCAAATGATGAAATGGAGAAGGACAATTGAGGTCATGCATGGAAGGATGTAGATATTAGCTAAGATTGTTCTATATTTACGTTTTAGCTAATTTTCATTGTTCTTTGTTGTTTAACTTAGTTTACATTAGAGTTTTATTGCATATCGTGTGTTTACTTTAATCTTTCTTGTTTTTCTCTAAGCTACAATTACAAAGAGATAATGTGTTTTGAAAAACTATTGAATTGAAGTTGATTATTGATATGCTGATTCACCCCCCTTCTCAATGTTTCTCATACTACAACAAGTGGTATCAAAGTCATACCCTTGTATAAGTCTAATCAACTTAGGTGTCCCTAGTACTGGAATACTAGTTTTGGAAAAAAGTAAAAGAAAAAGAGAAAAAAGAAATACCCAATAGAATTTTGAACAAAAAATACCACTTAAATCTAGTACAAAAGATGATTTTGTAGTGAAGAGTGTATAAAAGGAAGGAGATCACTTAGTGATTTTGAACAAGAGTATGTTGAAGATGAATGTGAAATTTAGTTTGAAGGTGAACTTATTTATTCCCTTAATGAGATCAAGCAACTTAGAAAGGAGAACCGAAGATTAGAAGACCAACTTCTACATGAAAAAGAATCCAAGAACAAGGTACTTTCATATCTTGCAAAAGTTCCTTTAGATCTTGAAGAGTCTAACAAACTTATTATCATCTTAAAGATAGAGATAGAAAAAGAAAAAAGGCTAGTTGATTTTACAAAATTTGATCTTGAAGTCAAAACTAATGAATACCTAAAACTAGAGTTAGAAATAGTCTCTTTAAGAAAGGAATTGGAAAAGGAATGTTCCAAGTTGCACAAGAATCTACAATTTGAAAAGAGTACTAAATGCTTAAATGACATGTTAAGCAAGAAAAAGTATCATAAGGACATTATTGGTCTAGGTTATGAAGAAGGAAAATGCTCCAAAGTTAGAAATACACCAAGGAAGAAGATAGATTTGGGTCATCATGCTGCCACTCTTGAAGATAAGACAATAGATAAAAGTATTGATGAAGGTAGAAGGAAAAGTAGATCCTCAAGATCTTCACCTATCGGGAAATACCATTCAATAAGGTCTAGTTATTTATTTCCTGGTTATTGTTATTTATGTAATAGTTATGGGCATAAAGAAAGTTATTCTAGAAGATGGTCAAAAAGGAGTCAATATGTGTTCTTTGATAATATGAATGTAATATGTTAAAAATGTCATAACCATGGTCATGGTACAAAGCACTGTAGAACTAGGTTTGTGAAACCAGAAAAGAAAGTTTGGAGGAGGAAACATCCCAAGAAGACAAGCATTTAGAAGGTTTGGAGAGGAAAGGAAAACTAGGAGAAGGATGAGTCTAAGCTTGTGCATACTACACAACTGACATTTGTAAGTGCATAAAGAGTTGCATGTGTTAAGGTGGAGATGTTTCTAGTTTTATCAATTTTTAACTTAAAAAATCTCAAAGAGGTTGTGTCTCTGTATTTTATTGTTAGTATGATCTAATATTTGGACAATGATGTTGTAATGGTTCTTTCACGTATCATGGTCTTTATAGTATTATCTACACATGTTATCTTTATCTTAGTTTGTAGTTGTTTATTAAGTCTTGCCTTGAGAAAATATTGATGTAGGAATAGTATGGTAGTTGTAGAAGATTGTTTTGTAATGGAGAACTAGTTTGCAAAAGGGTAGTCCTTTGAGGTTGATAATAGGTGTGGGTTGTGCAATAAAGTGAACATTCACCAAGGTAACAATGCTTTTGTTTATAGCATGGCAGGAGTAATAAGAAGATGTGGTAGGTATCTCAAGTTCATAGAAAGGTATGTAAGTTTAATGGAAGTAGTAACTTCTTCAAGAGCATTGCAAAGAAACTATCCTTGAGAGCAGTTTATAGAAAACCATGAAGTGAAATGAAAAATAGTCTATTATCACAAAATGTGCTATATCAATCATAATGATAAGGGTCTCAAAAGGTGTGCGACATAGTTCTTTGAAGTATAATCTTTGTGTATTTTGTTTTAAGATGACATTTTTCAAGCATTCACATCATAGTATTGATGCAAAATGTTCAAGGAAGTGATGTAAAAGTTATCATTTTTTCATGTTTCATGCTTGTGGTTTTGCCAAGCTTTAGTATTCTTCATATATTCAGTCTAGACTGACAATTCATAGTCCATTTCTTTGTCATAGAGGACAATCATAGATGAAAGTAACAAGTGTTAACTATGTTAGTAGTAAATGGGTTTAAATGATAGCTCATTATTGGTTGTGCAACATCAAATTCAATGACATTCTCAGAATCTTGGTATCAAATAAGAGCAGGGATTCCATGGAAGATTTGGACAATTCCTAGTGATTTTCATTGAAATATTTTACATGTTGTAATGTTGAAGTAGTAAATGTCATGCTAATAAATTAGTAATATAGGTCTTGAACAGAAGTGGAAGTGCTTATTACAAGGCTATAATTATATTTCTAATAATAAGGTTTCCATGGTGTGGTAACTCTTTTATTTTGAAGTGATTACTCCAAGATGTTGAATTAGTGCCTTGAGACTTTGCTTGAATTTGTCTAGATAGTGGTGACAACAATGGAACAGTGAAATATTGTTTTGGATAGTAGTGAACATTTTCTTAGTGAAAGTGCATAGTGTATTAATGGTGAATGATTTTGGTATCAATGGTCTTTGAAAATATACATTTACTAGTGGTTTTGCAACAAAACTTGATTGTCATTCTATGTTTCTTATGACTCTTGTTTAGTCAATTCTAACAATGCTTCTATGTTTAGTTTGTAGGTTATAGTGCCCAATGTTGTATGTTTCAATGGCTCTTGACTATTGGCAGTGATATGGTGTCAATGTTGTATATTGGTGGCAATATGCAACTGATGCAGTGTAATCATAGTGTTCTTTGGATGACAGTGGATGGAAGTTTTTTTTGCATGATAGTGGATGGTGGCTTGGAATGGATGCTTTAAATACACATTTATGTACTATCCCATCTCATGACTCAAGGAATGTACTCTTTCATCTAGATATCTGACATAACATATTATCTTTGATTGAACATTGTTTGAATAATTGATTCTTTTCCCTTAGTGGTACAAGTGAAATGTTGTTAATACAATGTTTTTAGTATGCATCAAGGAGTAAGTGTGGTGGTATCTTCTTTATGAAAAGTGGTAGAGTTTTTTTCATTGGGTGTTAGGGATAGTGGAGTATAGTTCTTTGACAATGATATGTATATAGTGAATTTGACATTGATATATATGTGATTTGTGGTATAGTACAACAATAGATGATGATAGATATATCAATGGGGTATCCCTGCTTATTAATAGGCTGGAATTTAAATTATTTCATTCATAGAAAATTTACACATTTTTAGTCAAATATTATCAGTAATATTTATGCACAATGATAGTTTGGTGTTGAGTGAACATCTTTTTATCTCAATCAGGTTCACACTGATCTGAATACCATCAGTTTGAATCAATTTATGAGGCTAGTGATAAGTATGCAATGATCAAGGATAAGGTGGGTAGTGGTATTTGACAAGGTGATATGCTTAGTTGTGAATTTTCAATAGGGGAGTAATTCATTTCTACTAATTTTATCTTGAAAGTGAATTCATTCTCAATTTTATGATTATTTGTTGCTTCACTTGATTCATTCTCTAAACTTAGCACTAGAAGCTTCTACAACTTCTACAAGCTTGGAAGTGAATTCCTATGGATTTTTTCTCATACTCTTTATAAATTTTTGTTCTAGATGGACCATACAGTGACACACAAGCTCAAAGTGGAAGACCTTCATCATGAGCTAGCTAAGCATGGTCTTGATACTTTAGGATGTAAGCCTGATTTGGAAATGAGACTCAAAGAAGCAATTCAAGATGAATTAAACTTATAGGATGGTAACATATCCAGTTGCAATATGAATGTTGCTATTGTTGCAAAATAAAATGATACACACCTAAAAAAATGGTATAAAGGATAGAAAGAAAAGGGATTCAAGTCTTTGTTCTCCAAATGTAGACAACAAAGATGGAGTTTCTCCTAAAAAGCATACACTTGAAGATGATTAGGGCATGAAAAATCTAGGTGCTCACATCAATAAGATGATTTTTGATGAGCTTTAGCAATAGATTTCTATGCATGGGTTATCAAATTTTGATACTAAAAAGGTTCTTGTTGCGAGACTTGGTAAGGCTATAGTCTGATATTTTCTTGGAGCATCATATAGTCATCCTAGTGATGGATGATGAGATGTTTGGAATCAAGAGGGAAGTACTTTTTTAAGTTGACAATGAGTTATGGTGATTTTTTGTTGGTGATTTAGTGATAGTAACCTTTCTTGCTAACAAGTGATTTTTCTCTTTTTGATGACAGTGTTATTTTTCCTTGTAATAGTTTGTGTTTACAATGTTTCTTTCAATTGCTTGTAGGTGGTTTTTGGCATTATTGGTTGGTATTTTAGTTGAATCAAGGGGAGATAATAGTTTCATAATTTAATCATATATATAGTTTGATATGCTCATTTGACCTTGGTTGATAAGTTCATGCAGGATGATATGTAGATATGCTCATTTTCTCTAATAGTTTGATATGATTCTCATAACAATTTGGTCATGCTCAACTCATCTAGTTGATATTCATGGTACTGTTGGTACTATTTTCATGATAGTAATTTTAATACTTGATAGGTGCTTACAACATGATGGTCAGAACCATTTTTCATTTCTGTGAAAGGGGGATAAATTGCAAGTGATGCCAGGTGAGTTGGATTTTATTGAGTTTGTAATTATCACTGGGGGAGAAGTTGACATCAATGCAAAATGGGGAGTTTATTGGCATTAGAATGGTTTTTCAATATTTTCAAACATGTTGATTTTATGTGTGATGTCAGATATAATTGCATGTTCCATCTCATACATATGGTTAAAGTATCATGCAGTAATATTGTATGCTAGGTGTTGGTAGAGTTGATACAAAAGTTGCATTTCTTGGCATTGATTTTGTTGAGTGATGATGGCATTAAATTTTTTGAATATTATTTGGTGATTATATAGTAGGCTTGGTTTGTCATAGATTTCAAACATGATATAGGTTTGAAAGTCATTTAAACTTGGAGGACACATTATATCATATAGTGTAATGTTTATTTTCCTTTGAAAAAGGTATTTTTTCGATATTATCATTGCATTGATAATAGTCATTTTCAAGAAGCTTTGGGTATTTGACATTGTGTTTCATTCATCATTGTGAAGTATGGAAAAGGAATGAAGGGAAGTGGACATTAGGGTTTGAAGGATGTGACAATGTTGGTATGGCAATAGAAGATGGTTTTCAAACATTGGTACTCGGTCTTAAAGCTTATTTTGAGGTAGTTTGTGTTTTTCAGTTTTAATAGGCAATATCAACTTTTTGTTTTTACCATTTTGTTGAATCCCATTACTAAGGGTATGTTCACAAGCATGAATTTTTTTTTATAGCTTAGATTATATTTATTGGTGTTCAAAGTTGTAATAATGCACATTGGTGTGAGTTGATATTGCTAGGGTTTATAGGTCTTTACTTTGTGATTGCACATGATTAAAAAGGTTGATGTTGAGGTTTTTTGTTCTATTCGTGTGACATTCAACTATAGCTTAGTTTTTCTTGACTTGTCACAGTTGCATAGTGTTTCATATTGTGCAAAAAAAATCTCAAAAGGGTTTCACATACTATTGTCGGGGTTTCATGTCTTGTGAATCTTGACTTATTTTTCTTGCATTAATGTCTAAAGTGTTTCAAAGGTCTTGAAAGGTTTTTACAAAAGATTAATGGGTTAGTGTTATATGGTTTTGGGTTATCGATCATATCTTGGGTGTGTTGTCTTAGTGAAGATTCTAATACATCTTGAAATGAATGTCCTAGATGACATGTATCTTTGTGTTGGTTACAATCATTCAGTGATGCTTTCAGTAATCAGTAAATTTATAATATATACATTATTCTTAGGAAAATTTACTTGATTGGATGATTATCATGTTGATATCACTTAGCCATGTTATATGAATTGTATTTATTGTTATAATCATGTTGTAAGCATTTGATGAGGAAGTGTGTGATGATCAATAAGATGGAACTTTAAGTGCATATTGTAATTGTTTATACATTCAGATTCTTGAGTCTCAAATGAAAATGAGATAATCAAGAAATGCTTTGTAGTGAAACAAAGAAACCCTCTGTCTTTTATTTTTTCAAGATTTACAAAATGTTGTAAGGTCAAGTCAGTGAGAGAAAGACTGACCTTTTTTTGAGTGAGGCAGTAGTATTTTCCAATGAGGCTTTGCCAATGAGGTAGTTGCATTTTCCAGTGAGGCATTTTATGTAACCAGTGAGGTTTTTCTAGTGAGGCAGTTTTTCTTTCGATCAAGGCATTGTGTGTAGCTAGTGAGGCGTTTTGTGTAGCTAGTGAGGCTTTTCTAGTGAGGCATTTTTTCTATGGCTAGTGAGGCTTTGCCAGTGAGGCTCTATAATTAGTGGGAATTTATTAAGCTAGTGAGGCATTTTTCCAAGTGGTTTTTTACCCCTATGAGGGTTTTCCAATCATGAAAAATATTGTGTTAAGATTCTTTTGTGGTCTTTGTGATGTTTATTTTTCATACAATTTTATCTTGTTGCTTTCTTTATCTACTTTGCAACATTTGATTTTTCATGTTGTTTAAGGATTTTCTATTGGATATCACATTTGGTTACACTTTTGAAACTGAACATTCAATGATTACAAAGATTTTTTTTTGAAAAACTATTGAATTGAAGTTGATTATTGAAACACTGATTCATCTCCCTTGTTAGTGTTTCTCATACTCCAACAACAATATCATCAAATTTTATATGCCACAGCGTTCTGTACCAGAACCAACTCTCTCCTCTTTGTATAGAAAAACAATTTTACCCATTCAACTCATTGAGATGATATATATCACTCCAATCCTGCTTCCGTTAGTAATTAACTTTTTGGTATTGTTCTTACTTATTTCATAGTGTTTAGCACTAAATGAAATCTTGTAACCTTTATTACACATTGTATTACACTTGCAATATTATGTTTCAATCCTTAAACATATAAAACATCAAGCATATGTGCAGGATCATCATGGAAAAAATAGGCCTTTAAGTGGCAAAAAATTCAGAAAAATCAGATTTAGGAAACTTGACGTAAAAATTTGAATAAGTGATCTATATTAATTAAAAAATATGTAATTATAGAATCTGTAGCAAATTGAATGTAGTTTCTAAACTACTAGGTTTTTTTTTAAAAAAAAGTTCTATTTGGTGAAAATTTGAAATTTCAATGCAGTAGTACTTAAATTTCAGGGAAAAATAAGTAGGTGTATTTCTGACCACCCTAACCACAATAAAATGATAATATTTTATTATAATATTTTAGAATTAAGCAGAGGACTCATGTACCGATGTGATGCATATTTTTTTGTAATTTTTTCCAAGTAAATAATTAATTATGAAATTTTATTACAACTTAAAAATATAAAACTTGTATGTCCGAACACCTTAACTTGGTCAAAAATTTATGAAATTCAATTTTTTAATCCTATAGTATGTGAAGCACAATGTGATGCATGTTTTGGATTCAAAAAATGTGATATTGTTTGAAAGTTATAGATTTTTCAATCAGCCTATCAATCAGGACTTTAGTCGTAATTCAATAGAAAATAAATAATAATTACTTATTAAATTCAAAGTAAGGCATAATTTATATTGGTGGAAAGCTGATAATCTCCTTTAAAAACCCTTTTCATTTCATCAATTTTGGGTAAAAAAAAAGTCGTCAGCCACATACCCATCATATTGCCACTTTTTGGCCCATCATGATCCTGCACATACCCTCATAATTTTTTTCCTTATCTCCATCAAGACTTAAAGTATCCTTATTGGTAATCTTAGCAATTCAATTTTTTCCAAGAGTTATAGATCCTCCATCAAACTTCTTGAAATGCATGAACTTACTCTTATCTTCGATCATGTGACTTGAACATTTGCTATCAATGATCCATACATTCTTTTGCTTTGGAGCATTTAATGTAGTTTGATCCACCATGGATGTTAGATGCATAGTACAATTGAGAAGGGGGTGAATTAGTTGTGCATTTAAACATTCAATCCCTCATTAACTTTAAAACCCTTATCTAACTTTAAACCCTCATTAAGCATTAGAAAAATGTATATATGTGAAACAAAAATGCAAACACAACCATACACAAAAGAACAATAGATTTAAATAGAAAACCTTAAGTAGGGAGAAGCCACAATGAGGATTAGCTCACATATATGTGAATAGAAACAAAAAATATAATAGGATCACTATCTGAGGGATCATAGATTAGAAAAGAAGAAAGGATCACTGCGAAGATAACTCACTTTCTAAAAGAAATAAAGAAAAAAGAAATTGTTATATAGAGATTAATTATCTTAGAGAAATAGGAGAAATATACCACTGAAACTTTGCATCATCCATAACCTTTAGCTCACCGCCTCTAGCAACTTTAGACACATTGAAAATGTAAACACCTTCTCCTCACTTCATTCGGATTTATAGGAATTAATTGTGCACTCTGATCACCACACTTGATCACATTCACATCATCACACAATCACTTGCCACTCACATCTCCAACAATTCATCTTGCATTTATACCATATGTGACCTCAAATAAATCTTTAATGTTGGCCTAAATGAAACATAGTTACTCAAACATGCAACACAAAAATAGGTTGGCACCAAACACTTATCTAGTGGAAAGAAGTGAAGGAAGACCATATCAATGGTTAACTAAGACCCAAATCTACATCAGCATGCTTTTCCACAATTCCACAAATAATAAGCAAGCTCCACAATTAGTGCTAGCATGACAACTCATCCAAATATCCACTAACACTAACAAGTGACCACATACACGCCTCTCCAAGTCTGGAAACATCATGTGGACCACAAAGTAGTGCTCCACAACACACTAGAACATTCTTCTATGTCAAAAATTCTTCTTAACATAATTAAAACATTTAATTATGTCCTATTGTCCAAATTAAACTATTAATTAAATAATTCTCAATTATTTCATTAATTCACATCTTTATTCCTCCTCACTATTTAAGTAAATAAATTATATTTATTTAATTTAAATGTGTCACTAACATCTTATGTCTCTTCATAATTAAATAAATTCTTAAATTTATTTAATTATTACTTGTCCACTATTTTCTTCCTGATTATTTAAGTAAATAAACTTTATTTATTTATTTCAATATGTCATTAATTCCCCATGTTTTTCTATAATTAGATAAATCTCTTTGATTTGTTTAATTGTTGTCCACTTTGGCTTTTTCTAATTTATGTCTTTCTATAATTAAATAAATCTCTTTCATTTGTTTAATTATTATCCACTCTATTTTTTTCTAATTTTAAATAAAAAACATTTATTTAAAATTGTCCACTTTCTAATTTCTCTCCAAGTAAATAATTTAAATTAATTATTTGCTGTCATGTGGCCCCACTTTTGAATTAAATTAATTTTTAATTCAAAATGACAACTTTCCTCCATAAATCAAATAATTTCTATTATTATTTGATTTTCCAACTTTTTCTTTTTCCATGCCATTCTTATCTCCTTGTCACATGCATTTCTAACCATTGATTTGATTTTCTAAAATCAAATCTTGACCACTCATTTCAAATTTCACCCTAATATTGCCCTAACCCTAATTGTGGGTTGTCATATTGAATCTCATCCATTGATTTTAGGGCATTTCTCATCTGACAATCTTGGCCATTCACTTGAAATTGCATTTTCTATAAAAAGGAAATTTTAGTCTCATTTTGTCACTTCATAGATCTCTTAGTCTCTTGGCATTTACATCTCATGAAATCTTGTCTTAGGAATACTTCATATCTTTTGGCATTTTGGCATACTCTAGGCTTATTTCATAGTTGCTTACTAGTTGCATAGTTGCATAGTTTATCCTTTATCATCAAATCCTTCAACATTTTGCTTGAGTCTTGGCATAGTCATAGGTTGCTCACATAAAATTTGAGGGAAAACTACTTATTGCAACAAATAGAGAAGGTGTAATGGAGGTCAATCATGGAGTTTGAAGATATTTGGTGAGATTATTCCTTTTATTTTCATGTTTTACTCCTATGTGCTTCATTATTTACTTTGGGTTTTTTTTATTTATGCATTAATTTTCTAACCTAAATTTTCCCATAGTTACATTGGTGAACCCGATGCCAAAATCATGATTTTTGCCAATTTTCTTATATATTTTTGTGTTTTTGTAGGTACATATATGAAACACCGCATTCATAGGTTTTTGAGCTGCAAACGTTCTATCGCAACATATTTTCTCTGCAGAGTGATGCATCTACAATACTGAGATGCATTCGACTGATAGAAAGTTGCATTTGCTCTATTGTGACACATCCAAGAACCATAACGACGCATTTTTAGACCAAGACGCATCTGCTATGCAAAAATTTGCATCTTCCTAGAAAATTCAAGTGTACAGACCTCTGATGCATTTTCTCTACAGAGTGACGCATTCATTTGGTAAATTTTATTTTTGGGTTTTTTCTAGAATTTTCTAGAATTTTCATTTCTAGCTAATAGTTTAGGGGTTTTTCTAGTTACTAATTTGCTATTGGAGCATGTGGCATTGAATTTTTGTGGGTCCAAGACATCTTTTTAGACTACTAGCAAGTGGTTTTGTAGGTTTGATTGTCCAAAGGTTTTATCTTTGAAACTACTTGTGTTTGTTTTAGATTAGAAAACACTTCCATTGGTGCTCTAAAAGGAAAAAAATCTTTTCTCATTTAGATTTAATTAGGAGGTCAAAGAAATTTTCTTGATTTTGCTTGAAGGTGGTAGGTGATTATGCTCTCACCTTGTGCAAACTAGGTGATTAGAAAACAAGACCCATCTATTTTATGTTTTTGAACCTTAGAGGGGCCTGCCTCAAAAGAGGGAATGACTCCAATGATTTTTTTGCTCGGGCCGATATATAAAAGGATGAGTCTAAATTTTCAAGTATTCATGGTATGTAGGCCTTAGCCATGTAGTTCCATTCAAAAATGGGTAGCTTCCTTTTCTTTTTAAGGTGGGTATGTGCAAGATCATGACGGGCTGAAAAGTGCCATATGATGGGTATGTGGGTGACGATTTTTTTTACCCAAAATTGATCAAACAAAAAGGGTTTTTAAAGGAGATTCTCAGCTTTCCACCAATATAAATTATGCTTTACTTTGAATTTAATAAATAATCATTATTCATTTTCTATTTCAATTACAACTAAAGTCTTGATCGATAAGTTGATTGAAAAACATCTATAGCTTTCAAATAGTATCATAGTTTTTGAATCCAAAACATACGTCACATTCTATGCTTCACATTCTATAAGATTAAAAAAAAGTGAATTTCATGAAGTTTTGACCAAGTTAAGGTGGTCAAACATACGAGTTTTTATATTTTCTAAAAGTTGTAATAAAAAAATTCATAATTAATTATTTACTTGGAAAAAAATTACAAAAAAATATGCATCACATCGGGACATGAGTCCTCTACTTATATCTAAAATATTATAAAAAAATATTATCTTGTTATTGTGGTTAGTGGTGGATAGACACCCACTTCTTATTTTTTCCCTAAAATTTAAGTACTACTGCATTGAGATTTCAAATTTTCACCAAATAGTTTTTTTTTTTTAAATAAACCTAGTAGTTTAGAAACTACATTCAATTTTCTATAAATTCTATTCTTACATATTTTTGAAATAATATAGATAACTTATTCAAATTTTTACGTCAAGTTTCCTAACTCTGATTTTCTAAATTTTTTGCCACTTAAGGGCCTTATTTTCTATGATGATCCTTCACATACCCAAGTATAAGAGACCCTAGTAGATTGGTTAAAGCCTTAGGTGGATTTCTATATGCTTGTGAGGTGTCGCATCCCTGAGTATTTACTAGAACTGTTTTGTGTAGTGGCCAAAATGCCATCTATTTGCTAGTGCAACAATGATCGTTGTGAAGGCATCCACATTCTCACAATTCCTAGTAGAGATGATTAGCCTTCCACGAGATATTTATGGGGTCTAGAAGCTTGGTTGACCTGAGAAGTGAGTGCACTATAAGGGGAAGCCCATGTGCCAAGCTTCTGGATTCATCGGCTAAGAATAAGTGTGGTTGGGGAAACCCACATGGAATCTAACAAATATAGTGCTTTCCTAACCTAGGGTTGTACTTGTCTTCATTGTGCTTGTTCAAACAAAATATTATGTTTTCCAAGTGTTTTTTGAAAGAGTCAAAGAAAAAAACACCTTGCACAAACCTAGAAGCAATCATTCAACTTGAAATAAATCAAAATTTTTGCCAAAATTGCAAACAAACTAGACTTATTCTGCCTGCAATGCATTTGTTGCAATGCATTCGCCACTCTATGCCACATTTGATATTTTATGTAACACATTCACTTTGATAAGCCACATTTTTTGCTCTGTGCAACGCATTTTCCTATGATGCATCACATTTTCTTAATAGAACACCACATTTTCTTTCTTGAGTAGCATTTATTATCTATAAAGCTGCATTCACCACTCTACGCCACATTTGACACTTTCTATAACACATTCACTCTGATAAGCCATATTTTCTACTTTGTGCAACACATTTTCCACTCTCTACAATGTAATTGACATTTTGAAATGCATCTGATATATAAAATGATACATTTGCTAAAATTGTGAAGCATCTGACCTATAGCAACACAATTGGCTATCATAAAACCGCATTTTCCTATCAAAGCAAAATTTATCATTGCCAAAAATTGAGACTGAACACTAACAAACTATTCGAATGCAATTGCATTTCTGCAATGCAATTTCTAGTTTAAATGACACATCTAATTAAACTATGATGTAATTGACATTTTGTAGCGCATCTACATTCTTGCAACATAATTGCCTATCATTTTGAAAAATCACAATGACTGTCCAAGTCTGAAACCAAGCACTTTCAATTTGTCTTTAAACATTTTTCCTTAGTGGTCTCTATCCAAAATTAGACAAACAACATACTTTAGGCTTGAGCCAAACCTTTGCATTGTCATTCTCTAGACTTCACTATCATGTCTTCCATTGACCTTTATTTTCTTGCTAGTCAAGTTGAATACAAATTGCTCCATAATAGAAAATACCAACAAGCCTTGGAATTTAAGAGACAATTCCTACAATCCAAAAACTAGTGCTCTTCCTACCAACAATCCATAAGTCCTAGTCATTCAACCATTTATCCTCACAATCAAGAGTCACTTAACATGAGCCATGTTGTTAATCCACAAAAAATGTCTACCTATCACTCTTATCCTAATCTTGACAAGGGAAGCCAACTTTCCATTAATCCATTTCAAGTTTCCATGTCCTATCCTAGTCATTCACCTATTAATCCAGTCCAACTTTCCATGTCATATCCTAATCCTTCACCTATTAATCTAGTCCAAGTCTCCATGTCCTATTCTATTCCTCCATCCACTAATCCCTTCCAAGCCTCCATGTCCTATCCTAGTCCTTCATCCACTAATCCTTTCCAACCCACTCTAGTTAGTCATGAAAATTATATCTTTGTCCAAAGTCACATCCCATTACCTACACTTGAGGACATATGTAAATATAAAAACCCAAAGCATGACATTACATCTTCACCCTCATGTCAAGATCAAGGTAGTCCCTCCCATGACCCCCTCCTTAAGTCCATTCAAGAAGTGCTAGACAATCATGGCATCCAAAATACACTGGACCTTGAAAAAGACCCCATTCCCAATCATGTCATCCAGAATAACCCCATCTTTAACCAAGAACCGACCATTGACCAAGAATTCCAAAATGATCCACTCCTTGAACTTTACCCTCTATTCATGACCAAACACTTGATGATGACCCTATCCAAGCTCTAAATACCAACACGTCCAAAAATGACACACTTTCCTCCATGGGACACATGGATGATCTTCCTTCAGAACAAGAGTCTTCTACTATAGACATATTTTCAAATGACCAAGCTATAGCTGAATTTAGTGAACTCTATGACAATGACCATAAATAAAGTTTCAACATCGACTTGGAAGCACCGAAAAAACCATCTAAAATTGATATGTCATATAACTAGGCCAAAGATATCAATCAAAAAGATGTCCAACATGTCAATAATGCTAAGACATCCTCACAACTAGGATCATCCACTTTTATCAGAGTAGGATTTCTCATAGAAGAGAATATTTTGAATAACAATGTCCACATACATAATGATGGGTTGGCATCTTATTTTCAAAATGACAAATACCACATCGCGAATGGAATCTGTTAGAGCATGTAGTATCAAGGAAGAGGACTAGACATACATGAGAAAGGAATTCAAGAACCAATACAACTTCAGCAAAATTGCAGACATCAAGGTCTTGGTTATTCCTCAATCAACAAATCAAATGATGTTAGTGGCACCTCCTCGATATTGGGGGAAATATTATCTAGTACAAATGTCAAAATAGAGGCCATGAGTAGTCCTTTCATAAGGTTGTTGCCAATACTCCTTCCATCCACACCATAAACCATCATTTTGTAATGAATAAACCTCCCGTATGGAACCAAAAAAAAGAAAATTCTTACAAATCCAAAGTTCAAAATCAAATGTCAAACACCATTGAATCAAACAAAAAGAAAAGTGGACAAATGAAGTTAAAATGGATCCCAAAGAAAAATGGATCAAACAAAGAAAATATTGCAAAAGAAAAAGTCAATGAAAATGTGGAGTCATAAGAAAAGAGGACTCCCTTATATAATCACTACAGTATTTGACTCCATTTTTTGACGAACTTTTGTTGAACTTTCAACAAACTATTGTTGGAATTCCAATGAATCTCTTGGAAATTTTTCGTCACTGAATTTTCATCAGTATCCCAACGAGCTTCAAAACATTGAATTCACATTTGAACTTCATCATTTTCCACCACAAAAAGGGACCTCTTGTTCATCAGAATATCGATGAACATTGCGTCGATCTAGTGACGAACAGTAGCCATAATACACTTGGAATGCCTTTACCAAATCGTCAGAACAACATGAGATGTTTGTTGAAATTGCAACCAAGTTTCATCAAAAGTTGAACAAACATTCATCATTTTTTCGATAATCTCATGATTGAAATGAGTTCAAAATTGCATTGGAGCTATAGCTATATCAGGATGATTGACTTGTGGTCTCATTGATGAGCATGAAGAAGTATATCAGAGAGACTTATACCATCAGGGTAAGTTCTGAATGTTTACCCAACCTGCTATGTCTCGTTGATATATTCCCAGTGCTCCTGTCAGTGAAATAAATGATGGTCTTGTTGATGAAACTTCATCGGTGAAACTTAAATACTCAGGCCAACATATATTTTTCATGCCGAGATGACTTGTCTTGCTGATAGATTATCTTCATTGATGAGACCATAAGCCAGTCTCCCTAATATTTTGACCAGCATTCATCATTTTTTCGATGATCACACCATTGGAATGAGATCAAGATTGCATTGGAGCTATAGCAACCTTGTCACACCTTTTTTTTTGTTATATTGTGGCGTTGAAATTTTGACGAAACATTGCAGTTTTTTTTTTTTAAATATTTATCAAGAGGACTGACTTGTGGTCTCATCAAAAGAGCACAAGGAAGTATATCAGCAAGAATTATACCATTGGGGTAAGCTCTAAATGTTTACCTGACCTGCTATGTCTCACCAATATTTTCTGAGTGCTCATGTCGATGAAAGAAATGACGGTCTCACCTATGAAACCTCATTGGTGAGACTTAAACATTCAGGCCAACATATATTTTTCATGCTGAGATGACTTTTCTTGCTGATAGATTATCTCCATTGATGAGACCATAAGCCAATCTCCCTACTATGCCTTCTTTAGTAATCCTGATCACTACAATAGTTTTGATGTCTCATCGATGTGAGAAAAGGTTCTTGTAACCCATAATAGGTCAGGAGGACCCATACTAGCTCATGTTGATGTGATTAGTTTTCCACAGTATCTTTGATCAGAAGAATTTTCAAGAGTAGAACAAGGTGACCATGGGTAATTATATTTTGTAGGGCCAATTACATCCTTTTGTGACTAAAAATTTAGTTATTATTGAGAAATTTACATGGGTAAATCATTATAAAATTTTGAGTAAATCATTATATTCTATAGGGCCAATTCACATAAACTACTTAGAACTAGGGAAATGTAGAATCAATGATACCTCAATTGCTAAACCAATCATTTGAATGATACAATAAAAAACACTTGCTCTTTCAACTTCAAATGAACACCATTGGAGAAGTGACTTATAGATGATACATGTAGCTATAGGGCTTCCATTATTAAAGCCAACATCTTCTATGATACACTTGATCAATGCATCTTGATTTCCTTGAAAAGAAAATAACAAAATAATGTAGTGTAAGGGAATAAAAAAATTGCCAAAGCTTTATAATATAATGTGCCTACGCAGAAAAGTGATACAATTGGAAATACAAATAGAAGATTTAGATACTCCTCTAGAAGGCCAGAATCATATACTTATTGCCTGTCAATGAGATCCTTTTGTGGCCTCTTCTCTCCATCAATGAGCTCTTTCAAGGAAGACATAGGAGTTTTTGAATTCTTCTAGACACATCTATTGGTTAAAATATTATTGAAAAATAATATTACTTATTTAAAATCAAGAGAAGGAGATAACTAAAATTATACATAAAAAGATATATTTTTTATATATTGGACAACCATGAGTGTATGATCATGATGGAATTTTCCATTTTAAGGCACAAAAATGGATAATACATAATGACAAGTGGAAACTTAACCTCCTTGAGTTAACAACACAAGCCAAACTAGCTTTGGTCTCTACTAAACATGTTGCAAGATCATTTCCCACACACATAAATTTGTGCTTCTGACAGTCCACAAATGCACCTACACAAGAAATTACACACAATAATAGTGCTCACAAATATTCCAACCCCATTGCAGCAAGAAAGGTTTAACACGATATTGCAGCAATACAAAGACATCTTTCTGTCCCTCTCAGTTCTCTCTCTATCTCTTTCTATTTGCTGATATAAACTTATATTGTACAAAGACAACACATAAATGATAACTATTTGGTGGTATGACCATTCTAAGTATTACAAGTTAGCTTCACATGCATTAAAAAAACCATACATGACCTGTGTTTTCTAATATAAACTTATATTAAGTGTTGATCATAGAATAGATTGCTATAGCACTCCAAAATTGAGCAAAATGTCATAAAATAACTATCAAAGCATTAAAGGACAACAAAGTACCTTGCAAGAATGAAGATGAATGTTGGTGCAGGTTTGTGAGATAGTATTTATCCATCTTGAGGTTGCAAGTTATGAAACATGGATGAATTTGCATACTGAATTCTAAATTCACTTTTACAAAATATTCCAAAAGTTGTAGTATAGGAAAATAATTGGAATTACAAAAATAACAATTGTACGAGAGTAGACAAAATATTTCTTTTGTTTCAGAGGTAGTGTTCAATACAATGCTAGAAATATATAGAGGACATGTAATAAGATCAATACCATAACAATAGAAGGGGGGCATTGAAAAAAAATCACATATGTGTCTACATCCATGTCCATGCAACTCTTATTGAAACTAGTGCATTGTTATTTATTGTTAAACATACAAGTCCTGTATTGTTATTCTTCCAAAAATTCTCAGGCATCCAATCAACTACTTATATACATGCAACTCCTTTCTTGGGCCTTCCTAGATATATCCAAGATCATAGGTCTTGAATAAAACAATATATGTAGTACATACTCATGTATTGAATAGAGTTCTCTTCCTACTCTATATGTTTAAGAATTTTAGGAATAATGAATAAATATAACATAGTATAAATAAAGATTGTTAATGATGATTTTTTTAACTTACACACCCCTTTTCACCCCCTGTTCATTGTAAACTATGCATAACTTGAACGTATTCAAAAACTATAGCCCACATTAACATTGTATGCCACATTAATCCAACCATATGACAAAAGATATGCGATCTAGCCTCTTGAATGAATGTAAGTAGAGAAATTTTTTCATACGTATAGATGGCACAAAATTTCATGGTTAAGTGGAAGCCTCCCATCAACAACAAGATCAAATATCCGTGTATCTATCTCAATTGAGCCTCTAAACCCTTCAAAGCTGTCAATTTTTCCACTAACCTATTATGCACAAAAGTTAAATTTTAGAGTTATGTCACCACTAAAAGAAAAAGAAATAGAGCTTTGAAACCAAATTCACACACAACACAATGTGGTATTCATAGAAATCCATACAAACAAACTAAACTCATAACATTGGAATGGAAACAACTTCAAATTATGATACAGTGCATGGATTCACTTTACTCAGCTAGAGGCACATTTCACAATAATGGGTTCTTCATCTAAAACATCTATAAGAGGTTCAAATAGTAAACAAATTGATGAAAGATAGAGGAATTAAAAATATACTTGGATGTAGTTGGATTGAAGGTCGTAAACTAGTACATGTTTTTTGTGTAGGAGTCATATCGCATCCACAAACATGGCGGAGCTATGCAAAGCAGGAGAAATTGGCTTGGAAATTGAAGGCATCAGGGTATAAAGAATCATTTTTCTGCCACCATAGTGAAAAGTTAGCACTTTCTTTCATCTTTGCATATTGGTTTGATGCTTCAAATAATGCATTTCTTATATTCAAAAGTTCATTACCTTATTGAGCTTCACTTTGTTTTGAGAATAGTTTAATATTCTCTACTTAATAGGGCCAACCACGTGATGGTGGAAGCTCATTTGGCTCCTCCCCCCCTCACATCACTCTCAATTCCCCATACCCGATCATATTACATTAATCATTCATTCATCCATTAATAAAATATAACATTCATTCATTATCATATAACATTCATTCATTAACATATAGCATTCATTCTTTAACATATAACATTCATTCAGTAACATATTCATATTCATTCATAATATGATTACAATCACTTTTTTTTGTTTCTTTTCTGAAGCTAAAAAATGCTTAAGTGGAGTATCATTTTCTAAATCATATGTCCCCCCTTCAGTTGTTTTTCCCTTTTCTTGTGATCTTAATGTATGCTTAGTCATGTAATCATGATGTGGATGTCGCTGCAAGGGGGGTCTACTACAATAACAAAGAAATGTTAAATTGATATGTTTTATTATTATTGTTACAAGTATTTCATTAATTAAAATAACATTAGAGTGACTCTCTTTACTTGATGGGGCCACATCATGTTCTTGATCTTCTCTTATAGCCTCATGCTCAACATGTTGAACACTCTCTAAATTGTGATTTGGAGTTGAAACATAAAAGGTTACATTAATTAATACACAAATTGCAATTAAATATGTTTAAAAGAACATTAGAGTGGTCCTCTTTAACTGATGGGGCCATATCATGTTCCTGATCTTCTCTAGCTTGATCATGCTCAACATGTTGATCATGCTCTAAAGTTGAAATATGAAAGGTTACATTAATTAATACACCAATTGCAATTAAAGATGTTTAATTGTATTAATCCATACTACGTTTTGTATAGCACATGAATACATCTAGTACCAGGATGCACACCATGACCTTCATCTACAGGTTGTGCTCCACCCTCACCAGGCTGCATTTCAATGTCAAGTGCAGTATTATCATTGCTTGTCTATTTAAAAAAAATAGGCACATAATTACTTTATGGTCAAAATTAATATTGAATAGATTGCACAATTATTCAATTTTAAATAAACTTTATTGAGTTTATTTACCTACATGTTAGATGCAGTGGAAGATTGTGTTTTCCCAGTTAAGACTCTTAGGCATTTAGCCACGACTCCATATCCTTGCTAGAAGTAAATCTTCAGGTCCTCTTCTGTGGGCACTCTGTTGAATTCAAAGTCCTACATTTTTGCATAAGATAATGAATTTTTCTTCTATGGTGTGATTAAACCAAAATTGTTTGAAATTTATTATTTGGATGCAACCCCTACTCCTCAGGTAGCACCTACAATACCCTGATCATGGCCAGCAACATCATGAGGATGCAAATAATCCTATAAAGACAACATATTTTAGTTCATGACATAAAAGAGTACAAAATATAAAACCATGAATGAACTTATGTTATAATTAAAAAACTCATGACATCTTACTTCCAAGTTTTGTGCTCTCTCAGTCAATATTTTAACCCTCTCTCTTATCTCATCTATTTGAGGCAAGTTATGAATATCAACTTAAGGATTTCTTCATTGCATTTTTTCGGGTCTTCCTTAACATATCGAGAGGGCTTGCTGAATATGTGATGCCATTATCACATAATATTGAATGCACCTCCCTATGGATGTTCTCATCTACTATTGGTTCCTTTCCCTGATCAACTGACTACATCAAGAATATTAAAAACATTATCAAAATTAACCCAAGGAACTTATGAAAAAAACATAAAATTAAAACATTTTGTTCGTATCTAATTTGTACAATTACACTGAGGTAAACCTATCAGGTAGAAGCGGTTGAAGATGCATCATGATCTATGCTCTAGGCTGGATCCTTCCATATATTATCAATGTTTCGCTGTGACAAAAATTAAATATAAAAAAGCATTACTGAAATGAAACCAATAGATATACGAAGAAAAACATAAGAATAAAATGGTATATTGGAGTCATTAATTAGAGGTTGGGTAAAATAGTACATAGTACATACCACCCCCATAGTAACTATGTTTGTAACTAAGCGATTCAAATTTTAATCGATTAGCAACGCTTCCCTTGCAATTATTGATTTGATTGCACATACGAATACAAGATTTCCCTCACATGCCTCGAATATGCAATTGGGTTGCTTATTTGTTGACCCAAGTCATGAACTATTTATAAACCCTACAATATTCCCTGATGATTTTGGCCTTTCATCAATGTACATATCCACTCCTTTATTTTGATCCTTATGTTTTAGTTGTATATAATTTGCTAACAGTGCATGCCTACGCATATTTTGTGTATATCAAACCAGCTGCATCTAATCTTTGTAACTGTAACAGGGTTTGAAATACTACATCAACTCAGTAACTTTTTCATAACAAACCTTTATGCCATCCATGCAAAATAATCCCAAACCATGTAACGACGATGGTGCTATGCGATATATCCTCTCGTTGACACAAAAATCAGTGTTTATTGGAGGAAGTTCCTCAGGTACCCATTGTTTCTGTAGATGTTTGTACCTCAAGGGAATCTCAATGTTGCCTATTCTCTCATCATCATAAGAACATAAACCCCCTTTAGCAAGAAAAAATTCCATGTGTTTACAAAATTTTCTTCTAATCTTTTGACCTCTAGTTGATCTCACACTTTTAGACCTACTACATGTCTCGCTTTCCTCTTCTCTTCATGAATATCCCTTGTTCAGGGAAGACAAATATAAAAAATACCTATTTGGTGGTACCTGTACTCATAAGGATGTTGGATGAAATTATTTCATGGTGATGTGATCCCAAGGTGACATTATGATAAATCTATCATTCCATCACTAGAATTTGACAGGTTATAAGGTAATCAAGTCTTGATAGATTGCAAGTTATTGTTATTACCATCCAAATCTATCTATCACAAATCAAATCTACTTAACATTTTAACTCCCAAACTTTGTAGAAGTGTTAAATGTGACTATGGCCCACCAATTACACAACCAAGGCCTCAAATGTATTTCGTAATTGTAATCAAAGGACTTTCTCTCTTCATTCAAGTAAATAAAATTGAAGTGAAAAACCACCAAGTGGTTTATTGGACACCTACATGACTAAAAATAGCAGCAAATTTACATTTAATTTCCATATGTCTAAGTGGTTAATAGGGAGGAGGTGTGTACTAGGCCTGGTTAAGTCATCATAAGTTTATGCTTTGGCAATAAAAATTGTTTAAGTCATCTTAAATCTTCCTATGTCTAATTGCTAGGAGACTTTTGGTATGTTTTAAGGTAGGATGAGTGGTTTCATCAATGTTCTAGTTCTCTATGACAAGGTTTCAACATCTTCAAATAATGAAGGTTAGTTCTCATAGTCATTTGAAACAACAAAATTTTCATTATGTATGATGGTAGCATTTGATAACTTAAAAGAATTGGCTACCCAACAAAATTAAAGTTAAAAGAAATTTTTTTAGTTTAAGGGGTTAGCACTTTCCTTCATCTTTGCATATTGGTTTGATGCTTCAAATGATGCATTTATTATCCCACTTCTATCATATTCTATTCCCATCCCATTGCAATTGTTGATACCAAAATTTCATATCAAATACCACGTTCTTGAATCAATTTTCTTTGTTTTTATTTTTATGAAGTTCTTTTGTGTTGTATGGATGCGTACAACCTTAAAATGCTCTGAGATAATTGGTGTAGATAAATATATGTGTTTGTACAAGCTTGATATGCTCTGAGATCACGGTTTTGTGGGAGAAAACAATCAAATATAGGGATTGCACTGTTTTTCCTGTGTAAGGGTTTGAGGGCTAAATAGAAATGACATCCACCAATCCACCCACTGTCTTGGAACTGTAACTCGGTGGATTGGTGTGAAAAATGGTATGATAGAGGTTCATTGCATTTAGGGGTATGTTAAAGCAAGAAACTTGGCATTGAATTGATGCCCTAGGGCTAATAGGGGAAATTTTATTGTGAATTTGTGGTTGTTAAGTTAGGGTTTGTCAATTTGATGGATATATTGGTAGAGTCATGGTGACACTATTTCATGGTCCAATCTCTACTTCAAAAAAAATATATATCTAACAACTCTAAGAGCTATAATGGGATGGCCACCATCCTAGGAAAGATTCTTCATTCTCACTTTTAGGTGTTAAAATTTAACAATACCTTGATTGATGAAAGAGCCCAAAGATCCTTTCTCCATGGTATCCAGGTACACATAGCAGCGGTCTTCTCTTATATGGTTGGACATGATTTAAAGAAATTAGCAAGGAATTATTCATTTAACCTAAGGTTTTCTCATAATGCCATCATTGGAAAAGTATGATCAAATGATTCTATTATGAAGAATTGGTCTATGTGCCTCTAGTAATCACTATAAATTTTTTTAAGGATAAAATGACTAATTACATCAAGTAGGAGAGAATCAACTGTAAGTTATTCAAATATTATATTCCTCTATTCATAATTTTTAAGGTTTGTGTGTGGAGGAGGTTATCACTACCAAGAAGGGAGGAGACCTTTCCTTGCATATGTTTGTGGTGGAGATATTAAACAAGAATTGTATGCCTCTATTTCCATTCATTAGATCTATCTTAGCCTAGCATATACTTGGACTAAGTCTACAATTTCTTCAGAATCATGCAATGAAGGCTATGTGTGATGAAATATTAGAACTTTGAGGGTGCCAATGTATGAGAAGATCTTTGGAAACTAGGCATGAAAATTGCAGGTTAAAGAGAATGGGGGTGCCAAACTTAAAGTACTTATTGTCCCTTGGTCATCGATTTTCCCTAAGTTCCCTCAACCTCATCCTCAGAGCTGGTATTGACCTTGTTTTCACTCCTCCAACCTCTTCCTCAATGCTGGTATTGACTTTGTTTTCACTCCTCTACTCTTCATTGGAGCTGGTATTGACCTTGTTTTAACTCCCAACTCTTTCTTAGCACTGGTATTGACCTTGTTTTCACTCTTCCAAACTCTTCCTCCGTGCTGGTATTGACCTTTCACTTCTCCAATTTGATGAGATACAACTTGGTTTTGTTAGGTTTTAGAGTATGTTAATTAAATTGAAAATTATGGTGCCATTTAGCTAGGTTTTAACACTCCACAATATAGTTAAGTATATATTAGTTCAATATATATTAGCTATATTAGATTTATATTTTGTAACTCATTCTTGTAGATTAATAATAGACATTCATGTTCTTTCTTCATGAAAGTATATATTATATATTTTCCTTGGTGTCATGCCAATGCAAAATATAATGTATATAATGTATATTTAATATAATAGTTATATTAGATTAAATTATATATAATTATATTATATTTATTATTATATAATAGTATATATAGGATTTTACCTGATATTTTAGAGGATTTTACCATTACACTATAGTTGGTTTACCATTAAACGACAATTGGAACTTGTTTTCCAATGACAAAATAGTGGTTTTTAGGAATGAGATTTGTTTCAAGCTCAAACCTCACAATATATGTAGCCTATTAGCTAATAGAAAGAGATATAGAAACTAAAAAGATAGAGAATAAGAGAAAGAGATGAACTTAGATAGATAGGGAGAGAGATAGTTGAGAGAGAGAGAGCATGAGAGAGAGAAATATAAGAGATACAAAGGAAAAGAGAGAGAGGGAAAAGAGAAACTAAATTTTGATTCGCTGTTTAATGTCAACAATCCAAGGATGGCATGTGTCCTTGGGGAGTTATGCTCAAGGTAGCATGCAATTTGATTAAATATATTATAATTCTCCTTTAAGACCTCTTCAATGTACCCATTGTACACTTAAGGGGACAAAGATAAATATAGAGAGAGAGGGAGATAATGAGAAACATACAAATAGAAAGGAAGACAAAGAGATAGAGAAAGGTAGAGAGATAAAGAGATAAGGATCAATAGATAGAGATATATGGAGTTTGGTTGATCTCTCCTTGGTGCTCTCCATCTTAAACCCTAAACCCTAAACCCTCTTCTCTATCTCTCCTCCTCTACCTATCTATTTCCCTTTCTCTCCCTCCCAATCTCTATCTCCCCCTCTCTATCTCTCACCATCTCCAGTCCCTCCCTATCCCCCCTATCCATCATCTTTCTATCTCCACCTCTCTTCCTTTCTCTTCCCATATATCTCCATCTCTCTTTCTCTTCCCATATATCTCTATCTCGATCTCTCTATATCTTCCAATATCTATGTCACTCCCTCTTTCCCCCTCTACCTATTGAGCTATCTCTTCCTCTCCCCCTTTTCTCTGTTATTCACTTCATCTCTCCCTAGCTCCATTTCTCCTACTCTATATCTCTATCTCTATTTCTCTTTTTATCTCCCTCTCAATCCTCTCTCTATCTCTTTCTATCCATATATTTCTCTATCTCCATCATGATCTCTCTATCTCTTTCACCATCCCCCTCTATCTCTCCATATCACCTTCTTCTCTATCTCTCCCACTCTTCTCTATCTATCCTCCTCTACCTCTCTATATCCCTTTGTCTCCCTCCCCCTCTCTATCTCACCCTCTCTATCTCTCACCAGCTCTCCCTCCCTATCCCCACTATCCATCAACTCTCTATCTCCACCTCTCTTCCTTTCTTCGATGATTTCACTGTATTAGCAAGGGATGGATATGATATGGTTCTCAACAAATTGCTGCAATATAACATGAAGAAGGGTCTGTTGGAACTATAAAAATTCTCAAAATTTTATAATGATTTATTCATGTAAATTTCTCAATAATAATTAACTACATTTTGAGTAAAAAAAGGATGTAATTGGCCCTACAAAATATAATTACCCATGGTCACCTTGTTCTACTCCTAAAAATCCTTTTGATCAAAGATATTGTGGAAAACAAATCACATCGACATGAGTTTGTATGCGTATTTCCGACCTATTATGGGTTACAAGTACTTTTTAGCACATCGACAAGACATCAAAACTATTGTAGCGATCAGGATTACTAAAGAAGACATATCGAGGAGATTTTCTTATGGTCTCATTGATGAAGATAATCTATCGGCAAGACAAGTCATCTCAACATGAAAAATATATGTTGGCCCGAACGTTTAAGTCTCACTGATGAAGTTTCATCGATGAGACCATCATTTCTTTCACTGATAGGAGCATTGGGAATATATCGACGAGACATGTGCAATTGATGTAAATCCTAAATGTTCACCCGACCCACTAAGTTACATTGATAGGAGGATATCGGAAAGAGTTCTAGCAACATATTCAAGACCAAAAGAAAAGAGATTGGCGAGACTTATAACATTGGAGGAACCACTAAATGTGTTAGCGATACTAAAAATCAGGCCAATGAAGAAACAAATGAACCAAAATGATTGTCGGGGTGACTCTTGGAAATGTATACAGGACAAATGTTAACATCAGTTAGATGTGTAGAGTGTTACCCCGATCGGTAGAGTATTCAATGAACATTGGTTGGGGCCTCATGTATAGATCACCCAAAGTTTGAAGGTGTCTTTCTGACCAGTTCATTTGATGTGTTATAGGAGAGACTTATAACATCAGAGGAACCACTAAATGTGTTAGCTATACTAAAAATTAGGACGATGAAGAAACAAATGAACCAAAATGATTGTCAGGGTGACTCTTGGTGTTGTATACAGGACAAATGTTAACATCGGTCAGATGTATAGAGTGTTACCCCAATCAACAGAGTATTCAGTGAACACTGGTTGGGGCCTAATGTATAGATCACCCAAAGTTTGAAGGTGTCTTGTTGACTAGTTCATTTGATGTGTTATCAATGAGACTTATAACATTGGAGGAACTCCTAAATGTGTTAGTGATACTAAAATTCAGGCTGATGAAGAAACAAATGAACCAAAATTATTGTCGAGGTGACTCTTGGAAATATATATGGGACAAATGTTAACATTGGTCAGATGTGTAGTGTTACCCTGATCAGCAAAGTATTCAATGAATGTTGGTTGGGCCCTAATGTATAGATCACCAAAATTTTGGAGGTGTCTTGCTGACCAATTCATTTGATGTGTTATTGGTGAGACTTATAACATCAGAGGAACCATTGAATGTTGTAGTGATACTAAAAGTTAGGCCGATGAAGAAACAAATGAACCAAAATGATTGTCGGGGTGACTCTTGGTGATGTATACAGGAAAAATGTTAACATTGACCAAATGTGTAGAGTGTTACCCCAATCAGTAGAGTATTTAGTGAATGTTGGTTGGGACCTAATGTATAGATCACCCAAATTTTGAAGGTGTCTAGCCAAACAATTCATTTATGTGTTATCGGCGAGACTTATAACATCGGAGGAACCACTAAATGTGTTAGGGATACTAAAATTTAGGCTGATGAAGAAACAAATGAACCAAAATGATTGTTGGGGTGACTCTTGGTGATGTATATGGGACAAATATTAACATCGGTCAGATGTGTAGAGTGTTACTCCAATCAGTAGAGTATTCAGTGAATGTTGGTTGGGGCCTAATGTATAGATCACCCAATGTTTCAAGGTGTCTTGTCGACCAATTCATTTGATGTGACAGTAAGGAATTTGAAAATTTGTTACATTAATGGTGCCACAAAGTATAGGTAATTTCATAAATTGATAGGAAATCATTGCAAAATGAACATTGTTGCAAATTGGTAGCAAAAGAAACAAGGAGACAAACAAAGGGCCAGAGAATTGTTTCAGTTGAAAGACCTCAATCAAAACTAGTAAGTCCTCTACATTTTAACTTTTTAATTTCTACAATTTTAAGTGAGTAATATGGAAGCCACCAGCTTAGGGAAGTTGCAAGGTAGAAAACAAAGTGAGAGCAATCACCCTAAGAGTAAGAAGCAGAAAGTTGAGTCTAGAATTGAGCTAGAGGGTCCTAAACAAAAGTTGAATCAGGATTTAATTAACCAATTGCCTAGCTCTAGGCCCAGAGGTAGGTGCTCCACGCAACTGAGGATGGAAGTGGAAAAATTGGATGAAAAATGCAAGCACATAGGAGACATTTGGACCCCAATAAGAGGCTATGAATTGTTTAGATTCCACTTTCATTGAAGAGATTGTTTAGAGCCATTTTATAATCTGTGGCATCTAAATTTGGGAAAGATGGTTTTCCCTAATGTGTTTTTCAATACAGAGCTGGTAAAATTGTTGGCCACCCACTATGACTCAAAACTTAAGGCCATATGTAGACTATTTGGGAAACCCTTCATATACATATCAGAGGCTTCAATAAGTGAGGTTTTTAAGTTGGAAGGGTGGAGTAATGAGAAAATTGTGAATGAAGAGTTGGAAAAGGAGTTTTAGAGAATGGACACCACTTACAAGGGTCAGAGGTTGCTCTTACATAGAATTAAACAAGATGGTAAAATTGTCCTACTTGATGATGGTGATGGACCTCGATTCCATGTGGACTTATTCGAGACGTATATGAGATATACCTATTTATCGGTAGGAAAAGTGTTGGGTATGGAAGTTCCTAAGTATATGTTCATTGTTCCCATGGTAATTGTAGCTAGCATTCAATGTCATAATCCTAGGTTTTTTTACTATGCTTCATTTGTCTCCAAGGAACTTGACTTAGCATTGATGGAAATAAAGAATAAATCCCCTGTTCTTCACCTTAGGCATTATTCTCTTTTAATGCATCTAGTATTGTACTTTGGATAAAAGTTAGGGATTTGGCCAGAAAAGTTGAAGGTTTCACAATTTGATAAAGAGGGAAAATTGTTCCCCATTCAATTATGGACTGTAATTTGGGATAGTAGGTTTTCTAATTCAAGTTACCTATATTTTGAAGAATACTTTGTAAATCTAGTATATGAATTCTATAGTCATCCTTGTGCGCACTCATTTTTTGATGAAACAAAACATTTCCATAGACCTAAGGACTTTAATGGACCAATTGATCACAATTGGGGAGACTGGTATTGCTTGGAAGATGGTACTATTGTAAGGGTGTTTGGTTTTGAGGATTCTCCATTCATTTTTCCTAAAATAGTCCTAGATAGGATTGCATATTTGGAAATTGTAAGACAAATGGATTTTTCTAGTTTCATGAATTTTGGTTCATTCAGGAAATAAGAATTTACGCCTAGTACTCTATGCTTTGGTGATAAGGGTCCACCAAGAAAAAGTTTTGATCCAAAGGGATATATCAATTCTTCCAGAGAAAGGATAAAATTTGGAGGAAATGATCATGCCTTATTAGTTTGATGACATGATTAGAAATTTGGAGGCAGAGGAAGCATAGAGAGTGGTGGAGGAATACAACCAAGGGTTGCTAGATATAGGGTTCCCTTTTTCTAGAGATGAGGAATCTGGAGAAGATATGTCATGAGACCTACCAAGTAGGATTTCCAGATTAAAATCTCAAGATTACAACTTCCCTCCTAGAGAACCAAGTGTTGAAGAGAGCCAAGATATAGACACCAGAGAGATGGCATA
>VDFB02358134.1:18241549-18277690 GCA_007258455.2 Sequoia sempervirens | reverse complement strand
TGCCATTTTTCAATCTTAAATTTTTTTCTTCCACCTCATCAAGATCATCCAAATCTAATTCATCATCCTTCTCTTCTTTGCTAACTTTAAAATCAGTCTCTTTACTTGTAGCATCTTTACCAAACTCTCTCAATTAAAAAGAAATTAAAGCACAAAACATCTGATCTGTAGAATAATTATCCAAATTTTGAGCTTCCTCAATAGAAGAAACTTTAGAACTATAATATTTTGGAAAAGTTCTCTATATAGAAAAATAATTTTTCCCATTCAACTCACTTAGATGATATATATAACTCTAATCATGCTTCCTTTCATAATTAACTCTCTAGTACCAATATTTTCTATTTCACAATCTTTAGCACTAAATGAAACCTTGTAACCTACTTAGAAGATTATGTTCCAATCATTCAACATAGAAAATTCTATAATTTTTTATCTTATCTCTATCAAGACTTTTAACGCACCCTTATTGATAATCTTATCAATTCAATTGTTTCCAAGAGTTATAGATCCCCCATTAAACTTCTTGAAATGCATGAACTTAGTCTTATCTCTAGTCATGTGACTTGAACATCCATTTAAGCATGTAATCTAGTCTAAGCCAACATGGACATTAGATGCACATGAAAATTGAGAAGGGATGGTGAATCAGTTGTACATTAAAACATTTAATCCCTCATTAGCTTTTAGACCCTTATCTAATTTTAAATCCTCATCAAGTATTAGGTCACATATATATGAATAGAAACACCAAATACAATATGGTCACTACCGAAGAGCTCACTTCCCATAAAAGAAGAAAGGATCACTACCAAGAGGACTCACTATCTGAAAGAAATAAAGAAAGAAGAAACTATTACAAAGATATTCACTATTGCAAAGAAATAGGAGAAATGCACCACTACAAATTTGCACCATCCACAACCTTTAGCTCACTGCCTCAAACAACTTCAAGCACACTAAAAATGTATAGATACTTTCTAATCACTACATCTAGAGTCATATGTATTAAACTCCCACTTAGATCACCACACCTAATCACATTCACATCATCACACAATCACTTGCCACTAACATATCTAACAATTCATCTCACATTTATACCATACACGACCTCAAACAACTCCTAAAGGTTAACCTTAATGAAACATATGCACCTCAAATGTGCATGATGCAGGAGCATCCAGTGGTGTAAGGGAAATCTTGCATCACCCAAACATAGTTAAATTTCAAGTTTCTCAGTTTTTAGATGTTTTTACATTTTTGGATATCCTTTTCATCATAATGAAATTCCCAATTTACAATTATTATTTTCTATTCCTGGGTTGAAAGATATTGCGGTTTTAGTTTCCTAGATTTGCACCTGAAAATCTTCTGAGTTAGATTTGAGGCACTTAGAGTTCCCAGAACAGCCCCAAAACTTGCCAAAATTGGCATAGCTGATTTTGATCGTGTTACTGACTTCAAAACCTTTCCAACGGTTCAAACGGTTCACGAATTAGAGTCCCAGATCAAAAGTTATGGCCCTAGGAAGTTGGCACACTTTCTAGAAGATATAATTGCAAATGCTCTTTCGAAATTTGAACTTCATGTTGTAAATTTTTGGCGCCAAACCACCTAAACTCAAATTTGAATGTTGTTTTGGCTGCAAACTAAAGAGGAGCTCTATTTATGGGCGGGTTTCTAATTTTTGGGTAACTTTTTGGGGACAAGCTCGCATATTGCGAAAGGGTTATTTTGTAGCTGTCTATAACTTGCATGTGTTGTAAAACTTGGGGATTTGAGATCCTCTGCATGTAAGAAGGTCCATTTTTTGAATAATAAAATTCCTCTTGTTTGTGGGTTATTTTCTAAGTCTCAGGTTGCGCCCTCATTAGTGCAACACGAAAATAGGTTAACACCAAACACTTCCATGGTAGAAAGAAGTGAAGGAAAACTATGCAAAGGGTTAACTAGGACCTATATCTACATCAACACACTTCACCACATTTCAAAACACAACAAACAACCTACATAATTAGTTCTAGCATGCTAGGTTAGCCAAACCTAAACTAACACTAACAAGAAACCACTACACATTTCTCTAGGTCTAGAAACATTATGAAAACAATAAAGAAACACTCCAAAGCACACTGGAACACACTATATTATTCCAACATCAACATAATACTTTACAACACTACCACAACCATTTGAAACCAAGAATACTTTCATTATGTGCAACCAAACACACTGGCATAGACATACAACTCATTAACCAAACTTGTGGAACAACTTAGCACCATAAACCTCAAGTGAAGGAAGCTATAGATAATACTAGCATGCTATCAAATTTACAAACCAATAACCAACAACGTGGAGAAATGCAAAGCAATTCCGTTTCTCCAAGATATCCTTCTTCATAGGCAAACACACTATCAAACACAAGTTTTTCTGCCACATGATCCAAAACCTAAAACTCTAGAAATAACACCTTTGAACACCTTTGATCATCACATTCAAACCATAGAACCATTTATTTAACCATTAAGAAATGCATAGCACATAACTAAACACACCTCTATTACCTTGCATACTCTCTTATTCAAATTTTCTCAAAAGCTTTTGGAAACCAAGTGAACCAACTGCATCAGGAACACTTACTCAATAGTACAACAACTTCTCATCATGCATACACTGGAGGTTGACATCAAACCATAATATAGATTACAAGATAGAGTAACATACTTCAACAACACCAACAATCTCCACATAATGGTTTGACATCAATGTGACATCAAACCATAATGTATCCACACTTAACACTGATGGAAACACTACCAACAATATTTCAACAATCTTCCCAACTATATTGGAGGTTCACATCAATGAAAACAACAACAATCTTCCAACAATGGATTTATTTAATCTTTTCTCATCCGATTTCTTCTTCTAAACTCTATCTATTTCATTATTTTGATAATTTGGCTTGTTTCCTCTAGTTTCTAGCAATATGTCCAAATTTGTTACATTTGTGACAAATAATATTGAAATTATACAAAGGTGTAAATGAATTATTGCTAAAAAATTTATTTCTTCTTACTGTATCATGACCAAAGTTATTGCAATTAAAACAATAACTAGAGAAAGGATGATTGAACCTAGTATTGTATCCTTATCCTTTGGATCTTCTCTTCTATCTCTACAAATGGATAAAACCATCATTTTATGCCTTCCTTTCATTTATTTTTGCAACCCTCTTAGATTTTTAACTTTCATAGCTATTCCTTTCCAGATTCTCAATAGCAGACTTCTTATGCTACTTAGTCACCTTATTTTTTTGTGTATCAAAAAATCTAAGACTCGTTCTAATGTGTAGTGATCTCAAACTTTCCAATATATAATTGAGGGTTTTAGTTCTCTTCTCAAACTTCAATTTCAGCTTATGATTTACCTTTTCAATATCCTTTCTTAGTGACATAATCTTTGCCTCAAGTTTTTCATAGTCCTTGTCTCTTGACAATAACCTTTCAATCAAGACTTCTTTAATAATATTTTCTTATTTTTCTTGAATCTTTAGATCAATGATCATCTTCTCTACCTTCTCAAGATTTTGAGTTACATTATCTTTAGCCTTCACTTCCTCATTAATTATTCTTCAGTCTCTTAATCTCTTTATCGATATAGAGAAATTCTTCCACAAGATCTACCTCATGTTCATTATTTTTTAGAATTCATTTATGCATCATCTTTAGTAGATTCTATATCCATGAGTACTACATTTTATCCATCTCCATAGATGACTTGATCCTCTTCATTAGTTGAATAGCCTTCATCATTGATGAAGAAACTCTTTTATTTCCTCCAAAATTTATTCCCTTTTAAGAATGGTTTATTTCCATGCTTTTTCTCAAAAAAATTAGAAAATTCGTATGGAAACTTAGCCTTAAAATTTCCTACTTCATCAAAATTAACAAACCTAAAAGGAATCTTACCTTTATACTTTCTAGAACCTCTCTATAAATTTCAAAAAAACTTTTATTCTTCTAAATCTGATCCAACACTAGAGTCTGGATCAACATGCTTCTTAGATGCTTTCAATGTCACCTCCTTCCTTGTAGAATTATCACTATCCATTGTCATATCATATGCATTCAATATTCCATGCAACTCATCCATAGTTAGTGTATTCAAGTTTTTAGCTTGTTCAACAATAGAAACCTTTGCATCAAATTTTTTAGGAAGGGATTTGAGTACCTTTTTCGCAATCATACTATCTTTAAATTGTTCACCTAGACCTCTAATAGAGTTGACAACCCTAGACCTCTAATAGAGTTGACAACCTCATCAACTCAGAGAAAAAATATGGAAATTTTTTCTTTTTCCTTCATCTTTAGACTTTCAAAATGACCTCAATGAGTTTGAAGCTTTTCTTCTTTAACCTTGTCATTACCTTCATAAATGTGTAATTTATCCCATACTTCCTTTTTCGTCTTGCAATGCATGATCTTCACATACTTAGAGTTAGATAAAGAAAATAAAATAGAATTCCTTGTCTTAGTATTATTTTAACAAGCCTTCTTTCTAGCCTAATCTCTTGGAGCAATTTCAGGGATTTCATATCCATCTGCAACTAATTTCCAAACCTTGAAACCTTGAGCTATCAAGTATGAATCCATTCTTACTTTGCAAAATGCATAATTTGATCCATCTAAGAGTTGTGCCTTATTTGCAAACAATCCTTCTTGAGCCACTGAGTGTGCCATCCCCCATCAACCTCAAGATGTTAAGCTTCTTCAAGGAACTTGGCTCTAATACCAATTGAAGGGAATACATTATACTAAGAGGCGGGAGTAAATTAGGAGATCAAATCTATTTAAAACTCTTTACTTCAACATGTATATTTAAACATGAAACATAAAGAAAAATAGTTGTTGTCAACCAATCAATAATTTAGAAGCAAACATTCATAGAATAAACACCATATATGTGAAAACCTAAAATGAGAAAAACCATGGTGAGAAAATATGCTTGGAACTACTGTCCAAATCTAGCCTCACAAAATAATGAATAAGATAAAATTATGAAGTAGGCACCAACCTACTAGAGACACCAATCCCTATCATATTTGTAGGCACCAACCTAATGGAGACACATGTACCCTATACAAATATCTAAGAAACAACTCAATGAGTAGAACAAAAATTCTATCATATTACAAAAAATCAATGTTGATTACAAAAATTACACAAGAATTGATCACTTCAAATACACTCCTACACCCCTTATGATCTTCTAATGATGGTGCACAATAATTGAGATGCAAATCACATTTAATAACACTTTCTCACTTAAATACTCTCACTCGCTCACTTGCTTACACTCAATCAAACATACATCCAAACATATCATGCGAATTGAGATCTAAATTATATACAAGATATTACATTAACATCAATACATGTTGGTGAGGGATCCATAATTAACCAGGAAAACGTAAGGTGGAAAAAAAATAAAATTACATGAAACATGCAATGGGTAGATCCTAAAAAAAAATTTGTTGCCAAATCAACATGATGTTGTGTACTTCCATAGGGTACTTAATCAAGACCTATTATAACTCCCCATGAAAATTACAGATGTCTCATGCAAGTAGTCGTTGCCACATAGTTTTTGAAACAAATTTTTCCAAATGTGTATATAGGCCAAGTCTAATATCTCACAAGCAACTCCACAAGAAAGAACATGCCTTGCAATTCACAATGAGGATTGTAGCAAGGGAAAATTATAGGTTAGCAATACAAAGTGTAAAAAACTAAACCCAAGATAACAATGAAGAACAGTGGAATATAAAGCGTAAAAAAATGAAATATCTCACTAAACCCTCATGAATTCCATGAATCACCTTCATTGCACTTCTCCATTTTGTTGTAGTATAATAGACTTGCCCTCAAATTTTACTTAAGTATGCAAATATGGCCTAGAGACAATAGAAATAGAAACATATTGAATATTTCTAAATAGCTATGGATGAACTAAGCAAGATAGAAAAAATAGCAAAATATGTCTAAGATTTCTAAGGCTTCCAAGATTGAAGAAATGACAACGATAGAACCTTTTTATAGGAAATTCAATTTCAAATGACAGGTTGAGATCGAGAGATAATTAATCGATGGTCAAGATTAAAAAGATGAGGAATGGGATAAGATTAGGGATAAATTAGAGCAAGTGCTAAAGAATTGAATGGTGAAGATTAAATTAAAGATAATTTAGTCGAAGGTGGAGGTTAGTCGAGACATAGATGGATAAGTATTTTGATAAAGAGGATAAGATTGACATAGAAAAAGTGATATGTTAGAGAAAATCAAATCTTATCTCATCTGAGTGACCAATAACTAATTAAATAATAAAGATATTATTTAATTATAGAATATTGCAATAAGGAAGAATCATCATTTTGAATTTAATAATGATTTTAATTCAAAATTCAAGATATTGGATCAAATTAAATAAATAAAATTTATTTAATTATAGTGGAAAGTGACATAGGAATTAAATAAACATTTATTTAATTAATCAAAGAAGAATAAAGATAAGAATGAATTAATTAAATAATTAAAATTATTTAATTATGAAGAGTGAAGATGAAAGAATCATGAAGAAATTAAGAGTCACGGGCCTAAGACAATTTTTAGTGTCTACATTTTTCCCCTCTTTGATACAATGTAATTTATCACATTGTGTCAAAGAAAAAGATATTCCCCGGTGAAAGTAGAATGAGGAAGGATGATGAGGAGGTAGTGGTATGCCCCCTTGAGAGGACAAGGGGGTTCAAAGAACATGAGTTGCTCTCAAAATCAATGAGAAGACGAAAAGATGAAGGACAAGAGAATAGGGGAAAATAGATAAGGGTCTTCAAGATGCAAAAAAGAAGAAATGTTAGAGCAGAAAATATGAATAGTGGTATAGAAGACATGGATGTTAGCATGGAAGACATGGATGTTAGTATGGAAGACATGGATTTTAGTATATTAGAATGACTTTAATATTTTTCCAAAAAAACATATTAGTACTTGCATTAATCATCATTGGGCATTAAAATGATATAAATGGATAACAAACACCATGATATGAGGTAAACCAAGGTGTGAAAGGCCATCCACTTGCAAGACAAATAGTCATAAACAAGGAATGTCCTAGCTCATACTAAAGGAAAAGTTTCCCCAATCATTTTTCCACATCAATTTGCAAATAGTAGTCAAATAAAAGAGTCTTGAGACATCATCACTCCTCTAGATCCTTCATGGGACATCCTCGAGGAAGCTAGTAACCTAACTCAAAGACAAAGCCAAAAGAAAAGATAAGACAAAACAAGCCACAATGTCAACAACTAATAAGAGTGTTTTCCAAAATTTGATTGTTTTATGTTTAAGTGACTAGGGGATTGATGGGTTGATTGTTTTATGAAGCCTAGTTTCAAGAAAGACACATCGTATAAGACATCAAGTCTAGTTTCGATCACGTGAACACCGGTATAAGGAAAATGATGATGTTTGACTAAATGACAATGTTTGATTTTAGGAACGACACATCCTATATAAGACATAGGTTGATTGTTTTGATGGTTTGACTATTTTGATAATTTGTTTGATTTGACTTGATGACCTTGTTGGCTTGTTTGTATTGTTGATGTGTGACCTTGTCTTGATGTTTTGATGACTATTTGGCATTCTAACAATAATGTCTAACTTATTTTGATTGACATGATGAACCTTAAATGACTGACCTACGTGGCCTTGAGGGCTCATTGAAAGATGGCCTTTCCTATGTAGCAATGCATAGAGACCTCGTAGTTCGACATGACCATTCACTTTGTTTTACTGACAAAGTACTAAGTCATGATTTAATTCTAATAAACCTAAAAGGACTGACCTAATGCCTTAGGGGTGCATCAATAGATGGCCTTGCCTATGTCCAATCATACACGCAACGTAGTTCAAAAATGACAAAAACTAACATTGCTAACTTTGACTCTATTTTGGGATTTTTTTGAAAATATTTGAATGTTTTTAGGTTTTCACATGTTTTGATTTTTTTTGGATTTTGAATTTTTATGATGTTTTTTAGATTATTTCAAGACATTTTATGATTTTTATGGAATTTTTTTCAAGACATTTTTTAATTTTTTATGGATTTTTTAGGATGTTTTCTGATTTTTATGGATATTTTTCAGGACATTTTTTTTATTTTTATGGACTTTTTTATGACATTTTCTAATTTTTATGTATTTTTTGATGGTTTTACATCCTTAGAATAGCAAGTGTAAGATCCGAATGATGTAAGTCAAGTGCCTTCCCCCAGTTGAGTATAAGACCAATTTATTAGGAATAGGATGGAATGGGGATGCAAATTGTGCTTGATGCCAATCGTTCCAAGTTATGAAAAGGACAACTATTTATTATGAGTGATATGAAGGAGATAAATGATAAGGTTTATGAATAGGAAAGATAGGTGATATGACTAGAAAGTTAGATTGGAATAATGGTACACAAAAGAGTAGAGTCGACTGTACATGGTGCCTGTTTGTGAGGTTTTCACCATGGTACTTATCCAAAGCGCAACTGCAGTGGTTTACACTATTGGAAAAATTATTTCTCTTTACAATTTTTCTTGATTTTTCAATTTTTTTTAGTGTTACAAAGGCACCTATTTGCTAGGTTTTCATCTAGGTAACAATTTTTTTGGTTTTCTATTTTATTTTATTTTTTGTAGTTTTTTATTTATTTTTATTTTTTTCCAAACTTTTTTCCTAGCTTTCTGAAGCTAGGTATAGAATAGATAAACGCTAGATCCATATAATTCCTTGACAATGCCCTAATCCTGTGTGGATGACCATGTTGGATGAAAGGAGTTGATCAGGATGAGGAGTACGAGTGGAAAGTATGAAGGATGATAGATGTGGAAAATGAAAGAGGATATGGTATGATCCCTAATGTGCACACTATGCAGGCCATGAGGCTTCAGCCAAAAAGGAACTTGGGTGATTAACGAGCTAGAGTATGTGAAGGGGTCATCATCAAAGACACAATGAAAGACATCACCAATGGAGGTGGAATGATATGAAATATATGTGAACATGGATGGGTGGAATGGTATATATGGTATGAGTGAGACTAACATGGATAGAGACCTTGGATCAAAAAGCTCTTTTCCTAACTTGTTTCCTTGATAGATGCCCCCAGTAATTTTTGATGGAGAGGCACACTTGGAGATCAACTTTTGCTTTCTTTCACTTTTGATTTTTATTTCTGATTTGTTTGATAGTTTTCTATTTTGGCTAGGGGACTTGTCTTGATCTTCTTTTATTTTTGATTTTTCCAATAGATTTTTATTTTGGCTAGAGGACTTGTCTTGATCTTCTTTTCTTTGCATTATATCTTTTCATTTTTGATCTCCTTTTAAAGATAAATCATTAATTGGAGCTTTAGCTTTATCCTTTTCTTGAGCTACGCCTTTTTGATCTATTTCTATGATGTAGATGGATTGAGTGAGATGGAGGAGGTAGGAAAAGTGATAGTAATGTTTAGTAGATAAATGGGAGTAGTGATGCCATCAATGGATTCTTTGCGACTATCCTTTTCGGTATTGCCAACATCAAAGGAAGTTTGCACATCCTTAACAACTTGGCAAGGTGGTTTAGTAGAGGTGATAGTAGAAGATACATATCCTTGCCCAAGGTAGGTGGGATGGAAGGAAGATGATTGGATATACTCAATGGGGTCATGATCAAAGAGTGGGTTGTCGTAGACATCTTGGTCGAACATGGGGTTGTCATGGATATGACAAGTTTGAGAAGAAGTAGATAGGGAAAAGAATGTTGTGTCATGAGGGTCCCAAAAGGTTTCAATGCAAGAATGACCATCCTTTTGCATTCCTTCTATAGTTATCTTGACATCATTATTAGAATTTTGATCTTTCTCAGCAACATTAGCATTGTCTTTCACTAGTAAATTATCCATATGATATTCTCCACATCCCATGTCATGGACTTGAATCTTGGGACTAGTAGATGGAATGGTAGACATGAAGGATTTAGTTAGAGTAGACGAATCAACATAATTGGATGGAGTGGATGTTGTAGCTACATAGTCTATAGACACTTGGAAATGTGTGGTCCCTCTCAGATTACTACAATATTGGAAAGGATCAAGATCACTAGCTATCATGATTTTAGTGCCATTATATGGGAATTTAAGGCATTGATGGTAGGTGGACAAGACAACCTTCATGGCATGTATCCATGGTCTACCTAGAAGAAAGTTATATGGGAGCTCAAGATCTAAGACATGGAAAATTGTATCCATAAATATAGGACCATTTATGACAGGAAGTGTTATGATTCCTTTAAATGGCCTTTCTTTTTCATCATATGATTTAATGGAAATGCTCTTGGTAGTGTCTATACATTCTTTTGAGAATCCTAATTCCTTAATCAGTTTCAAGGTGAAAATATTCAACCCTACTCCTTTGTCTACCAAGACTCATCTTACTTTTGATTTATGAATAAGAACTTTGAGGTGCAATGGGTTGTTATGGTTTGTCTTACTCATTGAGTAATCTTGTTTAGAGAAAGTAGCATGATGGGATTTGGTTAGGTACCCTACCATTTCTTGGAAATTATTGACATCAAGGTCAATGGGGATGGTCGTGCTTTGAAAATATTTGTCTAAAATAGCTCAATGATCAAGTGTTATACACAATAGTTCCAAGATAGAAATTTGCGTTGGGGTCTTCCCCAACTAGTCAAGTAGATTATATTGAGGATTGGAGGGTTGTTTTTGTTGTTGTGGTAGAGGGCCTTGAATGGTTACCTTAGTTTGGAAAGTGTTGATATCACATTTGGGAGGTTTTTTTATGGTAATGGTGTTGACATGTTCATTGGTAGCTCGAATGTGGTTTATGATTGTACTGTGGTTATAATCATATTTGGCATTAGCATAATTGGTCAAATTATTATTGGTCTTATTTCCTGGACTAGAGGCTTTTCATTTTCCATGGTCATGTAATGGATCAGAAAAGACTTTGTGATCACTGTTTGAGGATGGTTTTTTTGTCCATTAACTTCAATAATTTCATTTTCCATGAGATCATGTATAATATTTTTCAATTGTCAACATTGTGATAGACTGTATCCCTTAGTTGGTGGAAATTACAAAAAGCATTATCATCCCACCAAGAGGGTTTAAATTCTCTAGGATCATATTGTTTTGGCTCAGGAATTTGTATGAGATTATGTTGCATCAATTTTTTAAAGACTGATTCAATTGGTTCCCCTAGGGAGTGTATTCACGTTTTGGGAACTTCCTTTGTGTTCTTTTTTTTTGTTTGTTTTGGAAAATATTAGCAGTTTGATCAATATTCCTTAGTGTGTTGTTAGAGGGATTGTGTCCTCTAAGTGTAATGACTGGTCCTATGTGAATAGTTTTAGCATCGACAATGCCATCATTGGTTACATTCTTATTTCAAGACCAATACTTATTCTTGTCATTACGGGCACTTTGTACATTCATATTTTTATTTGGAATTTTGATTTTACCTTTTTGAATGAAAGCCTTTTCAATTATGATACCATTTTCTACTAGTTCAACAAAGGAGGTACAATGATGTACTCTTAGGTCACTTCTCAATTTTGAATTAAGGTTTTATAGGAATATGGTGACCTTTTTCTTTTTAGCTATTTCAATAGGGCATCGACTAGCTAGACTCCTCCATCTATGGAAGAAGGTGATAAATTTCTCTCCTTCATCTTGTGTAGTGTGACATAAGGTTGCTATTTTGATTTCATTGTCAATATTCAAGGAAAAATGTTCAACAATTTTTTTTGCAATTTCACCCCATGAATTTTTTCCATATGGAAGTTGAGAAAACCATTCAAGTGTTATTCCAATAAGGCTTTGTGGAAAAAGTCTCAAGAGATATGTGGGGTCATATGCCATATCTATACAAATTGTGGAAAATTCATGTACTTGTTCAATAGGATTGTGGGTATGTGCAGGATCATGATGGGCCAAAAAGTGGCGATATGATGGGTATGTATAGGGTATGTGGCTGATGATTTTTTTTAACCCAAAACTAATGAAATGAAAAGGGTTTTAAAGGATATTTTCAGCTTTCCACAAATATAAATTATGCCTTACTTTGAATTTAATAAATAATTATTATTCATTTTCTATTTGAATTACAACTAAATTCCTAATTGATAGGTTGATTGAAAAACATCTATAGTTTTTGAACATCACACTTTTTGAATCTGAAACATGCGTCACATTCTATACTTCACATACTATAAGATTATAAATAAATAAAATTGAATTTCATAAATTTTTGACCAAGTTAAGGTTGTTAGACATATGAGTTTTTATATTTTTTAAAATTTGTAATAAAAAATTAATAATTAATTATTTACTTAGAAAAAAATAACAAAAAAATATGCATCACATCGAGACATGAGTCCTCTACTTATATATAAAATCTTATAATTTTTTTTATCATTTTATTGTGGTTAGGGTGCTCAGACATACACCTACTTATTTTTTTCCCTGAAATTTAAGTACTACTGCATTGAAATTTCAAATTTTCACCAAATAGATTTTTTTCTTTTCAAATAAACCTAGTATTTAGAAACTAAATTCAATTTGATATAGATTCTATTCTTACATATTTTTGAAATAATATAGATAAATTATTCAAAATTTTATGTGAAGTTTCCTAACTCTAAATTTTCTAAAAAAATTTCCACTTAAGGGCTTGTTTTTTTTGTGATGATCCTACACATACCCTTGTGCCTCCCATCATACTTAGGAAATTTTGGTATCACATATCCATGTGGGAAGGGTGGCATGTATAAAAAAATTTCAAAGTGAAATGGACATAAGTCTTTTGTTGAATGGAGTCGATTGGATGCACGGTTTGCAAATGGCGACTTGAGGAAAGAAGGGGATTAGTTGGCAAAGAAAAGTTAAATAAAAGGTAAAAAATAATTTTTATTTAAAAAAAGGGGGGAAAAGAAGGGTTAAAAGGTAATTTGAAGAATTACCTTGTCTCATTGTTACTGTAGCAGTTGAGAGAAAAGGAGAGAAGAGGAAGAGGAGAAGGAGCAATGGTACTGCAGGATTATGATTTAGAGATCATTCACTGGGTGGACGAGGTATGAAGACGCCATACCCACTTCACGGTGCCCCACCAGGTGAGTAATAAAATCCCTCTGGTGTATTTAAAACATTTAACATGTTTTAAAATAGTTAAGTAAAAATGTAAAATATGGGTTTTGTTGGCAGGGTGGAATAAAAAATGGGTAGTTTTTAGTTGAGCACGGAAAGGGGTAAAAAAGGGGATTTAGACAGGGGGTGGGTGGGGCAGCCAAGAGGAAAATGCACCCCATACCAAGGTAGATCCTCCGCATAGTGGGGTAGATCCTCCTCGGCATGGGACGGAGTCACCCTATCCCATAGCGCAGCCATCCCAGACAGGGGCGAAGTCACCCCGACCCGGGCGGGCTCGCCTTGGCCAAGGGTAGAGTCACCCCCAATTAGGGCGGGCACGCCCCGACCTAGGGTGGATTCACCCCAAGGTAGGGTGGGCTCACCTTGACTTGGGGTAGAGTTGCCCCGGCTCGAGTGCAGGCTTGCCTCAGCCCAGGGTGGACTCGCCCCGACCTAGGGTAGATTCATCCCAAGGTGGGGTGGGCTCGCCATGACCTGGAGTGGAGTCGCCCCAACTCGAGCACAGGCCTGCCCCGGCCCAGGGTGGACTCACCCCGACCTAGGGTGGATCCACCCCAAGGCTGGGTGGGCTCGCTCGAACCTAGGCTGTAGTTTCCCTGGATTGAGCGAGGGCCTACCCCGGCCCGAGGAGGACTCGGTCTAGTTTCGGGCGGGCTCACCCCAACCAAGGGCGGAGTCACCCCAATGTTGGGTGGGTTCACCCTGACCTAGGGTGGAGTCACCCAGACTCAGGGTGGGCTCACCCCAAGCCGAAGTGGAGCCACCTTGACTGGGGGTGGATCTGCCCCAACTTAGGGCAGGTTCACTTCAGCATGGGGGGCTCAGCTGTCTAGGCAAGAAGGTCAAGATTGCCTAGATGAGGGAAAAATGAGGATAAAAGATGAAGAGAAAAGACTTAAAGATGAGAGGGAAGCAAGAGATGTCTCGGGCCCAGGAATATGGTATATTGACAATTAGTTGGTGTGCATGTAGGGTTTTGTGCAGTTAAGAACACATGAGCAATGATCAGAGGTATTGATAGAGATTGTAGCAGCCATGACCGATGTTGATCATGTGGCTTTAGATCATGTAGGTTTGTTGCACTTTCTATAGGTACCAATAATTAGGGCACATCAAGCGATGTTGATGGCCTTGATAGAGAGATGGAGCTCAGAGACATCAACATTTCATCTTTTGATGGGGGAGATGACGGTGACACTAGAGGATGTATAGTGCATCCTGAAGCTACTGATAGTGGGGATATTGGTTAGTGATGTGGTATCGAGAGGGGTTGAGTTAGATCACACTATGGCAGTGTTATTTCAACGTGACAACCTACCTCTACAAGGTCAGTAGTTAGATCTAGATAGATGTTTGTCAGTGGGGGTAGCACCCTTGCCATTATTTTTAGGTGGTCTGATAAGTGGGATACTATTACCGGATCGTAGTAGGTGGTTCTATAGTCTTCAGTACATGGAGGTGATTCAACATATTGTCAAGTGGCGTGAGGGATAGATCTCGTGGGGTACCTATGTCTTAGTGCAGTTGTACAGGGATATGCATGTGATTTGCTACCAGAACGCAGTGAGTTTGACACACATGACCCTTCTACTGGTGTAGGCATGGGAGCATATTATGGTGACTAGACCTATTGTAGTTAGGGAGGGAGATGAGGATGATAGGGAGCTGGTGGAATGGGAGTATGGAGAGGTGAGGGGATGGATTTTTAATATAGGAGGTTAGGAGATATGGAGGGATGGAGAAGGGTGATGGATGATTTGCAAGAGAGAGACATATTATGGTAGCCATATATGTATCGACAATTCAAGGGATGGAGGGGGGAGGAGGAGAGGTAGAGAGGTTATATTATGAGCCAGTGTGTCCTAATTGGGAGTCTACTACACATAGTGGAGATGCATCGACCAGACAAGGTGCTGAGACAGTTTGGCCTGACACAAGATATTTTGGGTGCGCCTATCAGGTTTCATTGACTCACCAAAGAGTGACCATGGGGGGCCGTGTTTAGACCAAGGGAGGCTAGAGTGGCATGGGTGGTGACAGTGCAAGTACCCTACCTAGGGAGAGGTGTGGGAGTGGAGGATGCAGGAGTGACAGTACGATATGATCGGTGGTTGCATAACCACCAATGGTAGAGGGTTACACCACTGGTGCCTATTGTAGGAGCCATATGATTTGGATTAGAGGATGAGTGTAGGGGGGCAAGAGATAGGAGGAGACAAGCATAAAGAGGAGGAGAGCGGATGGAGGCAATGGGGAAACTAGAGAGGAGGAGGAGGAGGAGACAGTAGAGGAGGGCTAGGGTGGAGGTGGATGTAGCAGGATTCATGGATGGGAGAGAGGTAGTATCATAGAAGGGTGGAATAGGCCTAGAGCTAGATGCAAGAGGATAGGATGAGTCGGAGGTGGAGATGATACACATAGTGGAGGGTGGATTTGTTTAGTAGATTGGTATAGGAGGTAGGGTACGACAGAGGAGAGTATTGGTACAAACTAAGCAGGGGGAGTGGGGAGGGGATGGACAATAAGATGGAGGCCAGGAGGAGATGGAGGCCAAGAGTCAGCCAGAGAGGATATTAGGTAGGAGACGATTGAGGATGGTGTAGACTGTGATAGAGAAGGAGGGGATGGGAGGGTTGGACAACAAGATGGAGCTTGAGAGGAGATTGAGGCTAGAAGTCAGTCAGAGAGGATGGAGAGTAGGAGACGATAGAGGGGGAAGCAGATTGCGGTAGGGCAGGGATGAGGAGTAGCCAAAGATATGAGAGCTGAGGAGACTAATGAGAGTGGGGAGGCATGGTCAATGATGGAGAGTTCAAGTCTACCCTACTGTGGAGGACTTGGAGGTGCAACAGGACTAGGAGGGTAGGGGGTGATGATGCTATGGAGATAGATGGAGATTTTCTAGTTATGGAAATTTGGGATGCAAAGCCATTGGTGATGGTTCATGTCATTACCTTAGGAGATCCTATTGCTTAGCCAAGAGACACTGTAGAGAGGCTTCAGATTATAGATCAGAGGTTGAGGGTAGCAGAGGCAAAGGTGATCAAACTCAAAGTTGAGCTATTGAGAGTATTGGTAGTAGGTCAGAGAGATTATGGACTTATGGTTGACCTCTTAACCACACAGGTAGAGGTGATGGGGAGGGAGAGAGAGACTATAGGTTGTCATACAGGGGATACGAGATGATTTGGTTGATGTTAGTTGGGACCATGATAGACTACAGGTAGAGACTATTATATTATAGGCTAGGGAGGAGTTAGAGGGGATGATAGATCATGTGTCAGTAGGCAATGGTCAGTAGGTGGATGATCTTTGACAGGAGCTACATGAGCTACAAGACATAGTGCATTGTTTAGAGCAGACAGTTGGAGATATGGGGTTGATGCAGAGAGAGAGAGGTAGGTGAGGGAGTAGGCTCGTATTATGTAGGTAGAGAGAGATGTAGTGCAGGCATAGGTTCAGGTGCTACAGAGTGAGAGAGAGTTGGTAGAGGCACAAATACAGTCTCTTCAGAGGAGGAGAGAGGAGGAAGTTTTAGAGGTATCATCATTGTAGATAGAGTGAGATGAAACAGTTTTGAGAGTACATGAGCTTTAGCAGGATAGGGATGGAGTGGTGGCTCGATTACAGGCTGCACAGAGGGAGAGAGATGTTGTAGAGATATGGATGCAGATGTTGCATGGAGAGAGATGTAGTAGTGGCTTAGTCACATGCCACACAAAGGGAGAGAGATGATACAGAGATACAGATGTAGACACTGCAGGGAGAGTGAGATGTAGCAGTGGCTCAACAATAGTTGGTGTAGGTCAATGATGTGATGGGGATAGATACACAAGGGTTGCAGGGGGAGAGGAATGCAACAATGGCTAGGGTAGTGGCTGCCGAGGACATAAGAGATTGGGTTCAGACAAGGATGGCGCAGTTACGACTATCCTAGGAGGCCTGGGAGTAGGAGAGGAGATTGGCAACGAGAGATCAAGATAGATATCATTAGGAGCAGAATTTCACTCAGGTTCAGGTTGCTGAGCAAGAGGAGAATGCGAGGGAGGTAGGATTTTGGATGGCCGTGTATTACCATGCAGTTCCAGACCTAGCACAGTGGATATTCTAGTATTTTTGACAGACACCGCACATGCCAGTGCCATCCTAGTCGTTGGGGATGCGAAACCAAGGTTATAGTGATTCATCGGGTGTTACACCAAGCAAGAGATCAATACCTAATTCTCCATAGAGATTAGATGTGGGTAGCTCATTCAGGAGATGATAGGTTACTGATTTTTTGACAAATGCAGGGTGGATAGATAGGCCATAGTGACAGTAGTCATTTACAGGACCTTGTGGTGGTATTTTGATTGTGATGATTTTTGTATTCGATGGTTATAGACATGATGATATTGACGACATTATTATGATATTATTCATGTGATAGTCATGATTTATGAGATGTACTTTGGACTTTTGGTATATTTATCTATGATTCATGAGAGCCCTTATTGACACCATGTTCATGTGTTGGATAGATGATCATGTTTATGCATTTGTGGAATATGGATGATTTTATTAATGCAGATATTCATATGGTGATATGATGTATGCATATGTTATATCAATGATAACTTATGTGTATGGATTCCTAGTTGATTTATTGACATGTATGTATACGTTTATGATGTATTATGAGTCTAACACTTTGTGATGTAGATGGTCATGCATGTATGGATCTAACACGTTGTGATGCAGGTGGAAATGTATGTGTGGTTAATAGAATGAACCTATTATGTGATAATGCTCTTGTAATTTATAGTGAATTAATAATGAAAGGAAATAACACATGGTCATAAGTGTCAATAAGAACTGACATGATAATAGGAGATGGGTATGTAGTGATTGTGAAAAATAGGTGTAATTTATCACTTGTCAAAAACTCTTAGTACCCTGAGAAGAATGGGAGAGAGCGGGATAAAGTATTTGTACAACCAAAATCATAGGGTGAATGCAATGTAATAAATGATGAAATGCAATCCTAATATGAGTTACCATCTTTGGAGCATTTATTTTTGCTATAGCACAAGATACTAAGAGCCAAGGTATAAACAACTTGGGGGAGTTAGTGCCTAATGCATAAAACAAACACATAAACAAGAAAGCTACCCCAACACCACAAAGTAGTGAAAACTTTGGTCAAGCCAAGCATTGGGATAACCACAAGCACAAAGGGATGCCCCAATGTAACACAAGATCACAGGGATATTGGTGGGTACTACGTGGGACAACCTAACAGACAACAACAATAAAATTTCAAGATACACCCCTATGTGAATCAGCCAAAACACACCACAATATGATAGATTATGGCCATCCCAACTAATTGTAATAGGAATCTCAAATACTAAGCAAAACCCAAAAACATCAAGAGATCGCAATCAAATTTCAAAAGTTCCTTCCCATAGGATCAAGAGGATGGATGGGATTGATAAGATCTATTAGGAAGGATGTATCCTATTGAGACCAATGATGGTTTCTAGACTAAAAGATCGATATGACACATAATATTCAGAACTGATTGGATTAGTAGACATTGTTTGTTAACAACTAGCTAAATAAGGGCATATCTTAATGACACAACGCAAGATAGATGACTGAAACACCCTATAGACCTAGGGGCTCGAGGGACGATCAAAGATTAGCCTTGGCTACATGAAAATGTAGAGACCTAGTAGTTCATGAAAATACTATGGATAAAGAGGAAAGAAAACCATGGTGACTGATGATGAATGACACAAGACATGAGAGGAAAATTCCCTAAGATAGGTTCAAAAGCGAAAAGGAGGCGATGAAGATAGTTGATGGATGACCATCACAGGATGGTCAAAAGGGGCCTTGGGGGTAGATCAAATGATCAGCCTTGCCCATGTGAAAGCGCAGGGGCAACGTAGTTCAACTAAGGACAAGAAAAACCAACGTGACAAGATGAGATCTAGATGGAGACTGACACAATGGATGATCCTATGTGATGACACTGACTGACTAACGAGGAGATGAATGACATAAGCTCAGAGTAGGATACTGAAAAGCTCAAGATGAGGGACAACCTAAATAGATCATCCAATGCTCAATCAAAATATACCAAGTGGTCAAGAATGGGATGGGTGAGGATGATAGTGTGGATGAAAGCATAAAATAACTAGGATGCCAGGTAGATAATGATTAATCCCTCTACGGGTGATGCCTATTACCAAGTTTTCACCACTCGTACTTATCCAAGGCACCACCAAAAGGTGGTTTTCACCATAGGACAGATTTATTTCTCTTTACTATTTTTGGATTTTTCTTATTTTTTTAATTTTTAATTTTTATTATTTTTTTAATTTTTTGATTAGGTGGGGTTACCAAGCAGACTTAGGTGTAGAAACTCTTTAGATGCATGATATTGATGAGTTCTTTAAGGGGATCTCCTTCAAGAGTGGTCAGTCTGTATGCCCCAGATCCATATTTAGCATCTATGATATAAGGCCCCAACCAGTTTGCCTCAAATTTTCCCTTTTTATCACGATCCTGTTGAGTGCGCTGGTTCTCCTTAAGAACAAGATCACCAACCTGGAACTGTCAAGGATGAAATTTTTTATTGTAATTATGTTTGAGGAAGTTTTGGTATGCTTGCAGATGATCATAGGCTTTGATTCTTTGTTCATCAACTCCAGTTGTGAGAGTCATACAACACGAGCATCCTCCTCGCTGATAAGGTTCTTTAGAGAAATCCTCAGTGATGGGAGCTCAAATTTAATTGGCAAGACGACTTCGACATGATACACTAAAGAATAGGGGGTGGCATTGGTAGGGGTGTAGATGGATGTGTGATATGGCCAGAGGGCGAGATGAATATGGAGGTGCCAATCTTGACCAGTGTTATTGACAACCTTTTTGAGGATACAGATAAGGGTCTTGTTGGTTGCTTCTGCCTGACCATTACCCTAGGGGTAATAAGGTGTTGACCAATGATGTTGGATATGAAAGGTGTTGCAGAGGTGTTTCATGGCTTGGTTTTTGAAGGGTTTTCCATTATCTGAGAGGATGGTGGATGGGATGCCATATCTGCAGAGAATATGCTAAAGGGTGAATTTTGATATCTGAATATAGGTGATTTGTGAGAGTGGCATTGATTCCACCCACTTAGTGAAGTATTCACTGGTGGTAATTATGAATGTATGGACGTTAGATGATGGTGGGTAAATCTTACCAATCAAGTTGAAACCCCATTGAGAGAATGGCCATGGTGCTAGGAGGGGTTGAAGGTCATGTGCTGGAGCATGAATCAAATCTGTGTGTTGTTGGAAGGGAAGGCATTTCTTCATGAACTCACAAGCATCATGTTCTAATGTAGGCCAATAATATCCAGCTCAGAGAATCCTTTTGGCCAAATCCATACCATTTGAGTGAGCCCCACAAACACCACCATGTATGTCTGTTAGTGCAGTATGGGCTTCAGTCTCATTCAGACATCTAAGGAGGATTCCATCATACCCACAATGATAAAGTGTATCACCGATGATAATGTATTAGGAAGAGTGATGAATGAAGGATTTGTGTTGATTGCGTGTAAGATCTGGGGGTAGAATATTATCATGGAGATAGGTGTATATGTCCTAGTACCATGGGGAAGTGGGACCCACAATGTCGCACACCATGTTAGTCTCAGGGATATCATATGTTGGGATTAAAAGTTGTTCCATGAGGAATTCACATTTTGTTCAATCTTTAGGCATGTCAATTAGGGAGCCAATGGTAGCCATTGCGTCAGCTGCTTTGTTCTGTGCTCTAGGAATTTGGTCAAATTATATGAAGGTGAAGTATTTCTTGAAATCATCCACCATGCATTTATAGGGCAACAACTTATCATCTTTTGTTATGAATTCATCATTAACTTGCTTGATGACTAATAATGAATCACCAAAGACTTTCAAGTGCGTTATGTGCCATTGCTTTGCTATTCAGAGGCCTGTGAGGAGGGCTTCGTACTCGGCCATGTTGTTGGTACACAAGAATGCTATTCTGAATGACTTTGGAATGTAGTCACCATGAGGGGTAACTAATAGAATTCCCATGCCTGGTCCATTATGAGTATATGATCCATCAAAATACAGTGTCCAAGTTGGTGCTTCAGTAACCGTGTAAACTTCTTCATCTAGGAATTCAGTGTCCAGAGGGTAAGCATATACTAATGGTGCCTTAGAAAACTGATCGGCTATGAATTATCACTTTATGGCTTTTCACTCCACATACTTTATGTCAAATTCACTTAGGAGCATGACCCACTTGGCCATGCAACGAATTAGAGTGGTTTTGTATAACAGATACTTTAGTGGATCAATCTTAGCAATTAATTTGACTGGATGGCTGAGCATGTAATTTCAAAGTTTCTATGTGCTAAGGACTATTGTGAGACATAATTTTTCCATGGGAGAGTAGTTTAATTCATAGCCAACCAATGTTCGAATAATGTAGTAGATTGCTCTTTCTTTTGATAACTCATCATGTTGTGCCAACCATTCCCCTAGTGCGACTGAAGTGGCAGAGATATACAGCAAGAGGGGTTTCCCTAGGATAGGTGGCATCAAGATCGGTGGATGAGCTAGGTATTCTTTGATCTTATCGAAACCTATCTGACATTGTTGGTTCTATCAGAAGTTGGAGTCTTTCTTCAGAAGATGAGTGAATGGCTAACACTTATCCACGAGCTGGGCTATGAACGGATGAATGGATTGCATCTTCCCTTGGAGGCTTCTTAATTGCTTCAGATTGTGTGGGGTGGCATGTCCAAAATAGATTTTACCTTGGTGGGATCAACTTCAATACCCCTTTGAGAAACTAGAAAACCCAATAGTTTTCCTGACGTAACACCGAAGACACTTTTTTGGATTTAGCTGTAACTTGTAATGTTCCAACCGTTCAAAGATCTTTTTCAGGATGGTAGGATGTTCTACTCAAGTTCTGGATTTTCCTAACAAGTCATTGACATAATCCTCCATGATGATATGGATGAGTTCATGGAAGATGACCGTCATTTCCCTTTGATATGTTGCCCCTATATTTTTTAGACCAAAGGGCATAACATTGTAACAGAAGGTACCCCAAGGTGTTGTGAAAGCGGTCTTGTGTTGGTCCTTAGGGGCAAATTGGATCTAATTAAAACAAGAGAAATCATGCATAAGGGATAACATCTCATGTCATGCTATGAGGTCAACCAACATATCAATATTAGGTACAGGGAAATCATCTTTTGGGAAGGCCTTGTTAAGATCCTTGAAGTCTGTGCAGATCCGAATGTCTCCATTTCATTTGGAAACTGGTACTATATTGGAGATCCACTCAGAGTAGTCAATTGGTATGATAAAACCTACATCTAGTAATTTTTTGAATTCCTTCTTAACTAATAAGGCTACCTATGGGTGCATCTTGTAGAACTTCTGTTTGACAGGCTTGGCATCAAGGTGAATGTCTAGATGATGAACCACTAAGACAGGGTCTAAGCCTGGCATTTCTGAATATGACCAAGAAAAGTTAATGATTCCCTCTTGGATTAGCTACACGATGACTGGATACTCTTGCTCTGAGAGTGACTTAGCTACATAGGTGATCTTAGAATTTTCAGCTATACCCAGATTAACTTCTTAAGTCTCTTCGATTAGAATGGATGATCAAGCATATAACTGAGTTCCCACAAGGGGAAGATGAACATCTCCATCTTCCAGCACCTCTTTGAGGTTTTCACTAGATGACTGCTTTTTCCTTTTCTTATTCTTATTTTTGTGACTGGAGTGTTCATCCTCCCCCAATCCCATGAGGTTGACATATGTATCTCGAGACATATTGATGGGTGTACTGTCACGTGGGTCCCAATCAATAAGCTCAAGGTGATGAAGGGATAGGCTAATGGTATAGATGGATAGGAATTCAAACATGGATGATAGGTCAGTGTGATCGACGTCATCGTATGCATGTATGATGGATTCCTCCTCGGGTATGTCTTCCAATGAGCCATCGTCCACAACAACACTATTGGAAGTATTAGACGATGTTGCAGGTCCTTTCTTCTTTTTGTCATATCCAATGCCTATGTTCTTTGGTAGCTTTGATGTATCAATAGGTTGCAACTGCCCTTGTTCTTCTTTACCTAGGCCCCTTCCTTGGTAGTTATACTTCTTAATAAACTTAGCTGACCACGAATATGCTTCCTAAGAGTATTCCTTTAGAGGAGGATTTGGTTGGGTTCTCGGTATACCCATTGACTTATATCCTCTTTTGGTGCATCTATATTGATACTAGGGGACCTGAAAGTGGTGGTGGGCATGTTTTTAACATTGAAGGTGATGGTCTTGTCTTCTTTTGGAGTAGCATGTGAAGGTTGAATGTACTCATGTGGTGACAGTGGCATGGTTGCTACATTAAGTGCAGTGTGCATTTCGTATTCGCCACACCCCTTGTCAATGATCTAGACTTTGGTGACTGAAGGAATGGTGGTGGAGTATGGAGTGGATGTCATAGTGGAGGGTGGATTAGAGGATGATGACTAAGATGCCCCCATTTCAACCCCAGGACAATAATGTAAATGGGGAAATGACACTTCTAAAGCATGACAATATTCAAATGGTTGGGGGTCAACATAAATGGTGAACTCTTGTCCATTAAACAAGAATTTTAGACATTGATGGTATGTGGAGGGGATAGATTTCATAGTATGGAGCCATGGGCGACCAAGGAGGAGATTATATGGTAAGTCCAGATTAAGGACATGACGGGTAGTGTACTGAACTACAGGTCCAACTTGGAGAGGAAGACTAATAATTCCTTCTAAATTTCTTTCTTCATTATCATAGGCCTTGATCGTGATGATTTGATTACTTAAATCTGCTTGAGTATACTGCACCTGTTTTATGAATTTTAGAGTACATAGATTGAGGGCAGAGCCATTATCTACCAAGACCCTTTTTATTTTATGGCGGATGACTAGGACTTTGATATGCAAGGGATGGTTATGATTGGCATCAATATTCGGCATGTCATTCTGACTAGAGTGTAGCTGGTAAGAAAAAGCCAAGTGTCCCACAAGGGCTTGGAATCATGTGGTATCGATATCATTAGGTACATGGATTTCTTGTAAGGCTCTATTAAGAATTTCTTGATGTACAGAGGAAGATTTAAGCAAATCCAAGATGGAGATATGAGTGAGGGTCTTCCCCAAGTGATCAAGGATGTTGTACTGAGAGTTTATAGGAGTTGATTGAGTAGATGTGGGGGCTTTTGAGATAGTAATGTGGGATCGTCGCGTAGTAACAATAGATTTGGGATCTTTGGCTTTAACATGTATCATAGATACATGGGGTTCTACCTGCTCAATGTAATGGACAATGCCATCATAATTAGGGGTACATTTTTATAGCTTATATTATTTGTGCTATTGTCTTGGGGATTTCTGCCAGAGGTGCTTGCACCTTGATTATGGTTTGGAAAAGCATTTTGATATATCTATAATTGAGCATTGGACGATGAATCTTGGTTGGTTTCAACTTTCATATCTCCTCGATCAATAAGATCTTGGACATAGTTTTTGAGACCTTGACACTTATTCAGAGTGTGTCCTTTGATTTTATGGAACTCACAATATTCATTTTCCCTAAACCATGCATACTTAGGTTTGGATTCGTCAAGTGGCTTGGTGATAGGATATGTGATCAGGTAGTTGATTTGTAACAACTTATTGAAGATGACACTCAAAGGTTTGCATAATTGAGCATACTAACATTTAGCGTTCCCCTGACTATTCTGGTTTGGTTATTGAGGAGGATGAGGTACCCCCTGTGGTATGGATATGGTGTTAGGTACGAATGGTTGTTGTCTCTAGGACTTATTAGCGACTTGGACATGTTTAGTATCAGTGACACTGTCATTCACTGCATTCTTGTTCTTGTTCCAAAAACGTGGCTTATCCCCAAACGACCTTTCTTTATCATGGTTGTGTATCTTGATGTGTCCTTTGGAAACAAGGGCACGTTCAAGGATGGGTCCCTTTTCCACTATTTCCGTGAAAGTGGTGACATAATGTAACCTAAAATTATGAGCCATGTCCAAATGAGAGTTCTCCACAAAGAAGGTGACCATGTCCTTCTCTTTTTGAGGGGTTTTCATTCGGATTTCTAGTGCATGCCACCTTTGAAGGTAGCTAGTAAAGGTCTCCCCCTCATGTTATTTCTCTTTGAGAAGATATAAGGCATCAGTGTCCACCAAATTGAAGGAGAAGTAGGAGATAAATTTTTCTGATAGGTCCACAAAAGATTTTATGGACCCTCTTTCAAGAGTCATGAACCACTCTAGGGAATTTCCTATCAGGCTTCGTGGGAACAGGTGCAAGAGATAGTTGTCATTGTGCATAACCTCTTGACACTGGGAGTAAAACTCCTGTAAGTGGGCCTTAGGATCTTTGTTCCCCTTGTATTTGTCGATGTTTGGAATTTCAAAATGTTTAGGGAAGGGGATCAATGAGATGGAGGGATCAAATGGTTATGGGCATATGTCTTCAAATTTGAACGATTGTTTGCCAGCCCCAACTTGAAGATCCTTTAGAGCGACTTTGATTTCCAACATATCTGAGTTGATCGATGGTGGGTTGGAGGGATATGGATGGTAGGATGATAAAGGGTCTTACTATGAGAGCGTGGGATTGTTAAGGTATGGGCTTTGATAGTTGGATGATGACATCCCTTGTTGGTATGCCAGGGCATTTTTTTGATATGAGGGATATTGTTGTGGGGTATAGTACAGATTTTTTTGATAAAAGTGTGAGGTAGGCTATTGAGGAGCTTGGATGGGATGTTGCGGATTGGTTTGTTGGTGTTGAAGGTACTATTGTGATTGTTGGGAGGACACATAACATGGTTGTTGATGAAATTTCTATTGATTATGATAGTAATAGTGTTGAGGAGGTTCTTGTTGTGATGTCAACTGTTGTGTGGGCCGAGATGGGATGGTGTGTTGTGGTTGAGCCTGCGGACATAAAATGGATGCAAGGAATGAGGATATGGTCTGAGCAATAGGTCGGGATGGATTTCCTTGTGATTGGTATGGTGGTTTTTGTGAAGAAACCAAAGCGTTATGCAAGGGTTGTTGCTGATGAGATGGTCGAGATAGTGTAGAGGTTTTTTGTAAAGGGGGTTGTTGGGTACCACCTAAAACATTCAATTGGGAAGTGCCTTGTGGAGGTAATTGAGGTAGAAGCTTGGATTGATGAAGCTATTGAGATGTATATGAAAGTGATGGTAGATTTGTGGCCCTAGGAGGTGGAAGCAATACAGTAAAGGGGGTACCCCCGGTGTTGATGGGAGGTTGATTCGAAAGAGGTGGTGCTATTAGTGTTAATGGCGCAGGTTGTGGAATATTTTGTGGCATACCATAGGCGAAAGGATTATTAGGATCAAGCACTTGAAGACCCCCCATAACTGAGATTGGAGCGTGTGGGGGGTGGTTATCATGATAAAGAACAAAATTACCAAATTCAGGTTGATGCCAACCCTCAACTGGAGGAACATTAGGGATGTACAAACCCTCTAGTGCATTTTGTGAACCTTGGGGTATATTAGATGTGGGGCTCCTATATTTGGATAAGTCAACACCTAATGGAGGTTTGACACCCTTTTCAATTAGGTGGGCCAAGATTTATTCCCCATGTTTTTCGAATAGACAATCAGTCATTTGTACATTGGTAGGATTACTGAAATGTTCCTCAAGTGTGAGTTCAGGTTGATTAGCCATACTCTCTTCACCATGTGGTGAGTTGTTTTGATTTTCAGTGTTGGAGTGTGATGAAGTGCCATTATGAGGATCTTAGGGGATGTTGTTAGGATCTTGAGCAACATTCACACCATTGGTAGGATTTGTGCTATTATTAAGATCTTGAGACATGTTTGCTTGGAAATTTTGACCTTGTTGTTGTGCCATTTGTTTCTTAACTTGTGACCTACTTTGAACAGGCATACAAATGTGCTATGGGTAGATTATAAAGATGTCTTTGATGAATGATTTGATTGTGATTGGATGAGATGGGATTTGGACTGAATGAGACGGGATTTAGATCATATTTTGATTGGATAGATTGGATTGGATTGGATTTTGATTGCATAGATTGGATTGGATTGTCAAGATCTATAGGATTGTGCTGATTGATTAGGTAATTAGATAAGTGTTCCTAATTTGATCGAATGATTGGGTTTGATAGATTTGAATGACTGGATGGGTATGATTAGATGATGAAAGATGTGAGGGACCCTGAATTTAGTCAAAGCAAGTTACCCTTAGTGACCTAGAGCATCGATTGATCAAGTGGATGATCATGACACTGAATCCACCTCAAGATAGAAATGGATTGATCTGGGCCGAGGATGATAACTTGCAACATTGAATTCACCTCAAGATGGAATTAAATTGATTAGGGTCGAAGTTAATGACTAATAATCGAATTCAAGTGATAAGGTCAATTTGGGTACCCACTTTTTTAACACAAGGTTAAGGTGATTTGATTATGAGTGGTGTTTATGAGGTACTAGGTGATGATATTGGAAAATTTAAAATGAATGGATGGATTGGGGACATTTGGGATCATAAATGGAGATTTAGAATGGTTAAACAGGAGTTTTGGGGGCTAAACAGAGGTTTGGAATGATATAATGTAGGTTTAAAATGATCAAATGGAGGTTTTTAGAGGTTTAGAATGACTAAACGAAGGCTTGGAATGATGAGATAAAGGTTGGGAATGATTAAATGATGGTTTAAAGGCTAAACAGATCCAAACAGGGTGATTTTAGTTGTTTAGGAGGGAAAATTTGCCCCTTTGCAGTAACTGGGAGGGTGTAGTCACCCTTCTGCAGTGAATTAGAGGGCATAATCACCCTTTTGCAGTAAATCAGAGGGTGCAGTCGCCCTTCTAGAGTAAATCAAAGGGCGTAGTCTCCCTTCTGTGGTGAACAAGGACTTGGTTTGATGAAAATGATTATGGCAAGGACTTTAAAATGACAATAACAAGGCCAATTCATCAAAAAGTTTACTAGTTTCTCACAAGAAAACACTTTCAAGCAAACACAATCCTATGATTAATGTTAAGGGTATGGCCAATGAGGTCTTAATCTAGGATGCACAAGGTTTCTAGGGAGTCCTCGATATACTCTCGGTATGTGAGGCACAACCGTGAACACTAGCCCATCACAAACATGAGTCAGGAACGCCACCGAGATACTGAAGGGCTCAAACCAACTCTTCACATCTATCTAGGTATCACCCTAGCTTCGATGCTCTACCAATTATGATGCAACTAGATTGAGGTACAAATTTCGCTCTCCCCCCTTTATATACCCCGCCAGTATGTGTGGTTGGAATTGTCCCTTCAAGTGATGAAATCCCCAAGCAGGTCCCACTAGAAAGAAAGCAATAATGATTTCCAACTACTCCCCAGGCTCACACGAAGTGCAAGGGGAAAGTGAAAACAAACTGATGCCCCCTTTGGGTAACACAAAAAGATAGACATAGTAAGCAATGAATATTACTTCCCCTAATTAAACTATGTTCTTATATTAATGACAACAACAAGGATAGTTTTAAAAATCTAAGTTAATGGATGGCCTTGCAAGAAAATGTTAGCTGTTTTATCCTGTGTTCTTCTCCAATTACACAAGAATATGCTGCAAAATGTTAGCAAAAACATAAATATCCTTGCAAGAAACAATGCTAGGGGGTTAGTACTTGAAAACAACAAAAATGAAGCTAAAATGGCAGTTTTACCTGTCAAAATGTTTTGTTTTGGGGCATATTCACCCCTCTACAATGTTGATAGGAGGGCGTAGTCGCCCTTCTACAGTGACCAGGAGGGTGCAATCACCCTTCTACAGTGACCAAAAGGGCATAGCCACCCTTCTGCAGTAAAAAGTTAGCACAAAAAGTTCAACCAAGGGGCATAGTCACCCTTCTGCAGAAAAGTGTTAGCACAGAAAGTTCAACCAAGAGGTGTAGTCACCCTTTTGCAGAAAATGTTAGTACAAAAATTTCAACCAAGGGGCGTAGTCACCCTTCTGCAAAAAAATGTTAGCACAGAAAGTTCAACCAAGGGGCATAGTCACCCTTCTGCAGAAAACGTTAGTACAGAAAGTTCAACTAGGGGGCATAGTTGCCCTTTTGTAGAAAAATGTTAGCACATAAAGTTCAACCAAGGGGTGTAGTCACCCTTCTATAGAAAATGTTAATAAAAAAAGTTCACCCAAGGGGGCATAGTCGCCCTTCTGTAGAAAAGTGTTAGCACAGAAATTTCAACCAAGGGGTGTAGTCGCCCTTCTGCAGAAAAGTGTTAGCACAAAAAGTTCAACCAAGGGGCATGGTCGCCCTTCTGTAGAAAATGTTAGTAAGCTAAAAATCCAAACAAGGGCGTAGTCACCCTTTTACAGTGAAACAAAGGGCATAATCGCCTTTCTGTAGTCACCAAGAGGGCACAGTCACCCTTCTACAGTCACCAGGAGGGTGCAGTCGCCCTTTTGCGACGTATTCATGCAAACAACTCAACAACAACAAATGTGAAATTGACGAACTTGCTTGTGGGTCCCACCGAGCATGCTAGAAATGTGATATCCAAATATCTTACCTATTCTAAACAACTAAAATGCAATGGAAAAACACAAAGAAACACCTCAAGATTAGCCTAAGAAATTTGTTAATGCAAAGAGAAAAAGTGTAAAATGATTGCAAGTGGTTATACCTTCTCTTTACAGTTGAAACTCCTTGGTTGGCACTTGATTTTGGATTAATTTGTATGCTCCTTGGATGGCTCTTTATGTGGCTAAATGAAAGATTTAACTATATGCTTGGATGGAAATGCAAATAGATGAAATGGATGGGTAGATGAGTGCACAAAATGATAGCATTTAGTTGCAAAATGACTAAGTGTTGGAAATTCCTTAGAAGAAGGGGTATTTATAGATAAACTTGAATTCTCTAGAGAATTCAATGGTTTAGATTTATCCAACAAGGCCAAGATGAAGGGCTAAGGTGAGTTGAGGACTCAAAATCCCTCACATCTTGACATGTGGATTGTGAAGTGGCTAAGGGTGAGATGATGTGTAGGTGATGTGGAAGGGAGGTACATGATGTGGAGGAAGGACAAGTACCTTCCAAGTACCTTGGGGAGTGAGAATATTTCCTCAAAAAGGAACTTCTTGTCCCCAAGTGAGAATGAAAATGACATTTGAAGAATTTTGGAATTCCTCAAAAATCTCCATGGGAAAAGAGAAAGTGGTTTGAGAAATTAAAAATTCACATTCCTAGGAGAATTTAATGGATAAGAGAGGGTCTCCAAAAAGGTGGGAATTGGTCACATGTGCATGAGGTGACAATTCAAATATTCTAGAAGCCTTGGAAGGATAAAATGTGAATTAAAAATTCACATGGGGAGGAGAGAGACCTAGGATGAATAAAAGTGAATAAAAAATTTACATAGGAAAGAGGGTCAATGCCAAGAAAGGCAACTGGAAAGGTTGACTAAAAAGTGGTGCTAAAACTGGCTAATGACTTTGATTAAAGTTGTGCAAATACTTGATTATGATAATTAATGGAAGATCAAAGACAAGTGGCAAATGTAGGAGGATGTGACATTAGTCCTTGATTAAGAAGATGCACATCCTAATCATGAATTAATCAAATTAATCCAAATTAGAGATGAATTATGGAGGATGTGACAAGAGAGAGAAAATAAGAATTTTAAATTTATTTTAATTCAAAAAGATTAAAATGACTAAATTAAATAAATTGATGTATTTATTTAATTTAGAGAGGAAAAATGTACAAAATAAAGTGTTTAATTTTTAAATAAAATACTTTAAGAACCTTATGTGGGAAGTGTAATATTAATTAAATAAATTAATATTGATAGAATGGATGAATAAAGAGGAAAACTTGATCATATGATAGTGATCAAATTTGGGTTTCCACATCTTCAAATACAATACATCCTTTGTGGTCTCTAGTGAAAATTTTTTCCAATAAGGATTTGTAAGGTCTTGATGTCCCTTGTGAGAAATTTGCAAATGGATTGATAAAGTCTTGTGGGTTTTCCATATTATCTATTTGTTTTCTTTTTGACTTGGTTTTAACCATATAATATTTTTTCAAAGGGGGAATTCCAATGATATAGGACTATGTCTATAGATGAAATGATATGAATGTACTCTTTGTTTTTGGATTTTTGAGATATGAGGAATGAATGTTAATAACACTATGTTTTTTGGTCTTTTTGGAAAATGAAGAATGTCTTAATGTAATGTTCCAATAATGTCTAAAGTATTTTTTTGGATGTCTAATGTAAAGTGGTAGTGATGCAAAGTGATAAATTATGTCTTAGAGGAATGTATAATGTAAGGTGACAAGTGATGGTGTCCTAAAATGGAAATGTCTAAGTATGTAAAGTGTAGGAAAGCTCTAAAAGGTAATCAACTTTGGGAGATTTGAGAAGAGGTTACTAACCATCCAAAGTTTATCCAATGCTTCAATTTAATTTGTCAAAGGACCCTTTGTGAGACCAAGACCAAGAGACAAAGTGAGTTCCCAAACTAGACTGAAAAGTTCGAAAAGACTCACCCAAAATGACAAGAGACAACAAGTGTGACAAGTGACTTGGTCCAATGAAATTTTTTCTTGAAGCAAAGGTTTATACAAAGTATGGAAAGTTGGCCTATTCTAAAATCTATAAAGGTAATGACCTAAGAGTTTGATTAATCTAAAGGAAGTGAGGAATCCTAAAATGCAGCAAATGGTATGCCTATTGTTATGACTAAGTGACCACTAAAAGGTGCAATGGTGGGAATTTTGAGAAAATATTTCTAGTTTTTGTATAGAGGCCACTATAAAAAGTAATTAAAATATATTTTAAATTTTTTTCCTCGGATTGTGATAGTAAAATTTATTTTTCTGAATATCAGGTAGTTACGATTTTCATAGTCATGGGTGCATTTCAGAGAGTGATTGTGTTTTATATTTAAGAGATATGCCATTTATAGGTAGTTGCATTTCAAGTTTGGCAGATGCATTATTTGAAAACCGATTGCATCTCACATTAGTAGTTTTAGTTCATACTAAATAAAGTCTCATTTTTCTACAATTTTGACAAGGTTTGAAAATGTGTTTCAATCTGATTATGATTTTGTAGATTGTAGAGGTGTTTATTTGTTCATTTATTTAGTAAACACTTTAGAAAAAAATCTACCTTTTCTTGGGTTGTTTGATACAAATGTTTTAAAAACAAGCACAAGTCCTAGTAGGAAAGGTGTTTATACTTGGTATAGGCCCACGAAAATACCCTAAATCAGTGTTGAACACTTCTCCTTGCTTAGAAGTTTGGTGGCACAGGCTCCCTCTTATAGTGCACTCACTTCTTAGGCTCACCAACTTTGAATTTCCCCAAGGAGGAATTTTATCTCTCTACTTAAGGGAGTCAATAGTGAGTAACTTTAGGCATGTTACTATAACTTGCACCATACCAAGCAATGGTCGAAAGGCTAGGCTTCTACAAACAAGAGGTGTTTAGTAAGAGCTTCTAGTTTAGGGGGTACTATGATAAACTCCCTTAAGAGGTCTCCCATCGCTTAAAATAAGGGTTTACGTATCATAAAGATACTAAGGGAGAGCTATCACCTACCACATCCCATTGATTACAAACTTTCCTTGCAATCGCAAATTTCTATAGCAATTCAGAAGGACTTAGCTTTAGCCCGTTACTGCTTGGGTCATTCCCTTGGGGTAAGTACTTTTTTCCCACCAAGGCAGGCCCTCTAAAGATAATAACAATTTCTCTTGCACCCAGGATCACACAAGTTGATGCAGGAGCATCCAGTGGTGTAAGGGCAATCTTGCATCATCCAAAAATAGTTAAATTTTAAGTTTCTCAATTTTTAGATGTTTTTACATTTTTGGATACCCTTTTCGTCATAACGAAATTCCCAATTTATGGTTTTTATTTTCTATTCCTGGGTTGAAAGATATTACAGTTTTAGTTTCCTAGATTTGCACCTGAAAATCTTCCGAGTTGGAATTGAGGCACTTAGAGCTTCCGGAATGGCCCCAAAACTTTCCAAAATCATCATAGCTAATTTTGAGCACGTTCTTGACTTCGAGACCTTTCCAATGGTTCAAACGGTTCATGAATCGGAGCCTCAGATCAAAAGTTATGGCCCCGGGAAGTTGGGGCACTTTCTAGAAGATACAATTGCAAATATTCTTTTGAAATTTGAACTTCAAGTTGTAATTTTCGGTGCCAAACTGCCTAAACTCAAAATTTAATGTTGTTTTGGCTCCAAACTAAAGAGGAGCTCTATTTATGGGTGGGTTTCTAATATTTTGGGTAACTTTTTGGGGACAAGTTTGCATATTGCGAAAGGGTTATTCTGTAGCTTTATGTAACTTGCATGTGTTGTAGAACTTGGGGATTTGAGATCCTCTGCATGTAAGAAGCTCCATTTTCTAAATAATAAAATTATTCTCTTGTTTGTGGGTTATTTTCTATGTCTCAGGCTACGCCCTCATCAAGTGGTATCCGAGCGGGTTTTCTTGAGCGTGTGGACAGATCGTCGATCATGAGGCAGTTCGCACTAGGACCGTGTTTGTGGGTCGAGGTAAAGAAATATGCCTCCAAGAGTGATGCCTAGTTGGCATGGTGGTGCCAAAGGTGGTTGAGGCAGCAGAGATGCTGGTGGAAGAGATGCATTGGTAGCCCTCCAGAGATAGATTGATGTGTTACAAGAGTAGTTGAGAAGAGGGTTAAATCTGAGGGAGTAAAGTGAGGATGAAGGAGAGGAAGAAGGTTCAGATGTCGAAGAGGAAAAAGAAGCAATTGATCAAGACCAAATGTGGCTAATAAGGGCCATTTCGGAGATCGGGAAAAGACCCAAAGCAAAAGTCCCCACTTATTCTAGAAGTCTGAACCTGGAAGAGTTGATCGACTAGATCAACGAGCTAGAAGAATATTTTGAGTATGAGGAAATAGAGGACCCAAATCGGGTTAAGTTTGTGAAAATGAAGCAGAAGGGCCATGCTAGTATTTGGTGGAAAGAGGTCCAGTTGGAAAGAAATCAAAGAGGAATAGTCAAGATCACCAGATGGGATCGCATGGTAGAGAAACTGAAGAAGTAGTTCATACCAGTGGACTATGAGTTAGATCTGTTGAAGAAATTGTAAGGGTTGAAGCAAGGAAGCAAATCTGTGAAAGAATATATCGAAGATTTTCACAAGATAATCATCAGAACACATCACATAGAGGCCAATAAGGAGAAGGTAGCCCGATATCTTAATGGGTTAAGACCGAGCATTCAAGAGGAGTTAAGCCTAGTTAGAATGACCACCATTGAGGATGTGTATCAGTTTTCTTTGAAGGTGGAAGAGAAGCTGAACAAAAGATTTGATGGCAAGTAGAAAGGACGAGGAGGTCAAAGTGGAAGGGGCAATGGAAGACCTTCAGGAAGCCAAAATGATTATGAAAAGAAAAGTGAAGATGTGGGTACCAGCTGAAGCCAAAAGAATGACAACTTGTACCACCCTTGTGATCAAAATAGTGGTGATCAAGGAGGTAGAGGATGAGGGAGATATGGACAAGGATATGTAAGAGGTGGTTTCAGAGGAACATGTTTTCAGTGTGGTGAAGAAGGGCATTGAGCCTATGAATATCCACAACACCAAGGAAGGGCAGACAAAAGGCCAAAAGGTCATGGAAGAGTTGCGCATGTAGATGAGGAGGCCCAATCTGAACATTCAGATGATGCTGAAAGGGGAGAAACCCTAGTGATTAGGAGAGCCCTAGTGACTGAAGAAAAGGAACTAGAATAGAGGAAGAACCTATTTCGCACAAGGTGCAAGTGTGAAGGAAAATGTTGTGATGTCATTATTGACAGTGGGAGCACTAATAATCTGGTGTCAAAGGAGATGGTCACAAAGTTGAAGCTGAAGAGGGAAAGGCACCCGCATCGGTATCGAATTGCTTGGTTGCAGAAAGACCACAAAGTTTTGGTCAATGAGCAGTGCCTAGTAAAGTTCAAGATTGGGAGCTACCATGATGAGGTACTCTATGATATCATCCCATGGATGCATGTCACATCTTGTTGGGGAGGCTGTGGCAGCTCGATAGGCAAGCTATACATGATGGCCATGCAAACACTTATTACTTGACAAAGGATGGGGTTTGTCACAAGTTGAAACCCCTAAAGGAGACTGAAGAAAAAGTATGCAATAGTGGTAGAATTTATTATGTAGATGGAAGAATTTTTTTAGAAGGTATGAAGCATGAGCGTGTGTGTTATGCATTGATTCCTAGAGTGAGTAATGAGGATAGTGAGAAGGTTCCAGAAGAAGTTTTTGGGATGTTGGATGAGTTTCAGGATATTGTTTCTGATAATGTACCTAAGGGTTTATCGCCAATAAGGAAGATCAGTCATCAAATTGACTTGATTCCTGGAGCTAGTTTGCCAAATAAGGCAGCTCATAGAATGACTCCAGTAGAAAATGAGGAGTTGAATAGACAAGTTCAAGAGTTGTTGAGAAAGGGTTTGATATGGGAGAGTTTGAGTCCATGTCACGTGCACAGTACTAGCAAGAAGGATGGGGAGTGGAGGATGTGTATAGATTCGAGGCCATAAACAAGATAACAATCAAGTACAATTTCCTACCAAGGATGGATAACCTGATAGACTATTTGAGTGGAGCTCAGTACTTCAAAAAGATTGATCTGAAGAGTGGATATCACTAGATCCAGATTTAAGAGGGAGATGAATGGAAGACTACCTTCAAGACTAAAGAGGGCCTATACGAGTGG
>VDFB02358134.1:18199138-18241449 GCA_007258455.2 Sequoia sempervirens | reverse complement strand
TATCTCCATTAAAACAAAGGTATGAACTGTTGTACAATCTACCAAGAGTTACAATACTATACTTCACTTGAAAGAAATCCAAAGATGAACTCCAACAATTGTTGAAAGAAGAAAGAACTAACTTCAAAAACTCCATTTGAAGTTAATTGTGCAAAAAATCAAACAATTGTCCTACACATGTCCTTCTAGAAACTCTTGGTCGGATTTAGCAGAAAGGCCCAAAAAGAAGCTTCTAAAACTCCTCCAAAATGTTATCCAAATGAAGAAAATTCAAGCCAAGACCCAAGTCACACTAAAATCATGACAAAACTGCCTCCAAATGGTCCATCCCCTCTAAAATCAGTCAAATACAACTCTCACACCATTCCCATGTTGGTCAATCTCCAAACTGCCCACATGCCTACCACAAGCTTGGCACGAGTCATCATTTTTTGGTCAAACATGTCTTCAACCTATTTAACCCACACTTTTGGTGTGTTTGCAAAGGTATAATACACCTCATTCTGCATTTGAATAACACTTAATAAAGTGTCTTATAAGTACACCACTTAACTAAATATTTCATATTTGAAAATGAATGCAAATGACTAAGGATTCAATCATATTCCCTTCATGACTTGGTCATATCAACACATTCTTTTTTCAAAATTTCATTTAAAATAACATTTAATTAAATGTCTTATAATTACACCATTTAACTAACTGCTTTATGTTTCAAAATAATGCAAAATAAAAGGCCTAGATTTTGCCTATGGGGAAAATAAAAATGCATAAATTCATAAGTCTTAAAAGACTTTTAAGCAAAGTGGTATAAGGGGAAAATATCCTATGGCACAAGGAGGGAATGGTATACATTAGTTTGCATATATTTGTAAAATATAGGGAAAAAAATGCCTTCATTAATTCATCCTTCCTACGGTAAGAAACCCTAATCAACAAAACAATGCAAACTTTAGCAAAAGTCACTTCATTCTCACTGTCGAGCTTTCTAGAAGCTCTCTTCTATCAACCAAGAGTTTCAGTAGGGAATTTTTTGATTCCTCCATGGTGATTTCCAAGTGATTTCTTATGGAAACCTGAAGGAAAATACATGGGGTAAGCTATTTGAATAAAACCTGAATGTTTTCCTTCAATTTTTGAAGCATTTCAGGCTCCCAAGGCACAAATTTTGTGTTTTCTAATGTATTTTAAGTTCTTCATTTCCCCTATGCAAGATTTGCTTTCCTTTGGCCACCATTGTAGAGATTTTTTATAAGTATCTTGGAGAAGAAAAAGGGAAAATCCCACTGCTTTTCATGTATCTTCCCTTCAACAATCAAAAGAGGGTAAGTTTTTTCCATCGAACCTCTACATTTATGACTTTATTTCTAAGATATCAAGCCTAATTCAAGCTTTGTTGTGTGGAATCTGTTGTTATATGGAGCCTAATCAGACTTAGAGGTTAAATTTCTCCCACTTTTATTGACACAATTTCCCCCGAAATTATTTAATGGGGTCAAGGGGAAACACCCCTTGTGGGCTCTAGGGGCTTAAAGGCATTAGGTGTTATTTTTCTATTGGTTGACATAAAAAACCATAATTTTGTAATCGACATAAGTCTTGATAAAATGCTAAGGGTTTGGGTTTCTGTTGACATTGTATTGTAGCATTTGCAACGGTATTGAGTTGCAAGGATTATTGGTTGTAATCAGTTTGATTTATTGTATAATAATATTGGACTCTTTATTGGTGGATGTAGCCCAAGTTTGGGTGAACCACATTAAATATTGTCTTGTTATTATTTTTGTGTTTTTTCATTTCTGTGTTTAATCTTTATTTTCATGTAATTGATATCTTTTGCATACAATTCCTAACAAGTAGTATCAGAGCTAGGTTGTGTTTTATTATCATTTGCAGGAAAGTCTCATGGTTAAGTGGGAGCAATGGTAGATGAGGGTAAATTGAAGGTAGATAAATTCAATGGGAAGAACTATCAATTATGGAAGATGAAAATGGATGATTATCTCTATTAGAAGGATTTATGGAGGCCATTGGGAGGAACAACCAAGAAACCAATAGGAATGAGTGACGAGGAATGAAATCTTCTGGACAAAAAGGCACTGGGAGCCATTCGTTTATGCCTAGCATAATCGGTGGCATTCAATACTACAACAGCAAAGACAACTCAAGAGTTGATGGAAACCCTAATAAAGTTATTTGAAAAAACTTCCGCTTTAAATAAGATATTTCTTATGAAGTGTTTATTTAATATGAAAATGGTAGAAGGTGGGTCAGTTGTTGATCATTTAAATGAGTTTAATATAGTTACTAGTCAATTAACTTCTATAAATGTAAACTTTGATGAGGAAGTTAGGGCTCTTTTGATTCTATGTTCTTTGCCTAAAAGCTGAAATAGCTTGGTCATGGATGTTAGTAATTTTGTTTCTGGTTCAAATACATTGAAATTTGATGATGTTGTTGGTGTTATTTTGAGCGAGGAAATTTGTAGGAAAAGCTCAGGTGGAACATCCACATCAAACAATCTTTTGAATGCAGAAAGTAGGGCCAGAACAAAGGAGAGAGGAAACAATTTTAGAAGTCATGGGAAGTCACAAGGAAAATCAAAGGAAAAAGGGTCCCAATCTAGAGACAAGAGGGATTGTTGGTACTGTGGTAAGCTGGGTCATTTAAAGAAAGATTGTTGGTCTTGAAAAAATAAAGGAGACAAAAAGGAAGGCAATAAAGAGGCAAATGTGGTAATTAATAAATTTGATGAGGATGCTTTGATTCTTTCCCTTGATAATGTTGATGATTCTTGGGTTTTAGATTCAAGGGCTTCATTTCATGCCATGCCCCATAGAAGTTATTTTCTTGATTATGTGCAAGGGGATTTTGGGCTAGTTTATTTGGGAGATAACAAAACCTATCAAATTGTTGGAAAGGGAAGAATCAAGATTAAGTTACAGAATGAGAATCATTGGCTACTACATGAGGTAAGACATGTTCCAAAGTTAAAAAGAAATTTAATTTTAGCAAGGCAACTAGATGATGAAGGTTGTGTTGTTACATTTAGTGATAAAAATTAGAAGGTTACAAAAAGTGCCTTAGTGGTAGCAAAAGGTGTGAAAGTATGCACCTTATATCTTTGTACAGGTCATATTGTTCCTTCTACTTTAGCTATTGCAAATAAAAATCAATGTTTAAGAATAGTTGTTGCAGTTCAATAGGCAGAAAAATAGACAATTGCTATGGATTCTAAATCAGCACTATGGCATAATCAAATTGGGCATATGAATGAAACAGGTATGAAAGTACTTCATTTAGAGAATGTTTTACCAGGTCTGAAATGTGTTAATATGGATTTATGTGAAAGTTGTGTGTATGGAAAAAAAGAGTCAGTTTTCTTAAGGATGGGAAACAAAAGAAATATGAGAAATTGGAGCTTGTTCATACAGATGTATGGGGACCTACTCAAGTATCTTCTCTTGGTGGCTCTCAGTATTATGTCACTTTTATTGATGATGCAACAAGGAAAGTATAGATTTATTTCCTTAGGCATAAATCTGATGTATTTGAAACTTTTAAGAAATGGAGAAGCTTGGTTGAGAATGAGATAGGTAAAACCATAAAATTTCATAGATCTAATAATGGTGGTGAGTATTGCAACAAAGAGTTTGAAGATTATTGTTCCTCTAATGGTATTCATAGGCAGAAAATGGCTCGAAGGACTCCACAGGAAAATGGAGTGGCTAAGCACATGAACAAAACAATAATGGAGTGTGGACGAACTATGAGATTGTATGTTGGGCTTCCTTTAAACATGTGGGAAGAGGTTGTAAACACTCTTGTTTATTTAATCAATAGAGGTCCTTCAGTTCCCTTGGGTTGTGGTATTCCAGGGGAAGCATGGATAGGTAAGAAGGTGAGTTATTCTTTTCTCAAGACCTTCGGTTGTGAAGCATTTGCACATGTCGATTCTGAAAATAAAACCAAAGTTTGGATGTGTAATGCCCTGCCATGCAACCCCAAAGGAAACTAACATACAAGCATCTAAGTCACAATTTTTTTTTAAAAAGAAATAATATGTAACAACATACATCACAAGAAATGTAACAATATAAGTACAACATATAACAAAGTTCCTTGGGGTTACATAGTTGCGTCACTTCTCATATCAACATCTTACACTACAAGAGATAGGCATACACCCAATCAAATGACCCGAACATGGATCATACATTAACAATACGAAGATACATTGCTTCAAGGTTAATCATCAATACAATGTTGATTACCAACATCTATGGGAAGAGTATAAAATCATGGAAAGATAAAATTGAAATTGTAGGAATACAAGGCTACAAGCTGGATCAAACTCTGACATAACTTAGAAGTCATTGCAATAGGTACAACTCTGCACATCTTGAATCTTGGGATGGGGACCCAATGGGGTGTGTAGCACGTTCCACCTGACCACCCCCATGCTAGGAGTAAACAAGAAAGATCCTCACCCAAGAAGTCAAATGAACCAATGGTAACAAGACTCCACAAAAGGATAACAAATCACAAGATAATAACCCATAACATTGCCAACACATAACCACAACAAGAGTAATGAAATGTAAAACAAGAATCAATTGCCAATATTATAGATCAACACTAAATAACTATAAGAGGTGCTGACAACAATAGAATCCAAGAACTCTCCAAATGAGATTGCAAATCAACCAACAATAAATATCCAAGGGCACCATTCATCCACACCAATAAACAACAACGATAATAGACAACTCCAGAGGCAACAGAACAAGAGAGACAAAAGGGCATAGTGGGAGAGTGTCATCGCATGGCCTTACATGAATTCATGTAGGACTACATCAAAATGAATTGTATTTCTTGTGGTCTCTTGCTGAAAATGTTGTAAGATCTGGTGTTGAATAATGGATAAAGTGGAGTGCTTTGTATGAAAATGATGAGATTTAGCAAAAATGTGTATTCATGTGGATGATTATGCTATGTGTATATGGAAGTGCAGTATTTTGAGGTTAAAATGAAGTTTGAATTATTGATACTAATGTGTTATGTTCTATTGTAGTTTGTGAATTTTTAGGTAGTTGGCTTTGGAAATTCAGTGATAAGTAATGAAATTGGGATTTATAGAGATAGATATTTATAATGTATGCAAGTTCTTATAGAGCTAATTGTTGAAAAGTAAATTACTATTTTATTGGAGTTTTTGAGTTTTAAATGAGATTTTTGCCCTCAGAAATAGGATGCTTTTTCTTTTCCTTGTGTGTTTAATTATGAATTGGGAGATTTTGGGGGACATTTTTTGGTTTTGGAAAGAATTTTTAAAATTAAGAGTGCCATAAGAAAGGAGGAGAGCAATATTTGCATTTGGGGGGATTGAAAAATAATTTCAGGGTTCCGAAGAGTGGGTTCTGGTTGTAGGAGTTGGATCTCAACGCTAGACTCTTGCTTCTACCAACAATTGAATCAGGTTGGCTTTGTCACTCCTTGTACAGTCTTGATTAATACAGTTTGAATTCTTCTATTGTCAAGGCAATTCGGATGATGTATGCTTGCATTCTCTCTCTTTGTGGCTTACATTCGATTCTGCATGTACTTTGATTTTCTTCAAAGAATCAATTTGTTTGGAATCCACTTGCATGTATGGTAACTAGCAGTTAAGTAAATGATGAATGGTGTTTGGAAGAGTTTGGACCTTAGAAGTAGTTATTTTGATTTTCTCACCATTTAGATGCATCCATTCCATTGGGGATTAGATTGCTGCCCTATGCAAGTTCTTATAGGAATTTGATTTAATACACCTTATGATAGAAGGTCGCTGCATGTTTATTCCCTGCCTGAGGTGTGTTTCTTCCTTAGTTATATCTGTAATTACTGCAATTTGATATTTGGTATTGGGTTGCCATTGGTGGGTACTCTAGTTTTAGAAGGCGATTTACTTTTTTTTCAATATTTTGACAATCTGCTTAATGGTATTTGATAGAATACTTGTACTTTCTATCACCGAACTATATTCTTTGATATCCGATGCCCATTAATACTCTTTTTTGCAAATACGTTTGGCTTTTCTTACCCATGATATGTAGTAAGGATTGTAGAGATGTGAGCTGTGCGCAGTCCTCCTAACTTGCATGACTAGCGTGCTTCACAAATTATTTGACTCTGAGAACTTTCTTACTAGATCCTTTTTGCGCACATCCTGTATTCATTTAATTCCTCTAACTTTTATCAATCACCGTGTTTTTATTTTACCCCTTCTCCTATTGGTTTTGCATAGAAGTTTTAGAGAGGAGGATAAGTCGCAGCATGTATGGGACCCCAACAAAGAAATGAATGAAAGAAAAAATTTTGCTAGATTAGTCCCCCGTATTTTCATACATGATCCATAGGCACCACAGGTTTTGATCAGCTATATATGTAATGCAACAAAGGTTACTGATGTGTGGAAATGCACAGCCCTCAGCCGCTAAATCAGCAGGACTGCATGCGCCCAAGACACAAGGAAAGCTTACAGTGTTGGGACATGTATTGGTGCACTTCACTATAGAGCTAGCTGTCCTCTTTTGATTGTTTCATTTAACATCACCAATATCCTCCACAAAATAATGAATCTGTTTTAAAATAATAGAAATGGTTCACATCTCTCTGATGGTAGTGGCTGCTTTTCTTATATTTTTTAGTTTACGTATCTCCCCATGCCTCCTTATTTTGAGTTGACAAAAGTTAAGTTCTTCTTTTTAAAGCCTAAAGACTAGGAGATAAATGGAATCTTTCTTAAGGGAAGTAAATCTTGATTTTAATTAAGGAAAGGAGATTAAAATAATACCCCACTTTTGTTTTAAGATGATTTTCTTTAGATTACTCTTTTAGGATAATATTTTGAGGAAATTAACATGTAAGGAGTATATATGTATATTCTTTTATTGACATTATTTAGCAAATTGTGTAAGTGAACTAGAATAAATAAATAAATATATATCTCTCTCTCATTTTTAGTCTTAGGTATCCAAGTAATTACTTTTAAGGAGAAGTAACTATTTAAGTTAATGAATTAATTAGGAATAAAAAGGAAGATATTAACTATATTAAAAATATTTTATTTATACTTATGCATAATATTTTAAGGAAAAATATTGTAAGTATGAAATTTATATTGGAGAACGAAGATAAAGAAATTGAATATTTTGTTGATTAAGAAATTCTAAAATTTAGAGGTTCGTTACCATAGACAATAATTAATTATTGTAGTGAACTCTAGCGAATTATGTTGTAGTTTTGTAAACTTGAATAGTCTAAGTAGAATTTAAGCTTGTTCATATAGTTTCTTTAATAATTTAAATAAATTCATATTCGACTTGTAAACCAATGTAGTTGAGTATATTAATGTTCTTTATAGTTATGTGGTGTCAGTGAAATTAATGGTTGAATTTCAATGGTTCTATGAAGTTATATCTTCTTGGCTTTTACATATGATGTTTGTTTGATTAAGGGATGTGTTTGTCAAGTGAGTGAAAATAATGTTTATTGGTTGTTATTGATATTATTGTTGTTGAATTCTGCTCAAGTTGTTAGTTAGCCAAATTGTCATGTTGGGTTATTTTATTTTGTTTTTTTTTTGTAGTTGGGAAGATCTTAGTATTGGTTTTGTGTTTTATTTTGTGCTGAGTTATTTGGGTTCTTGGGTAGATATTTATGTACCTCCAGGGGCTAGGGAAGTGGAGTGTGTGTGTGCACGTTTGTTGTTGTTGCACCTTTTTGTCTATCTTTTTACCTCATGGATTGTTGTGTGGGTGGTACCTCCTAGTTTATGGGTTTTGGTGATTGCATAATCCCGAGATGGTCATGCCTCGTGTGTTATGTTTTATAAAGAATGTCTTTATGTCTTGAGGATTGAGGTACACCCATTGCTTGTCTTTGATTTTAGGGTAACCATAGGGGAGAGTGGCTCTTCTCGGGGCTAGTGTACAAGTGGTCACCCTTGAAAGAGTTTCTTTAAATAAGTGATAACCTAATTAATGTATCTAGTGGGTTGGGTTAGTTAACACATAACAAGATAAAAACATGCACCTCACCCTGTTGTTAGCACTCTCAAAGGCTAAGGACGGGTGGGAAAACCTGGTTGTCTCTGTGAAAGGTAAGTGGCTCTGCATGAGTAACCCTATGGGGCGGCACCTTGAAATAGGATGTCTGGATAACCATAGATGGAGGCGGAACCTTGAGCTAGGTTGTCTGGATAATCCATGTATAGATGGAGGCGGCACCTTGTGATAGGTAGTCTGGCAAATTCATGTAAGGCCATCCGATGACACTCTCCCACTATGCCCTTTATCTCTCTTGTTCTTGTTGCCTCTGGAGTTGTTTATTATTGTTGTTGTTTATTGATATGGATGAAAGGTGCCCTTGGATATTTATTGTTGAATGATTTTGCAATCTCAGTTGGAAAGCTTTGGATTCTATTGTTGTTGGCACCTCTTATGGTTATTTAGCGTTGATCTATAATATTGGCAATTGATTCTTGTTGGAAATTGCATTACTCTTGTTGTGGTTATGTGTTGGCAATGTTATGGGTTATCATCTTGTGATTTGTTATCCTTTTTGTGGAGCCTTGTTTACCATTGGTTCATCTGACTTCTTGGGTGAGGATCTTTCTTGTTTACTCCTAGCACGGGGGTGGATTTGGGTGGAACATGCTCACATACCCATTAGGTCCCCCATCCAAGATTTGAGATGTCTGAGAGTTGTACCTATTAGCATTGACTTCTAAGTTATGTCGAGGAGTTTGATCTAGCTTGTAGCCTTGTAATCCTACAATTTCAATTTTATCTTTCCATGATTTTATACTCTTCCATAGATCATGGGAATCAACATTGTAATGATGTGTAACCTTGAAGCAATGTATCTTTGTAATGTATGCTTAGTCCATGTTCGAGGTCATTTGATTGGAGTGTATGCCCTGTCTCTCTTGTAGTGTAAGATGTTGATGAAGTGATGCAACTATGTGGCCCCAAGGAACATTGTTATATGTTGTACCTATATTGTTCATTTCATGTGATGTATGTTGTTGCATATTATTTCTTTTAAAAAAAAAAAAAATTGTGCCTTAAATGCTTGTATGTTAGTTCCTTTGGGGTTGCATGGCGGGCATTACAGGGATGCAAAGTCAAAAGAAATGTATATTGTTGGATATGGCATTGATGAGATTTGGTTATAGGCTTTGGGATTCTAAAAATCAAAAAATTGTGAGGAGGGATGCCATATTCAATGAGAAAGAATTTTATAAAGATCAGTTGCAGCAACATGAGAAGAAAGAAAATGATTATGTAGTGTTGGATGATACACCAAATAGTGATGTTCTAGTGGTTCCTCATGCTCCACAACAATATCAACAACAAATACCACAAACTCCAGTGAATGTTAGACGATCTTCAAGGATAACTAGACCTCCAGAAAAATTTTCTCCCTCTTTGTATTCTATTTTGTTAACACATGTTGGTTGTGTGAACCCTAATCGTAATGCCTACAAAACAACAAGAACAAACACATTAGAAAGTGAAATGCAAGCAAGAACAAGGATTCCCCATGGAATCCATTTACAAAGTTCAAATTAGGAAAAACAATGAAGAATACAATAAGATGACAATAAAAGAGATTGAATCCTAATTAAACTAGCAAACTCATGATCCCATGGGGGAATTGGTGTCAATTTGATGTAAAAATTGACCCTTTCCCAATTCCTATGATGCAAGAATTATGTGTGATGATAATTGATCCACTTTTTTGATGCTTGATGAGTTCTCCAATGGAAAAATCTGCATAACCTAGCTAAGATTCAATGATAATGTATGGAATTTGCTAATGATTTGAGCATAGTAAGTTTACTCAAATTGTGGATGCCAAAATGAAGAGATTAACCTCTTATTTATAGATTGATAAGATGAAGGAATGCCCAAAATAGAGCAATGTGGGACTAAGAATGAGCCAATGACAAAGTGGCACTTGTCAACTTGTGAGTGGATGGAGGATGTACAAGTTTTGATGATTGTGCCAATAAATGCATATTTTTGAATTTTGAATTTGTTGAAATGAAATGTAAGAGGGAAGGAAGAATGCATTGAAGACCACTTGGCTCAAGGAAAAGGACATGTAAGAGAGTAAATGCCTTGTTGGATGTACATGTCAACTTAGATTTTGAATTCAAATTTGACGAATATTCCTTAAAAGATGCCTTATTGAGGAAAATAGAGATTTAATAAATCAAATAAGTCTATTTTCATGTGCAAGTGGGAAAAGCTAGAGGATGGGACATGATATGAGATTAAATTAATCCAAGTTAATTAATTTATTGAAGGGATCAAGTGATGTGACCTTTTTTACTTAAATTTGTGGATTTATTTAAATCAAATATGAGAGGAATTTGATAAGAGATTAATTAAATAAAGATTTATGACTTATTTAATTAATAGAGATGATGCTAGATTAAATTAAATAAGGTTTTAATTTATTTAATTTAATAGATACACTTAAGAGATTTAATAAAATTAATTATTTAATTAAATCGGATAATTAGATCAAAATGATTGATTTAATTATCGAGAGAGAATGACTTAATTAGATAATTGATTTATTCAATTAAGAGAGGAAATAATGATGAATTTAATCAAATAAGGGAATTTGATTAAATGGTTAGACTGAAGGATGATTTAGGACGAAACAATGTTAGTGGTTAGGATCAGATGCATAATGTCAATCAGTACATTTTACATGTCTACACTAGTGAACCTGAAGGGTATGATGAAGCTATGTAGGTGGATACAAAGGTTCAATGGGAGCATGCAATGGAAGAAGAAACAAACTCCTTGTTGAAAAATTAAACTTGGGAATTATGCAAGTTACTTGGAGGTAAAAAGGCTTTACCAAATAAATGGGTTTACAGGCTGAAAGAGGAAGATGGAGGTAAGAACAAATTTAAAGCCATGTTAGTTATCAAAGGATTTGCATAGAAAAAAGGAATTGATTTTGTTGAGATTTTTTCCCAGTTGTTGAGATGACTTCTATTCATATTTTTTTAAATATTGTGGTTGAAGAAGATTTGCATTTGGAACAACTAGATGTGAAAACTACCTTTCTTCATGGTGATTTGGAGGAGGAGATATATATGGAACAACCCCAAGGATTTGAGGTCAAAGGAAATAATAAATTGGTGCGCAGATTGAAGAAGAGTTTATATGGCTTGAAACAAGCACCTCGGCAATGGTACTTGAAATTTGATAGTTTTATGGTTGAGAAAATCTAAAATAGGTGTAATTCTGACCATTTTGTTTATTTTAAGAGGTTGGATAATGATAGCTAAATTATTTTATGTTCATATGTTGATGACATGCTTGTACTCATGTCTAACATGAATCACATAAGTGAGTTAAAACATCAATTAGCAAAATCATTTACCATGAAGGATTTGTGAGCAGCAAAACAAACCCTTGGTATGAGAATTTGCAAAGATAGGAAAAATAGAAAATTGACTCTATGTCAAGCTGGTTATGTTTTAAAGGTGTTGCAAAGATTCCACATGGAGAATGCAAAAGTTGTTAGCACACCTTTGCCTTGTTGTAGTACCCCTCCATTTATGCTTATGTTTTCTGCTGATACGTTTTCACACTGTTAGACTATGATACTTTGTTTGGATATTTTGATCGCTGGTTTTGAGCGATAGTGGATTTATTCTGTGATATGATGATGCATTGTATGGTGATTACTATTTTTTGATATGCTTTGAGATAGCGTAGATGTTTATTTTCAGTTGATTATTGCTATGTATATGTTTTGATGGACTAACTGTTATTTAATTCGTTAGTCTGATGTGACGTGCATTGATGTGGAGAACGGAATTGCATCACTCGCTTAAGAGTGCCCTGTGATGTCCATGATTTTCTCCGCACGGTGTGCCTATATAATGGTTTTTATATATATGCATGTTATTGCTTGGTTGCAAGATTGCAGGTACATGACACCGACTCCACCTAGTTACTCAGGTCTGAGTGTGTCAAGACTCAACGGATACGCTGATTGGGAGGTAGTAGTTTATTTCATCCTAGTATAGTCTATAACCCGGTCATAGTACATTGTCTATTTTAGTTCTGAGTCATAGGTTATCTTGCATTATTCTGTTTGGTTTAATTGCTTGAAAGGAAAAATGTCAATTTAAATAATAGTTTATTATGTTTTATTTACTGTTATTTAAATTAAATTTTAATGTGAAAGAAATTAGTTTTGCAAGTTATTTAATTAATCAATTAGTTTGTTTGGTTAAATGGTTTGATCATAAAGATTAAATTTATTTAATTAAATAAATTAATTAATTAAATTAAATTGTTTTAGTGTGTGAATAGTTTTATTTGAAATTAAATATTATTTTTGTGGAAATGGCATGCTTTATTATTAAATATAATTGCAATTTGAAAATTGTTAATTTTAAATAAATAAAATAAATGCATGCAATTTGAATATTTAAATTTAAAATTTAAAATGATTGAATTCATGCAAATCTTCGAAGGCAAGATTGCCGAGAAGTGGTTAATAGATATTTTGGCACTTCTCGACATGTGTGCAAGTTGCATTTATTGAATTTTGTTGAAGAATTGTTCACGGAGGTTAATTTGGATCTGGAAAACACAGAGGGATTCCATTCTATTTTCTCTTCACGAAAAATTTATCAGTGCCTTTGTTAAATTTTTCTGTATATGCTTTTGGTATATTGGATACTTGTGGAAGTTCTTTGGTTCTTGTTTTGGGAATTGGTTCTCGGGAAAGAATTTGGAAGCAATAGAGGCAACAGAGGCTCTCTTCACCAGTAAGCAAAGGAAAACAGGTATTCTTCTTGTAAATTTTATTTTGTTGGTTTTTGAAAGGGAATACTACTGAAAAGAAATTGGTTTAACTTAAATCCTTGTATTTCTTGCACATAAATTGTTCTCTGTATTTTGTTTTCTGAAGATTTGATGGATTCAGAATACCTCTGTAGTATTCTCTCTGTAGAAAGTATTTGAATTTCTATGAGTGGAATTTATTTGTTAAAAAGGAAATTGAAAACCTCTGGGGTAAATAAGGATTTGAATGGAAATTTACTGTGCGTGTTTCCTTAAAAACTCTGAAGAAATTTATTATTTCTCCAATTTCCCCACTAAAACCCTGTAGAAATTTTCTTTATTTCCCTATAAAGGTACTTTGTGAAATTGTGAGTATATATATATATTTATATTGTATATATTCTCATCATATATAAATTGGAATGTGAAAACCCTTTAATCTGTACAAGAATATGGAAAAATCTATGTAAGACGGATTGAAATTTTATGTTAAAAAAAAATATATTACGAATCACCATACGGGCGATATTTATTAAAAATCTGTTTTAAAAAAAATAATAAATATTTTTTTTTAAAGGTTTTGGGGAGGGCCGAAACCCTCCCCTCACCCTTTATGGGTGGCGCAGCCACCAAGGTTGCGCACAACAGCCACCATGGCTACTGGGTGCAGCCTTGGTAAGGGCCGCAGCCTCCCCACAGGGAGGTCGTGAGCTGTGCCCATGGGATTTAGAGTTTTATTTTAATCAAATGTTTAATATACGCGTTTTTAAATGCGAATTTCATTTAAATGTTATTTAATGGAATTTTTATATGATGCGATTTAAATTCGTATGGTTTTATTTAATTTTGATTTGGTTAAAACATAAATATATATATAATATATATATTATATGTGTTATATATATTATATATATTATTATTAATATATATAGTATATACAATATATATATACCAGTATAAATAAGATTTGTTTCTTTATTTAAATAAGTTAATATAGTTATTTAAATGAATAATCAAATACCATGATTAGAATGTATTTTTTTTATTGTTGGTTATTGTTATGATAAAATGCTTAAATTAGTGAAATTAGTTTTCATTATAAGAATTAAATTATGATATTGGGTAAGTTATAGACTTGATTAAATCTAAGAAGATTAATTTCTCAATTTAATGAATGATTGGATTTAGTAAATCCGAATAGTAGGTGTCTATTTTTCTTGATTTGTGTTAAATTGTGTTATTTAATTGGGGCAAATGGGAAATGCTTTAGTTGTACAAGTCTTCCAGATCAATTGTAAATGTGGGGATTGTGATTGTTAAAGTTAATTTCTTGAGTTAGCTAAGGTTGTGTACATGTTATTTGCATGGTGCTTAGACACCTGATTTTATGAATATAGTCTTTGATGAAAGTAATGAAAAGTATAGAATTTCTTGTTGTATTTATGTACACCTTATAAACCTTAGTCAAGAAAACTTAGATTCCTTTGTTATGTTTAGGGGAGTGGATTTTTGTAAGGGCCGACACACAAAGTGGTGTTAGGGTAACTTATAAAGAGTTAGTAAGTCAGTAATAACTAAATAACACAGTAGTTAGAATTAAAACTTTTAACAAGATGTTTATGCCTCACTTAATGAATCTTGAGTTAGTTCAGTCTTGAGTATAAGATGAGAAGGCCTAGAATGGCAAATCGATGTCTTGTTTCTTCAAAAGATATTCGATTCTGCAATAGTATGTAATAGGGGCCGGGTTTTGTACGAAGTTACCAGGGTAACCCAAGTTGGGGGCCAGAACCTAGGAAGGAACACCAAGGTAACCTTTGCAGTATTGTGATGACACTCCACCTAAATTAACAGTTAACCTTGTGTATGTAGTACATTCAATTATCTTCAATATGGAAGAAATGTAACCATCAGTTAGTTATGTACTAGTGTCTAGGGTTAGTAGATTATGTCTAGGTAACCATATTACTATCTCCTAGCATAGGGCTGTGGACCTACGGGTACCACATGGTTGGGTGGAACATGCACCTTACTCCGTTGGGTCCCCAATTTCTGATCATGGCATCAAGAGCTTCATGGATGGAGAGCTCGCACTTGGAAACTTACATGTACATCTTATTTGTAAATTGTAAATCTTGTATTTGAAAATATCCCTCAATTGTATATGAGGTGAACAATGTAAATGTAATTGTAATTATTATTGAACTACCTCATCAGATGGATGAGTATTGTATATTTTATCAAATACAATGTAAGGAAACATATTTGTACTTTATATTATCTTGAATAGAATTCAATGTTATGTAATGTTTATGTTTTTGTTAATGTTAATTAATATGTGCAATGCGAAATACTAAAGTCATCTATTGAAACTCAAAGTAGTGTAATGTCTCATAACTTAATGAATGTATGCAACTAATTAACTTAATAAATATATAAAAAAAAAATTATTAGACCTTTATAACACAATTTCAACATTCCTTAGGTTATTATGATGGGGCATTACAGATTGGTATCAGAGCCAAGGTTACAAACACTGGACACTCTGGGTAATTGCGAGCCCATTAGGTTGACCTAGTACATAGTGTTGAAAACTGTTAGCCTTGGTTGAATAGTATCTAAGACTCATTATTGTTATGTGTACGAACATGCCTAGGCAAGGTGGAAGAGGTCGTGGTAGAGGTCGAGGTGGAGGCCGAGGGCCAATCCCTCAGGTTACTCCCCCTCTGAGTCCTCATCACAGTGATCAGGTAGAATAGTTGGATCAAAGGAATGAGGGACAAAATCCCAAATAGTCAGGAGTAGAGGGTTCACAGATACATCCATTATTAGAGGAGGTCCTAGCTCGTCTTGGACCTAGATAGGAAGATGAGCAAGAGGTTGTTAGAGAGAGGGATAGATCTCCTAGGACAGTGGATGACTCAGTACATCAGCATGCTATTACTGCTAGACACATGAGGGACTTATTGAGGGCATGCCCTCCTACCTTTGATGGTACATAAGGTGGATTAGAGGCTAAGACCTGGCTACTAGATTTGGGTAGATGCTTCGTCATGCACCCTTATGGTAGCAATACCTGTGCGAGATGCACTATTGTGCATTTGAGAGGATTCACCTCTACTAGATGGTGCCTAGAGGAGCAGAAGCTCCATTTGGATATTGGGTCAGTGTCTTGGGAGATGTTTCTCGAGAGGTTTAGAGCACGGTTCCTATCAGAACACTGGAGGCAGCAACGGGATGACAAGTTCCATGATCTACGTCAGTTTGCTCTTTCTGTAGAGCAATATGAATGTAGGTTCTATGAACTCAAGCAGTATGCTGGTATTGGCGATGATGAGCCTATGCTAGTACAACACTTTATCAAGGGTTTCAATGCCCACATTAGTGGTGGTGTCAGAGTCTTTGAGCCAAAGACTATGGAAGTTGTGGTGGAGAAGGCTCGCATAGTAGAGGAGAACATTGTTATGGCTTTAGGAGGACACACGGGAGTACAGATTGGTAGTGCTCCTATAGCAGGTTTTAGTCCCCGGGGTGGACAGGCACAGACAGGTGGTTCCTCGAGGAACCAACACACACCCACAAAGGGTGGGCAACAACAACAACAACGAACACCTCAAAAGAACAATAATCCACAACCATAGCAAGGGAATAGTCCTACAACAAGAAAGGGTCGCAACTGGTGGCGCAACAAGCGCAATAGGTAGGATCAACCTATGCAGAGTGCTCAGTCTACTATCAGTAGGGTTAGTTTCCAGCAATCCAATGCACCTTTGGGTGGCAGAGGATTTGGTAGAGGCACAAGTTGTTACTCATGTGGGCAACAGGGACACATAGCTAGGCAGTGTCTGAAGAGAGGTTCTACTATTTTTGGGCCTTGACCTATAGTTTTAGAGCCTACAGTGGGTGATGTAGGACGATCACATACAATATATGCTACGGTTAATGACCGCCAAGCTAATCACTAGAACACAGTGGTCGAAACTTCAGGTAAGTTACATTGTGTTAGTGTTTCCATTCTTTTTTATTCCAGAGCCACTGACTCCTTTATTTCACCGACCATTGTTGACCGTTGTGGTCTTGTGGCAGTAAAGCAAGGTGGGAAGTGGCAGGTTGAATTTTCCTCTCGGGTGAAAGTAGTAGTAGAAAACTTGGCACATAATTGTAAACTTAAAATTGGTAAGTTAACTACATTAGTAGATTTATATGTTACACCTTTAGGATCGTATGACATAGTTTTAGGTATGGATTGGTTAGCATCTTATCATGCTATAATTGACTGTCAACTTAAGACAGTTAGTTGCATTAATGATTTAGGTGCGAAAGTGGAAATCATAGGTGTTCAAAGACCTATCTCTTTGCGGATGATATCTGCTATGCAATTAAAGAGATGTCTTTTTCAGGGTTGTCAACTGTTTGCAACAATAGTTACTTATTTGGAAGAGGGTGAGAGTCGAGAGGCATCTCTTGATGATCATCCTATTTTTAGTGATTTCACTGACGTGTTTCTAGATGATATACATGGAATGCCACCGAAGAGGGATATTGACTTTAGAGTTGACCTAGTTCCTGGAGCTGAGCCTATATCTAGAGCTCCATATAGAATGATGACTCAGAAGTTAGAGGAACTTCGTATCTAGTTGGAGGAATTATTAGAAAAAGGATTCATTCATCCTAGTGTTTCCCCTTGGGGAGCACCTGTCATCTTCGTAAAGAAGGATAGATCTCTTAGGCTGTGCATTGATTATCGTCAATTGAACAAGGTTACAATTAAGAATCGTTATCCTTTGCCTAGAATTGATGATCTTTTCAATGAAATTAAAGGAGCTAATGTGTTCTCTAAAATCGATTTGAAATTTGGCTATCATCAATTTCGAATAGCTGAAGCAGACTTTCATAAACTTGCTTTTTGAACTCGTTATGGGCACTACGAATTCATAGTAGTATCGTTTGGGTTAACGAACGCACCATCAGTATTCATGAGTTTAATGAATGGTGTTTTTCGTACATACCTTGATCACTTTGTCTTGGTATTTCTCGATGATATTTTAGTTTATTCGAGAAACATGAAGGAAAATGAAGAACACTTGAGATAGGTATTGCAATGTTTAAGGGAAAATCAATTGTATGCGAACCTGAAGAAGTGTGATTTCTTTCAAACTGATATTAACTATCTTGGACATGTGATATCTAGTAAAGTTATTGTCGTGGATCCTTCAAAGATCCAAGCTATTGTAGATTGGCCCGCACCTACTAATGTAGGTGAAGTTCATAGTTTTATGGGTCTAGTTGGTTACTATAGGTGGTTTATTGAGGGATTTTCTAGAATTGGTCATCCTATTACTTCTCTTCAGAGAAAAGGAAAGAAGTTTATTTGGACAGAGCATAGTTAGATGGCTTTTCAGACACTTAAAGAAAACTTGACTAATGTGCCTATATTGATTGTTCCTAATCCTACTAAGGATTTTGTGGTTTGCACTAATGCATCCTTAGAAGGTTTGGGAGTAGTTCTGATGCAAGATGGGCATGTGATTGCTTATGAGTCTCGCAAACTCAAAGATCACGAATTAAACTATCCCACTCATGATCTAGAATTAGCTATGGTAGTGCATGCATTAGTTCGTTGGAGGCATTTCTTATTAGGTCATCGTTTTGAACTTCATACTGATCACTGTAGTCTACAATATATTTTCATGCAACCTAACTTGAATGCTAGGCAGAGATGGTGGATGGAGTTCTTGTGTAAGTACGATTTTGAAGTGAGATATGTTCAAGGAAAGGAGAACATAGTGGTTGACACTCTTAGTCATTGTAGACAAGAGATTTCTGCTACTACTCTTGAAGTAGATTTGAGAGATCAAATATTAGCAACACTTCCTACTGATAGATTATATCAGGAAGTAAAGTTGGACATTGAATCTGGTAGACCTTTAGAAGGTTGATTTACAGGGTATGTCCTAGAACCGGATGGTATATTATGGAATTTAGGTCATATTTGTGTACCACATTTCGAGGGTCTTCATACATTAATTATGACTGAAGCTCATTGAGCTCCATACTTAGCTCATCTAGGAGTAAAGAAAATGCATGTTGCTCTTGGGCAATTGTATTTCTGGTCTGGTATGAAATGTGATATTGCTAACTATGTATCGAGATGTCTTGAATGCCAGTGAGTTAAAGCTGAGCATCAACATCCTGCTGGATTATTGCAGCCACATCTCATTCCTAAATGGAAATGGGATATTATATCCATTGACTTTATTGTAGGGTTACCTACGTCATCACGTCGACATGATGCCATTATGGTAACTGTTGACTGATTGACTAAGGTAGCTCATTTCTCACCTATACGATCATCTTACAATGCTTCATCTGTAGCTAGGATATTCATGGAGGACATCGTTAGATTACATGGGATTCCTCGTAGCATTATTTCTGATAGAGATCCTATATTTACCTCAGCCCTATGGACTTCATTACAACATGCTCTAGGTACACAGTTGAACTTTAGTTCAGCGTATCATCCTCAAACCAATGGTCAAATGGAAAGAGTTAATCAAATATTAGAGGATATGCTTAGGATGTACATAATGGACCAACAGTCTCGTTGGGAGGATTGAATCTGGTAGACCTTTAGAAGGTCGATTTGCAGGGTATGTCCTAGAATCGGATGGTATATTACGGCATTTAGGTCATATTTATGTACCACATTTCGAGGGTCTTCGTACATTAATTATGACTGAAGCTCATCAAGCTCCGTACTCAGCTCATCCAGGAGTAAAGAAAATGCATGCTGCTCTTCGGCAATTTTTATTTCTAGCCTAGTATGAAACGTGATATTGCTGACTATGTATCGAGATGTCTTGAATGCCAGCGAGTTAAAGCTGAGCATCAACATCCTGCTGGATTATTGCAGCCACATCTCATTCCTAAATGGAAATGGGATATTATATCCGTTGACTTTATTGTAGGGTTACCTACATCATCATGTCAACATGATGCCATTATGGTAACTGTTGACTGATTGACTAATGTAGCTCATTTCTCACCTGTACGATGATCTTATAATGCATCATCCGTAGCTAGGATATTCATGGAGGACATCGTTAGATTACATGGGATTCCTCGTAGGATTATTTCTGATAGAGATCCTATATTTACCTCAGCTTTATGGACTTCATTACAACATGCTCTAGGTACACAGTTGAACTTTAGTTCAGCATATCATCCTCAAACCGATGGTCAAACAAAAGGAGTTAATCAAATATTAGAGGATATGCTTAGGATGTATGTAATGGACCAACAGTCTCATTGGGAGGATTATCTGAATTTAGTAGAATTTGCTTACAATAATGGATATAAGAGCTCTATAGGTATGCCACCATTTCAGGCATTATACAGTTGTCCTTATCAAACTCTTCTGAGTTGGGATCGACTTGAGGATAGAGTGTTTCTTGGACCCTAGATGCTTCGAGACATGGAGCAACAGGTTGACCGTGTTAGAGAATATTTGATAGCAGCACAAGATAGGCAAAAGAAATATACCGATGCGCATAGGATAGACCAACAGTTTGTTGTTGGTGATAGAGTGTTTCTTCGAGTGCGACCACGAAAGAGTCCTATCCGTTATGGAATAGGCTCTAAGCTTGCGCCTCGTTTCGTTGGGCCATTTGAGGTCTTAGAGAGAATTGGTCCCATGGCGTATTGATTCACCTTACCACCCAGTTTTTCTCGTATTCATGATGTTTTTCATGTGTCAGTTCTTAGACCATATCATCCCGACATTTCTCATGTACTTGATTGGAATGCGTTACAGGTAGAGGATGGGCAGCTGGCTTTGGAACCCATCGCCATTCTACAGCGCCGGACGCTCGGTCTCGGGGGTCGAGACGTTGATCTGGTGAGGGTCCAATGGCATCCTAGTCATGAGGCTTCTGCTACTTGGGAGGATGCAACATGTATGAGGGAACTTTATCCCTATCTGTTCCCAGGCTTTCACGAGCAAGCCTGATCCTAGGGGGGAGGATGTAGTACCCCTCCATTTATGCTTATGTTTTTTGCTGATACGTTTTCACAGTGTTAGACTATGATACTTTGTTTGGATATTTTGATCGCTGGTTTTGAGTGATAGTGGATTTATTCTGTGATATGACGATGCATTGTATGGTGATTACTGTTTTCTGATATGCTTTGAGATAGTGTAGATGTTTATTTTTAGTTGATTATTGCTATGTATATGTTTTGATGGACTAATTGTTATTTAATTCGTTAGTCTAATGTGATGTGTATTGGTGTGGAGAATGGAATTGCATCACTCGCTTGCGAGTGCCCTATGATGTCCGTGATTTTCTCCGCACGGTGTGCCTGTACAATGGTTTATATATATATGCATGTTATTGCTTGGTTGCAGGATTGCAGGTACATGAAACCGACTCCACATGGTTACTCAGGTCTAAGCGTGTCAAGACTCAATGGATATGTTGATTGGGAGGTAGTAGTTTGGTTCATCCTAGTCTAGTCTATAACCCGGTCATAGTACATCGTCTGTTTTAGTTCTAAGTCATAGGTTGTCTTGTATTTTTGTGTTTGGTTTAATTGCTTGAAAGGAAAAATGTCAATTTAAATAATAGTTTATTATGTTTTATTTACTGTTATTTAAATTAAATTTTAATGTGAAAGAAATTACTTTTGCAAGTTATTTAGTTAATTAATTAGTTTGTTTGGTTAAATGATTTGATCATAAAGATTAAATTTATTTAATTAAATAAATTAATTAATTAAATTAAATTGTTTTAGTGTGTGAATAGTTTTATTTGAAATAAAATATTATTTTTGTAGAAATGGCATGCTTTAGTATTAAATATAATTGCAATTTAAAAATTGTTAATTTTAAATAAATAAAATAAATGCATGCAATTTGAATATTTAAATTTAAAATTTAAAATGAATTGAATTCATGCAAATCTTTGAAGGCAAGATTGTTGAGAAGTGGTTAATAGATATTTTGGCACTTCTCGACATGTGTGCAAGTTGCATTTATTGAATTTTGTTGAAGAATTGTTCACAGAGGTTAATTTGGATCTGGAAAACACAGAGGGATTCCATTCTATTTTCTCTTCACGAAAAAATTATCAGTGCCTTTGTTAAATTTTTTTGTATATGCTTTTGGTATATTGGATACTTGTGGAAGTTCTCTGGTTCTTGTTTTGGGAATTGGTTCTCGGGAAAGAATTTGGAAGCAACAGAGGCAACAGAGGCTCTCTTCACCAGTAAGCAAAGGAAAACATGGATTCTTCTTGTAAATTTTATTTTGTTGGTTTTTGATAGGGAATGCTTCTGAAAAGAAATAGGTTTAACTTAAAACCTTGTATTTCTTGCACAAAAATTGTTCTCTGTATTTTGTTTTTTGAAGATTTGATGGATTAAGAATACCTCTGTAGTATTCTCTCTGTAGAAAGTATTTGAATTTTTATGAATGGAGGTTATTTGTTAAAAAGGAAATTGAAAACCTCTAGGGTAAATAAGGATTTGAATGGAAATTTACTGTGCGTGTTTCCTTAAAAACTCTAAAGAAATTTATTATTTCTCTGATTTCCCCACTAAAACCCTGTAGAAATTTTCTTTATTTCACTATAAAGGTACCCTGTGAAATTGTGAATATATATATATATATATTTATATATATATATATATATTTATATTGTATATATTCTCATCATATATAAATTGGAATGTGAAAACCCTTTGATCTGTACAAGAATGTGGAAAAATCTATGAACAGACGGATTGAAATTTTATTTAAAAAAATATACATATTACAAATCACCGTACGGGCGATATTTATTAAAAATCCATTTAAAAAAAAATAATAAATAATTTTTTTTAAAGGTTTTGGGGAGGGTCGAAACCCTCCCCTCACCCCTTATGGGTGGCGCAGCCACCAAGGCTGCACACAGTAGCCACCATGGCTGCTGGGCACAGCCCTGGTAAGGGCTGCAGCCTCCCCACAGGGAGGTTGCGAGCTGCACCCACGGGATTTAGAGTTTTATTTTATTCAAATGTTTAATATGCGCATTTTTAAATGTGAATTTCATTTAAATGTTATTTAATGGAATTTTTATATTATGCGATTTAAATTCGTATGGTTTTATTTAATTTCGATTTGGTTAAAACATATATATATAATATATATTATATGTGTTATATATATTATGTATATTATTATTAATATATATAGTATATATATAATATATATATATACCAGTATAAATAAGATTTGTTTCTTTATTGAAATAAGTTAATATAGTTATTTAAATGAATAATCAAATACCATGATTAGAATGTATTTTTTTATTGTTGGTTATTGTTATGATAAAATGCTTAAATTAGTGAAATTAGTTTTCATTATAAGAATTAAATTATGATATTGGGTAAGTTATAGACTTGATTAAATCTTAGAAGATTAATTTCTCAATTTAATGAATGATTGGATTTAGTAAATCAGAATAGTAGGTGTCTATTTTTCTTTATTTGCATTAAATTGTGTTATTTAATTGGGGCAAATGGGAAATGCTTTAGTTGTACAAGTCTTCCAGACAAATTGTAAATGTGGGGATTGTGATTGTTAAAGTTAATTTCTTGAGTTAGCTAAGGTTGTGTACATGTTATTTGCGTGGTGCTTAAACACCTGATTTTATGAATATAGTCATTGATGAACGTAATGAAAAGTGTAGAATTTCTTGATGTATTTTTGTACACCTTATAAACCTTAGTCAAGAAAACTTAGATTCCTTTGTTATGTTTAGGGGAGTAGCTTTTTGTAAGGGCTGACACACAAAGTGGTGTCAGGGTAACTTACAAAGAGTTAGTAAGTCAGTGATAACTAAATAACATAGTAGTTAGAATTAAAACTTTTAACAAGATGTTTATGCCTCACTTAATGACTCTTGAGTTAGTTCAGTCTTGAGTATAAGATGAGAAGGCCTGGAATGGAAAATCGATGTCTTGTTTCTTCAAAAGATATTCGATTCCGCAATAGTATGCAATAGGGGCCCGGTTTTGTACGAAGTTACCAGGGTAACCCAAGTTGGGGGCCGGAACCTAGGAAGAAACACTAGGGTAACCTTTGCAGTATTGTGATGACACTCCACCTAAAGTAATAGTTAACCTTGTATATGTAGTACATTCAATTATCTTAAATCTGGAAGCAATGTAACCATCAGTTAATTATGTACTAGTGTCTAGGGTTAGTAGATTATGTCTAGGTAACCATATTACTATCTCCTAGCATAGGGGGGTGGACCTATGGGTACCACATGGTTGGGTGGAATGTGCACGTTACTCCGTTGGGTCCCTAGTTTGTGATCATGGCATCAAGAGCTTCATGGATGGAGAGCTCGCACTTGGAAACTTATATGTGAATCTTCTTTGTAAATTGTAAATCTTGTATTTGAAAATATCCCTCAATTGTATATGAGGTGAACAATGTAAATGTAATTGTAATTATTATTGAACTACCTCATCAGATGGATGAGTATTGTATATTTTATCAAATGCAATGTAAGGAAACATATTTGTACTTTATATTATCTTGAATAGAATTCAATGTTATGTAATGTTTATCTTTTTGTTAATGTTAATTAATATGTGCAATGTGAAATACTAAAGTCGTCTATGCAAACTCAAAGTAGTGTAAGGTCTCGTAACTTAATGAATGTATGCAACTAATTAACTTAATAACTATAAAAAAAAAATTATTGCACCTTTATGACACAATTGCAACATTCATTAGGTTATTATGATGGGGCATTACAGATTGTTATCAGAGCCAAGGTTACAAACACTGGACGCTCTGGGTAATTGCGAGCCCATTAGGTTGACCTAGTATGTAGTGTTGCAAACTATTAGCCTTCGTTGAATAGTATCTAAGACTCATTATTGTTATGTGTACGAACATGCCCAGGCAAGGTGGAAGCTGTCGTGGTAGAGGTTGAGGCGGAGGCCAAGGGCCAATCCCTCAGGTTACTCCCCCTCTGAGTCCCCATCACAGTGATCAGGCAGAATAGTTGGATCAAAGGAATGAGGGACAAAATCCCGAATAGTCAGGAGTAGAGGGTTCACAAATACATCCATTATTAGAGGAGGTCCTGGCTCGTCTTGGACCTAGACAGGAAGATGAGTAGGAGGTTGTCAGAGAGAGGGATAGATCTCCTAGGAGAGTGGATGACTCAGTACATCAGGATGCTATTACTGTTGGACACATGAGGGACTTATTGAGGGCATGCCCTCCTACCTTTGATGGTATAGAAGGTGGATTAGAGGCTGAGACTTGGCTACTAGATTTGGGTAGATGCTTCATCATGCACCCTTACGGTAGCAATACCCGTGAAAGATGCGCTATTATGCATTTGAGAGGATTCACCTCTACTTGGTGGTGACTGGAGGAGCAGAAGCTCCATTTGGATATTGGGTCAGTGTCTTGGGAGCTATTTTTTGAGAGGTTTAGAGCACGATTCCTATCGGAACACTAGAGGCAGTGACGGGCTGACGATTTCCATGATCTACGTCAGTTTGCTCTTTCTGTAGAGCAATATGAATGTAGGTTCTATGAACTCAAGCAGTATGTTGGTATTGGCAATGATGAGCCTATGCTAGTACAACACTTTATCAGGGGTTTGAATGCCCGCATTAGTGGTGGTGTCAGAGTCTTTGAGCCAAAGACTATAGAAGTTGCAGTGGAGAAGGCTCGCATAGTAGAGGAGAACCTTGTTATGGCTTTAGCAGGACACATAGGAGTATAGATTGGCAGTGCTCCTACAATAGGTTTTAGTCCCCGGGGCGGACAGGCACAGACAGGTGGTTCCTCTAGGAACCAACGGACACCCATAAAGGGTGGGCAGCAAAAACAACAACGAACACCTCAAAAGAACAATAATCCACAACCACAACAAGGTTATAGTCCTCAAACAGGAAAGGGTCACAACTGGTGGTGCAACAAGTGCAATAGGTAGGATCAGCCTATGTAGAGTGCTCAGTCTACTGTCAGTAGGGGTAGTTTCCAGCAATCCAATGCACCTTTGGGTGGCAGAGGATTCGGTAGAGGAACCAGTTGTTACTCATGTGGGTAGCAAGGACACATAGCTAGGCAGTGTCTGATGAGAGGTTCTACTAGTTTTGGGCCTCGACCTACAGTTTCAGAGCCTATAGTGGGTGATGCAGGACAATCACATACAGTATATGTTGCGGTTAATGACCGCCAAGCTAATCACCAGAACACAGTGGTCGAAACTTCAAGTAAGTTACATGGTGTTAGTGTTTCCATTCTTTTTGATTCCGGAGCCACTGACTCCTTTATTTCACCGACCATCATTGAACGTTGTGGTCTTGTGGTGGTACAGCAAGGTGGTAAGTGGCAGGTTGAATTTGCCTCTCGAGTGAAAGTAGTTGGAGAAAACTTGGTACATAATTGTGAACTTAAAATTGGTACGTTAACTACCTTAGTAGATTTATATGTTACACCTTTAGGATCATATGACATAGTTTTAGGTATGGATTGGTTAGCATCTTATCATGCTGTAATTCACTGTCGACTTAAGATAGTTAGTTGCATTAATGATTTAGGTGCGAAAGTGGAAATCATAGGTGTTCAAAGACCTATCTCTTTGTAGATGATATCTGCTATGCAATTAAAGAGATGCCTTTGTCAGGGTTGTCAACTATTTGCAACAACAGTTACTGATTTGGAAGAGGGTGAGAGTCGAGAGGCATCTCTTGATGATCATCCTATTCTTAGGGATTCCGCTGACGTGTTTCTAGATGATATACCTAGAATGCCACTGAAGAGGGATATTGACTTTAGAGTTGACCTAGTTCCTGGAGCTAAGCCTATATCTAGAGCTCCATATAGAATGACGACTCAGGAGTTAGAGGAACTTCGTATCTAGTTGGAGGAATTATTAGAAAAAGGATTCATTCATCCTAGTGTTTCCCCTTGGGGAGCACCTGTCATCTTCGTAAAGAAGGAAAAATCTCTTAGGCTGTGCATTGATTATCGTCAATTGAACAAGGTTACGATTAAGAATTGTTATCCTTTGCCTAGAATTGATGATCTTTTCGATCAAATTAAGGGAGCTAATGTGTTCTCTAAAATCGATTTGAAATCTGGCTATCATCAATTGTGAATAGCTTAAGTAGACATTCATAAACCTGCTTTTTGAACTTGTTATGGGCACTACAAATTTACAGTAGTACCGTTTGGGTTAACGAACGCACCATCAGTATTCATGAGTTTAATGAATAGTTTTTTTCGTACATACCTTGATCGCTTTGTCCTGGTATTTCTCGATGATATTTTAGTTTATTCGAGAAACATGAAGGAACATGAAGAACACTTGAGACATGTATTGCAATGTTTAAGGGAAAATCAATTGTATGTGAACCTGAAGAAGTGTGATTTCTTTCAAACTGAGATTACATATCTTGGACATGTGATATCTGGTAAAGGTATTATCGTGGATCCTTCAAAGATCCAAGCTATTGTAGATTGGCCCACACCTACTAATGTAGGTGAAGTTCATAGTTTTATGGGTCTAGCTGGTTACTATAGGCGGTTTATTGAGGGATTTTCTAGAATTGGTCATCCTATTACTTCTCTTCAGAGAAAAGGAAAGAAGTTTATTTGGACAGAGCATAGTTAGATGGCTTTTCAGACACTTAAAGAAAACTTGACTAATGTGCCTATATTGATTGTTCCTAATCCTACTAAGGATTTTGTGGTTTACACTAATGCATCCTTAGAAGGTTTGGGAGTAGTTCTGATGCAAGATGGGCATGTGATTGCTTATGAGTCTCGCAAACTCAAAGATCACGAATTAAACTATCCCACTCATGATCTAGAATTAGCTGTGGTAGTGGATGCATTAGTTCATTGGAGGCATTTCTTATTAGGTCATCGTTTCGAACTTCATACTGATCACTGTAGTCTACAATATATTTTCATGCAACCTAACTTGAATGCTAGGCAGAGATGGTGGATGGAGTTCTTGTGTGAGTACGATTTTGAAGTGAGATATGTTCAAGGAAAGGAGAACATAGTGGTTGACACTCTTAGTCATCGTAGACATGAGATTTCTGCTACTACTCTTGAAGTAGATTTGAGAGATCAAATATTAGCAACACTTCCTACTGATAGATTATATTAGGAAGTAAAGTTAGACATTGAATCTGGTAGACCTTTAGAAGGTCGATTTACAGGGTATGTCCTAGAACCGGATGGTATATTATGGAATCTAGTTCATATTTATGTACCACATTTCGAGGGTCTTCATACATTAATTATGACTGAAGCTCATTGAGCTCCATACTTAGCTCATCTAGGAGTAAAGAAAATGCATGTTGCTCTTGGGCAATTGTATTTCTGGCTTGGTATGAAATGTGATATTGCTAACTATGTATCGAGATGTCTTGAATGCCAGCGAGTTAAAGCTGAGCATCAACATCCTGCTGGATTATTGCAGCCACATCTCATTCCTGAATGGAAATGGGATATTATATCCGTTGACATTATTGTAGGGTTACCTACGTCATCACGTCGACATGATGCCATTATGGTAATTGTTGACTGATTGACTAAGGTAGCTCATTTCTCACCTGTACGATCATCTTACAATGCTTCATCTGTAGCTAGGATATTCATGGAGGACATCGTTAGATTACATGGGATTCCTCGTAGGATTATTTCTGATAGAGATCCTATATTTACCTCAGCCCTATGGACTTCATTACAACATGCTCTATGTACATAGTTGAACTTTAGTTTAGCGTATGATCCTCAAACCAATGGTCAAATGGAAAGAGTTAATCAAATATTCGATGATATGCTTAGGATGTACACAATGGACCAACAGTCTCATTGGGAGGATTGAATCTGGTAGACCTTTAGAAGGTCTATTTGTAGGGTATGTCCTAGAACCGGATGGTATATTACAGCATTGAGGTCATATTTATGTACCACATTTCGAGGGTCTTCGTACGTTAATTATGACTGAAGCTCATCAAGCTCTGTACTCAGCTCATCCAGGAGTAAAGAAAATGCATGCTGCTCTTTGGCAATTGTATTTCTGGCCTAGTATGAAATGTGATATTGCTGACTATGTATCGAGATGTCTTGAATGCCAGCGAGTTAAAGCTGAGTATCAACATCCTACTGGATTATTGCAGCCACATCTCATTCTTGAATGGAAATGGGATATTATATCCATTGACTTTATTGTAGGGTTACCTACGTCATCACATCAACATGATTGCATTATGGTAACTATTGACTAATTGACTAAGGTAGCTCATTTCTCACCTGTACGATTATCTTACAATGCTTCATCCGTAGCTAGGATATTCATGGAGGACATTGTTAGATTACATGGGATTCCTCGTAGGATTATTTCTGATAGAGATCCTGTATTTACCTCAGCCCTATGGACTTCATTACAACATGCTCTAGGTACACAGTTGAACTTTAGTTTAGTGTATCATCCTCAAACCGATGGTCAAATGGAAGGAGTTAATCAAATATTAGAGGATATGCTTAGGATGTATGTAATGGACCAACAGTCTCATTGGGAGAATTATCTGTATTTAGTAGAATTTGCTTACAATAATGGATATCAGAGCTCTATAGGTATGCCATCATTTCAGGCATTATACGGTTGTCCTTGTCGAACTCTTCTGAGTTGGGATCGACTTGAGGATAGAGTGTTACTTGGACCTGAGATGCTTCGAGACATGGAGCAACAGGTTGACCGTATTAGAGAATATTTGATAGCAGCACAAGATAGGCAAAAGAAATATGCCGATGCGCATAGGATAGACTGACAGTTTGCTGTTGGTGATAGAGTGTTTCTTCGAGTGCGACCGCGAAAGAGTCCTATCCGTTATGGAAAAGGCTCTAAGCTTGCACCTCATTTCGTTGGGCCATTTCAGGTCTTAGAGAGAATTGGTCCCATGGCGTATCGATTCACCTTACCACCTAGTTTGTCTCGTATTCATGATGTTTTTCATGTGTCAGTTCTTAGACAATATCATCCCGACATTTCTCATGTACTTGATTGGAATGCATTACAAGTAGAGGACGGGCAGCTAGCTTTGGAGCCCATGGCCATTCTACAGTGCTAGACCCTCGATCTCGGGGGTCGAGATGTTGATTAGGTGAGGGTCCAATGGGATCCTAGCCATGAGGCTTCTGCTACTTGGGAGGATGCGACATGTATTAGGGAATTTTATCCCTATCTGTTCGTAGGCTTTCATGAGCAAGCCTGATCGTAGGGGGGAGGATGTAGTACCCCACCATTTATGCTTATGTTTTTTGCCGATACGTTTTCACAGTGTTAGACTATGATACTTTATTTGGCTATTTTGATCATTGGTTTTGAGCGATAGTGGATTTATTCTGTGATATGATGATACATTGTATGGTGATTACTGTTTTCTGATATGCTTTGAGATAGCGTAGATGTTTATTTTCAGTTGATTATTGCTATGTATATGTTTTGATGGACTAACTATTATTTAATTTGTCAGTCTGATGTGACATGTATTGGTGTGGAGAATGGAATCGCATCACTCGCTTGCGAGTGCCCTGTGATGTCCATGATTTTCTCCGCACGGTGTGCTTGTACAATGGTTTATATATATATGCATGTTATTGCTTGGTTGTAGGATTGCAGGTACATGACACCGACTCCACCTGGTTACTCAGGTCTGTGCGTGTCAAGACTCAATGGATACGTTGATTGGGAGGTAGTAGTTTGGTTCATCCTAGTCTAGTCTATAACCCAGTCATAGTACATCATCTGTTTTAGTTCTGAGTCATAGGTTGTCTTGCATTTTTCTGTTTGGTTTAATTGCTTGAAAGGAAAAATGTCAATTTAAATAATAGTTTATTATTATTTATTTACTGTTATTTAAATTAAATTTTAATGTGAAAGAAATTAGTTTTGCAAGTTATTTAATTAATTAATTATTTTGTTTGGTTAAATGGTTTGATCATAAAGATTAAATTTATTTAATTAAATAAATAAATTAATTAAATTAAATTGTTTTAGTGTGTGAATAGTTTTATTTAAAATTAAATATTATTTTTGTGGAAATGGCATGCTTTATTATTAAATATAATTGCAATTTGAAAATTGTTAATTTTAAATAAATAAAATAAATGCATGCAATTTGAATATTTAAATTTAAAATTTAAAATGAATTGAATTCATGCAAATCTTCGAAGGCAAGATTGTCGAGAAGTGGTTAATAGATATTTTGGCACTTCTCGACATGTGTGCAAGTTGCATTTATTGAATTTTATTGAAGAATTGTTCACGGAGGTTAATTTGGAACTGGAAAACACAGAGGGATTCCATTCTATTTTCTCTTCACGAAAAATTTATCAGTGCCTTTGTTAAATTTTTCTGTATATGCTTTTGGTATATTGGATACTTGTGGAAATTCTCTGGTTCTTTTGGGAATTGGTTCTCGGGAAAGAATTTGGAAGCAACAGAGGAAACAGAGGCTCTCTTCACCAGTAAGCAAAGGAAAACAGGTATTCTTCTTGTAAATTTTATTTTGTTGGTTTTTGAAAGGGAATGCTTCTAAAAAGAAATTGGTTTAACTTAAATCCTTTTATTTTTCACATAGAAATTGTTCTCTGTATTTTTCTTTATGAAGATTTGATGGATTAAGAATACCTCTGTAGTATTCTCTCTGTAGAAAGTATTTGAATTTTTATGAGTGGAATTTATTTGTTAAAAGGGAAATTGAAAACCTCTGGGGTAAATAAGGATTTGAATGGAAATTTACTGTGCTTGTTTCCTTAAAAACTCTGAAGAAATTTATTATTTCTCCGATTTCCCCACTAAAACCCTGTAGAAATTTTCTTTATTTCCCTATAAAGGTACTCTGTGAAATTGTGAGTATATATATATATTTATATTTTATATATTCTCATCATATATAAATTGGAATGTGAAAACCCTTTAATATGTACAAGAATATGGAAAAATCTATGTACAAACGGATTGAATTTTATTTAAAATATATATATATATATTACGAATCACCATACGAGCGATATTTATTAAAAATCTATTTTTAAAAAAATAATAAATATATTTTTTTAAAGGTTTTGGGGAGGGCCGAAACCCTCCCCTCACCCCTTATGGGTGGCGCAGCCACCAAGGCTATGCACAACAGCCACCATGGCTATTGGGCGCAGCCCTGGTAAGGGTCGCGGCCTCCCCATAGGGAGGTCGCGAGCTGTGCCCAGGGGATTTAGAGTTTTATTTTATTCAAATGTTTAATATGCGCGTTTTTAAATGCGAATTTCATTTAAATGTTATTTAATTTAATTTTTATATGATGCGATTTAAATTCCTATGGTTTTATTTAATTTTGATTTGGTTAAAACATATATATATATAAATAAGATTTTTTTCTTTATTTAAGTAAGTTAATATAGTTATTTAAATGAATAATCAAATACCATGATTAGAATGTATTTTTTTTATTGTTGGTTATTGTTATGATAAAATGCTTAAATTAGTGAAATTAATTTTCATTATAAGAATTAAATTGTGATATCAAGTAAGTTATAGACTTGATTAAATCTTAGAAGATTAATTTCTCAATTTAATGAATGATTGGATTTAGTAAATCCGTATAGTAGGTGTCTATTTTTCCTTATTTGTGTTAAATTGTGTTATTTAATTGGGGCAAACAGGAAATGCTTTAGTTGTACAAGTCTTCCAGACCAATTTTAAATGTGGGGATTGTGATTGTTAAAGTTAATCTCTTGAGTTAGCTAAGGTTGTGTACATGTTATTTGCGTGGTGCTTAGACACCTGATTCTATGAATATAGTCATTGATGAATGTAATGAAAAGTGTAGAATTTCTTGTTGTATTTCTATACACCTTATAAACCTTAGTCAAGAAAACTTAGATTCCTTTGTTATGTTTAAGGGAGTGGCTTTTTTTAAGGGCCGATACACAAAGTGGTGTCAGGGTAATGTACAAAGAGTTAGTAAGTTAGTGATAACTAAATAACACAATAGTTAGAATTAAAACTTTTAACAAGATGTTTATGCCTCACTTAATGACTCTTGAGCTAGTTCAGTCTTGAGTATAAGATGAGAAGGCCTGGAATGGAAAATCGATGTCTTGTTTCTTCAAAAGATATTTGATTCTGCAATAGGGGTCGGGTTTCGTAAGAGGTTACCAGGGTAACCCAAGTTGGGGGCCGGAACCTAAGAAGAAACACCAGGGTAACCTTTGCAGTATTGTGATGACACTCCACCTAAAGTAATAGTTAACCTTGTGTATGTAGTACATTCAATTATCTTAAATCTGGAAGCAATGCAACCATTAGTTAGTTATGTACTAGTGTCTAGGGTTAGTAGATTATGTCTAGGTAACCATATTACTATCTCCTAGCACGGGGGTTGGACCTATGGGTACCACATGGTTGGGTGGAATGTGCACCTTACTCTGTTGGATCCCCAATTTGTGATCATGGCATTGAGAGATTCATGGATGGAGAGCTCGCACTTGGAAACTTATATGTACATCTTCTTTGTAAATATTAAATCTTGTATTTGAAAATATCCCTCAATTGTATATGAGGTGAACAATGTAAATGTAATTGTAATTATTATTGAACTACCTCATCAGATAGATGAGTATTGTATATTTTATCAAATGCAATGTAAGGAAACATATTTATACTTTATATAATATCTTGAATAGAATTCAATGTTATGTAATGTTTATCTTTTTGTTAATGTTAATTAATATGTGCAATGCATAATACTAAAGTCGTCTATGGAAACTCAAAGTAGTGTAACGTCTCGTAACTTAATGAATGTATGCAACTAATTAACTTAATAACTATAAAAAAAAAAATTATTGCACCTTTATAACAAAATTGCAACATTCCTTAGGTTATTATGATGGGGCATTACACTCATCATTTGAAATTGACTAAGGAGATGTGTGTAAGGACACGAGAGGAGGAAGAAAAAATGTCCAAGGTACCATATGCTTTAGCTGTAGGTAGTTTAATGTATGCCATGGTATGCACAAGACTAGATATTGTACATGTTGTAGGAGTTCTTAGTAGGTATATGAGTCATCCCAGATTGGAGAAATTGAATATAGTAAAATGGGTTCTCGGGTATTTGAGAGGTACGTCCAGGCTATGTGCAGGATCATGATGGGCCAAAAAGTGGCGATATGTAGTGATATGATGGCCCATGTGGCTGACAACTTTTTTTTACCCAAAATTGATGAAATGAAAAGGGTTTTAAAGGAGATTCTCAAATTTCCACCAATATAAATTATGCTTTAATTTGAATTTAATAAATTATTATTATTCATTTTCTATTTGAATTACAACTAAAGTCTTGATTGATAGGCTAATTGAAAAACATCTATAGCTTTCAAACAATATCACATTTTTAAAATCCAAAACATGTGTCACATTCTATGTTTCACATACTATAGGATTAAAAAAAGAAAAATTGAATTTCATAGAGTTTTGACCAAGTTAAGGTGGTCAGACATACAAGTATTTATATTTTTAAAAAGTTGTAATAATAAATTCATAATTAATTATTTACATGGAAAAAAATTACAAAAAAATTTGCATCACATCAGGACATGAGTCCTCTACTTATATCTAAAATATTATAAAAAAAATTATCTTTTTATTATGGTTAGGGTGGTCAGACATACACCTACTCCTTATTTTTTCACTGAAATTTAAGTACTATTCCGTTGAAATTTCAAATTTTCACCAAATAGATTTTTTATGTTTTGAAATATACCTAGTAGTTTAGAAACTACATTCAATTTTATAAAAATTCTATTCTTACATATTTTTGAAATAATATAGATAAATTATTCAAATTTTTACATCAAGTTGCCTAACCCTGATTTTTCTAAATTTTTTGCCACTTAAGGGCCTATTTTTTCCATGATGATCCTGCACATACCCTCCAATAAATGTTTATGTTTTGGGGGCTCTAATACATATTTAGTAGGTTATGTAGACTTAGATTTGGCAGGGGATATTGATACTAGGTGGAGTACTACAAGTTATGTCTTTACTATAGGCAGGACAACAGTAAGTTGGATCTCATGATTGAAAAAGGTGGTTGCTTTATCCACCATGAAGGCAGAGTATGTAGCTGCAATAAAGGAAAGCAAGGAGATGATATGGCTGCAATCTTTCATGGAAGAATTGGGAAAACAACAAGCCAACAATTATTTGTTTATAGATAGCCAGAGTGGCATACATCTTGCAAAGAATTCTTCCTTGCATTCAAAGACCAAACACATACAGTTGAGGTATCACTTCATTTAGTCAGTGTTTGATGATGGATAGTTAAGGCTAGAAAAGATACATATAGATGACAATCCAACAGATATGCTTACAATGGCAGTGCCAAGGGAGAAGTTGAGCTCCTCTTCAACTTCGATTGGTCTTCAAGACTAAAAATGATAAAATCAAAACAACAGGTTCTAGGGTGCTTATTTCTAGCGGAAGCTATAGGGTCAATGATATTATGATTAGTCTCCAAGTGGGAGGTGATATGGGATGGAGTCTGATCAATCTCCAAGTGGGAGATTGTTGGTATATGGAGCGTAATTAGACTCGAAGTTTAAATTTCCCCCACTTTTATTGGCATGGTTTCCCCCCAAATTATTTAACATGATCAAGGAGCAGCGTCCCTTGCGGGGTCCAGGAGCATAAAGGCATTAGGTGTTACTTTTCTATTGCCTGACATAAAAACCCTAATTTTGTAACCAGCATTAGTCTTGATGAAAGGCTAAGCATTTGGATTTCTATTGACATTGTATTGTAGCATTTGCAGTGGTATTGAGTTGCAAGGATTACTGGTTGTAATCGGTTTGATTTACTAGATAATAATGTTGGAATCTTTGTTGGTGGATGTATCCCAAGTTTGGGTGAACCGCATTAAATAATGTCTCTTCCTATTATTATTTTTGTGTTTTTACATTTCTCTATTTAATCTTTATTTGTATTTAATTGACATCTTCTGCATACAATTCCTAATAGAATCTGGTGAATGTTTTGTCATACTTCTCTATGATTTTAATGCATCCCCATTGCCATGGTAATATGTTTATTTTCAGAAAGAAAATATTGTTTTGCATGACAGGCCGCAGCCTTCATCCATACCATCTGGATATTTTCATTTGAACTTCCAGAAAGAGGGTTTTAAACCCAAGCATGTAGGTTACTATTTTATGGAAAACATAGAAAACAAAGGCTCAATATCACCATAAAGCTATAGGCTCACTATATTTGAAACCCTAGTCAGTTTGATGCTTTTGAAAATTGCATTCTCTGCTTCTATGAGTAAAAGGCTGCTCTTTTAGGCCTCTATTTGTAGGGTTTGGTTTTTCCCTCTTTTTGAAACAGGTCATGGTAACTCCATTATGCATTGGATCAAGAAAAAATGGAGAAATCTCCCCACACTATGGCTTGTCATCAATGGGTCTGTACTATTAATATTGAGAGATTTCTTTTCATTTAACCATAATGAGACTCTTTTTATATAGAAACCCTAACTCGATGGCTTACATCCCTTTGTATAGAAACCTTAAGATACCGAGAACATGGGTATTCACATGATATAGTTATAGCTTGGCCTTGGCTCATCAAATACTTAAAATATATTTTTTTTTGTGTGCTATTGAAACTTTTTTATTTATTTTTAAGCATGTTTTAAATGTTGCCTCCAGTAAAGTGAAATTGGAAGACTATCCTTACCTTGTTTTTTGATTATAAGACAAATCTAAAAAACATGGTATCCATGTCTATCTCTGTTATTTTGAGAGCACTATTGATTCAAAGACACATGCTTTTGTTCATGATACTCTTTCATTTTTCCATGATATGATGCTTTCATGAAACCATCTTGCTCACCCTTTGGTACTTTAAATTCCACTTGACAACACTATGTTTCTATGCACTATCTATGATGTTAGAACTAGGAGTTCTATAAAAAAAAGCAATAGCTCATCATATAAGCTTATTTATATGACTCTATTTCTTTGATATAGTCTTTTGGCTCTGCACTCATAATGTTGGTATCTCTTTCCAATGCTTTCAAATGCTCACTCATTTGTTGACTATCATGATCATGCCCTCCATGCATTACGATTACTATGACCATTCTTAATGTAGATGGTTGCTCCATTGGAATGCAAGAAAACAATAATGAATGCATTGTGTTCTTCATATGCGCTTCAATAGCATTGACTTTGAATTCATGAATGAAAACTACTCCTTCAATGGTCATTGTATGGAAAGTGAAAAGGTGAGAAACATAAAAAAATCATATTGTCTTTCGATTTTGCATAGAAATTTTTAGAAATCTTTTGGATGCCTTCATTGAATTCACATTGCATGTTTATATGATAACCCTTTAAGGGTATTATATAACTATCCTTCAATGGCTACATGTTTAACTTACAATGCATCTCTTCATTTTCAAATGTATGTCATTAAGGCTTTCATCTGCATCATTGTGTAGTTGTGAATCACTGTTATGGAGGCAACTACCTTGAAGACTTGGAAATCATAATCTCATGCTTAAAAACCACCCATACTGAAAGTTACAGCTTCCCATTGTAAAATTTCATTTGATGTTTGACATTTGTATAGATTAAGTGATCAAGCTAGTCTGAGAGGTAGTTGTCATGATGTCAATTCTTTATATTTGACTTGGATACTTTTGTACAATCATAGCTTGTTTGTCCCTATCATGTTACTATCCTCCATTTACAAATTCATCCATGGGCTCCATTTGCAAGATTAGATATCACTGGTGACTGTCACCAAACAATTTGTATAGATCATAGGCTTTGCATTTTGTTGTCTTTCATTGTTCAATGTATACTATAATGATTTGAAAACATAAAATAGGTGTATGATGTCTTCCATAATATAAACAAATATTTTGGAACCATAATCCTTTCTAGCACTTCTAGGGTTTCTCACCTAAAAGGAGAAAGAAGGGCCAAAATAGGCAATGTTACACTCAAAATCAATGCAAGAATGAATGGAAAATGGATATAATATTCCTATATGAAATGTTTGAATGTAAGAAACTAATAAAAGAAATGACTTATTAATACAAAATCTAAGAAATGTGACTTGTTTGAAAACACATTATGATATACAAAAATTCCTAGAAATGAAAGTAAACTGTAATAGAAACTGAATGTGTGCACTTGAGAAATTTTTGGAGATTGGAAATGGATTTTGAAATGTTGTTGATGCTAGAAATTTGGCCTACAGGGACTCATTCACCCTTCTAGGTGAATTAGTCCTAGTTTTGAGAAACTATCCTAGAATCTATTTCAGACAAATGGGTATCCAAAAATGTAGAAAACAAAAATTAGGCTTGGCAGTGGGACTCATTCACCACTAATGGTGAATGAGTCCACTTATGAATTTCTAAAGATTCAAAAGTGGAAACAGGTTCCTTCAATCCACACTTTTTATTTCTTCAGGTGTCTGGTTATGAAACTATCAAATTTGGGCCTAAAAGTAACTTTTTGTTGATATTTTGTCTTATCCAATGGACAGATGACTTGAAAAACTTTTCAACTTGATCTTTAATGATTTTCAAGCCTTGAAGATGCTTAAATCTGCAAACACACAAGACAAGGAGGATAAATGTTGGATGTTAGTGCATGGGGGTTTGCCTTGGTCAAACCCCTTTTTAGGTAATTAAACCAAATGAAGAAATAAGATGAAGCATGAACATGAAATGAAGGAATTAGTACCTTTCCATGATGATAAATCCTAGATTGCTGCAACACTATGAAGAATCTTCCCTTGAATGTTTGAAAAATGTTATCTTGTTGACTTGAAGTGATAAAACCCTAGCTTACTTGGCTTGAGATAGAAGAAAAATGATGAATGAAGTTAAGTTATGATGAATTAGGGTTTAGAAAATTATATTTATAGGAAATTCACTTTATTTACCCATTAATTGGATCCATGAGGCCGGCATGGAGAAAAATTAAACTTAAAACCTAATTTTTCTAGCTCAACCTCAAAAATGGGTCAAAAGGGACTCATTTGCCATAATGAGAAAATCAGCCCCACCTAGATGGGACTAATTCACCCCTAATGGTGAATGGGTTCCATAGGGTCCATTTTTGCTAGCTAGAGTGTCAAGAAGTAAGAAAATCAAGTTTATATGATGACTATGTTAGTTATTTCATCAAATTAAGCCTCAGGATGCACAATATGGGGTCATAGGGGCCTCTTAATGATGATGTGAAGGTTGATTAGGGATTGGGACACAAAATTCAATGTGAAAGTGTGATTAAATATAGTTTACAACACTAAAATGAGGTCCACTTAGCCTAGAAAGGCACAATATCCAATGTGAATGTGTAAGACACACTACAACACTAGATTATCATTAAGTTTATTTTACAAGCCTTCTAGATTTATGTTAGGATGCAATTAAATATATTTATAATTTTGAATTAAGGAAAAATAGGTTCATTAAATCTAGAAAAGTTTGAAAGTCTTTTACAACACTTTACACACCTTTACAAGAAATTGTTAGATGTATTTTATTTAGTTTGCAAGGGTCGAAGACCAAGTGTGGATGTGCAAAACACCTCACAACACTAAATTAGGGCCTTATTAAGTCCAATTTATCATCAATTTTTCCCAAATCAAGCAAGAAAAAATGGATACTTTTTCCATGTCCACATTTAGCCCCCACTTTAGTGAGAGGATGAACTTGCTTCAAACTCACATTAAAGTAGACATTCAAGAGAGGTCCAATCATACCAATGTGGATGGTCTAGGATAACAAAGATCAAAGGAGGTTGTGCAAGCCCCCAAGATTCAAGATCCTAAATCAAACTAGCATGACTGCAAAAGGACACACACAAGGTGAATGATATGCAGCAAAAAAAGATATGCAATCATGCAATGGAAAGAACTAGAAGGAAGATATAAATGAAATTGAAGTGGATCAATCTTCAACCATTTTTCCAACTAGTTGTGGATCAGATCTAGGTTGTTTTTCCAAAAAGAAAAATGCATACTCACTATGGGGTGATGGAACTCTTGGATGTATGTCGAGTGAGAAGTCCCAAAGGATAAAGCATACACTAGTTGGTATTGTTTAAAATTGAGGTGTTTATGTAGCTTAATAATTTGTAAAACTATTATACTTGTTGACGGCAATATGTATTCTTTGTTACATATTCTTTATGGATGATTATTTGATTAATTCATTTTATCATTTGTAGAATGAAGATAGAAGTTGTAGAAGAATTAGAGAAGATATTAGAAGATACACAACATATACCATGGAGAAACCCTTTCGGGAAAAAAATCCACCAAGAATCAATGCATTATTTATTCTCTAAAGTAGATTACAATAATTCCAATTCTTCATTGAGATTTTTCTTTTTCCTTCAACAAATCTTCTTCGCAACTTGTAATTGAATACTGATAATAACTCTCTTTAACTTGCTTGAGATAAATAGGCTTTGATCAACTTTGTAAACTCCAATTGAGTTACAATTACAATGCTCAAGCCCTATCTCTAAAAGGTATGCCTATCTCTTCCAAGTAGAGTTTAACCATGAAGAACAGTGCCAAATCATCATCTTCATCCATTTGGGCATCCCAAACTGAAGTACTAACTCAACCATTATTTTGTAAATATCTTCAAGGATTTATCCGCAAAGTAGGAACCCAAGAGTGGGCCCATTTAACTTAGCCTTTTGAAATATATTCACATGCAAATGAGTTAATTCCAAGAAGCCAACTTGGGCACCCAAAGTGGGTCCAAGTCATTTTCTATTAACTAAATCATCTCTCTCCACCATTCATGCAAGAATGGTCATCCCATGTTAACTAAAGGAAGTCACCTATTATATGTCATGCAACTCAAGTCATTAGTCATGCATTCAAAGTTAATTAAAATCAACTAGAATTCAACTAAACTAACTGAAGATAACTAAACCATAACTAAACTGAACTGAACTAAACTGAAGTGAACTAAACTAAAGTTATTTTGAACTGAACTGAGCTTCATGCATATAAACATCAAACTCTAACTCCTAGGATCTTTGCATCCATTCAAAAGTATTATCTTTTATTCCAAATAGTTAACTTAACTCAAGGTGAGTGTCACCTACCATGTGCTCCTATTATTTAGGAACCCATCTTGGACACCCTTGCATGCTCCTATCATTTAGAATAAATTACAAATGTCAATTGACATGATTATTTGATCCAAAATTAATCTCTCTCTAATCCTAGTGTTTGATAACACTTTCCAAGGACTTAGAAAACACATGAAATAAATAATGTTTAGGATTGCAATTAAATGACATCCTATTTCCAACATTCTCCCACTTTACATTATACATATCAGTTATTCTAAACAAGGAATAATTATAAAACAAGTACAAAACTTAAGGAAAACGGCCTTCCTGCACCAACTAATCAATGCATGCAAACTTCAAATGCAACTTGAATAATCATGAAGCTTCAAGAAAATAATTAAAACTAAGAGAACTTATCTAAAGGAACTAGTTTACATAAGATAATCTGTAACATTAATTAAAGTGTCAAATTTCTCAATTAATACCTTCCCACTCTCAACCATTTCTTGCACAAAGTGATACTTAACATCAACATGCTTAGTACGAGCATGATACATAGGATTTTTGGCTAAACAAATAGCACTTTGACTATCACATTCAAGTTTAACTTACTTGAAATTAACACCAATACCTTTCCCAAGTCTCTAGAACCAAACTGGATTTTCGAAGGCATGTGTAACCACCAAGTGTGTTGAACTCACATTCAACCAAGGTGTAGGCTCCTTGGTCTTTTTTGTTGGAAAATTTTTCTTGATAGTAACCATTCTAACAAATGTCTCTAGCCATAAGAGAACTCAAGCCTCACCTATTTCTCCAAGTATCCATGAGGACCTGTAACCAACCAATCCATGCCAAACTCCAAATGCAACATAGCACTATCATGAAGTAATCTAACCATATCCTCCTAGGAGATCACATGCACCATAACATATATAAACATCCTAGTCTCAAGAGAACCATTCCAAAATCTAAATGCAACAAGAGTAAACCATGACATAATAACAACCACTCTAAACCAAGAAAAAACCATATCCCCAATCACATGAGGATAACCTTACCAATGATGCATCCATGTCACTACCAACAACTCCCACTAAACTATGATACAAAGTCACACATGGCATCGTGAATACCATCCTCTTCATCAAGATCACTATATCCTACCAAAGCTCTCATTGAACTATGATGCCATGCTATACATGGCAACAAGATAAAAATCA
>VDFB02358134.1:17394722-17503993 GCA_007258455.2 Sequoia sempervirens | reverse complement strand
GAGAGAGGGAAAGGGGTAGGAGGGAGTGACTTGAGAGAGAGAGGGAGGGAGTGGGAGAGAGATAGAGGGTAGAGGATAAAGGGTATAAGGGTTAAGAGTAGAGGTTAGAGGGGAGAGAGATAGAATTATGGTAGAGGGTATAGACAAAGAGAGAAAATAAATCTATAAAAAAACCAAATTTTTCATGACGCGAGCATGTTTTGAAGATGTAGAGCTATGACCAGTTTTAGCAAGAAATAATGCGCTCACATTATAACATGAGCGCTTTATAACACTAGCACATTTTGGATTGCTCTAAAAATGGTAAAAAACTCAATATACCTATGATCTCAAGGCCCACATTCTATATATTCTTCTAGTTTTGTGTATGCTCCAACAAAAAGTATCTTTTTGATGATGTTTTGAATTGTGCATGCATTTTTTTCAGATTCCACCATCTTTTTCATGATCTTTCCAATACCTTTGCATCAAATAGCAGATTTTTCATGTTGAAAGGCATGTAATATCAATTCAATTATGAATTCTAGATAAAAGTGATATGCAATTGAAGTTTGGAGGGAAACAAGCTTTTGAAAAAGTAAAATTGTTGAGGAGTTTGAAGAAATAAGAAGCAAATGCTACATTATTGGGTAGAACTCCTCCATTTGAAACTCTGGTTTTTAGGTATGTAAAGTCTTTACACATTTTCTTTCATTCTATTATGGCTTGCTTTCATTTTTTTATTTTTCATATTCCATGTTGATCATTGCTTTTTTGGCATTATAATTTGAGGTTGTCAATGCACATTTTAAATTACACAATTCTATACACTTGCCAATTACATTTTAAAACATCTCTTTGAGGCATTTTGTTATTTAACAATTGACTTACCTTGTGTATGCTTTCACATTTTGTATACATATATATATGACATAATTTTTAAGGAAGTAAAATAAAACATCATTTCTCAATCCTTTATTATGGATGTGCATACCACTCTCCAAAGCTTTCACTAAGGTATTTTTTCAAATAGTTATACCAAGTAGCTGATTACCTTGTCTATGCTGCCAAATTTTCCATGCATGTCTCTAAAAAATTGGAATATACTCCAACCACATTGATAGATCTTTGAAACTATTTTGGTTTTCATCTCTATTTATAAATTTACCTCATCACTAAACCTACCTCATCACTTATATTGTGATATATTTTAAATTTTTCCTTAATTAGTCTACCTACAAGGGATTCTAACCCTTCTCTCCATTGTTTCAAGACTCTTTATTCAAGGCTAAGTTAGCAACATGGGGAAAGGTGTAGCCTATCTTGCAATCATGGCTCACATGGAAGCATGGACAAAGCATTTGAATTGTTTGAAAATAATGTTTTCATATAAATGTATCCAAAATGTGGTAGCATTGACAAGCTAGTGAGCTTGGAAAGATAGTGAGATCACTCACTAGCTTGCCAATGTAGTAGGGTTGAGAAGGTAGGGGTAGTGTATGCCTCATAGAAATGGGGTCTCATGATGATATACATCACCATGAGTCCCTAATTCTATGAGGCATACACTGCCCCTAGCTAGCTAGGGGCATCATATGCATCATAGAAATGGGGTCTCATGGTGATGAGTATATCACCATTAGACCCAATTTATATGAGGCATACACTACCCGTACAATCTCAACCATACTGCATCGGTAGACTAGTGAGTGAGACCCCAATGTAGTAGGGTTGAGAAGGTAGGGGAAGCATATGCCTCATAGAAATGGGGTCTCATGCTGATGTATATCACCGTGAGAAATATGCTACCTCTACCATCTCAACCATACCACATTGGTAGGCTAGTGAGTGAGACCCCAATGCAGTAGGGTTGATAAGGTAGGGTCAGCATATGCCTCATAGAAATAGGGTCTCATTGTGATATACATCACTATCAATGTATTCCTCATAGAAATGGGGTCTCACAGTGATATACATCACCATGAGATCCCATTTCTATGAGGCATACACTAACCGTACCTTCTCAACCCTACCGTATTGGAAAGTAGTGAGCTAGTTTGTCAATGCTCCACTAGCTTTCCAATGTGGTAGGGTTGAGAAGGTAGGGGAAATGTATACCTAATAGAAATAGAGTCTCATGGTGATGAGTATATCACCGTGAGAGCCCATTTCTATGAGGCATATTATACCCCTACCATCTCAACCATACCGCATTGGTAGGCTAGTGAGTGAGACCTCAATGCAGTAGGGTTGAGAAGGTAGGGGCAACATATGCCTCATAGAAATGGGGTCTCATGGTGATATACATCACCATGAGACCCCATTTTGGTAGTATATGCCTCATAGAAATGGGGTTTCATGGTGATGTATATCACCGTGAGACCCTATTTCCATGAGGCACACACTGCCCCTACCTTCTTAACCCTACTGCATTGGAAAGGTAGTGAGTGAGCTAGCTTTCCAATGCTCCACTAACTTGCCAATGTGGTAGGGTTGAGAAGGTAGGGGCATCATATGCCTCATAGAAATGGGGTCTCCTGGTGATGTATATCATCGTGAGACCCCATTTCTCTATGAGACCCCATTTCTATGAGGCATACGTTGCCCCTACCTTCTCAACCCTACTGCATTGGTAGGCTAGTGAGTGAGCTAGCTTGCCAATGTAGTAGAGTTGTGATGCAGAGCATGGAGGAAAACTTCAAAAAAACACAATTCAAACCAAATCCAACAATTCTTCAATTCATAAAACCCCAACTTGACCTTATGTCATCATACCTTCAAGTTTCTCTTGTAGCATTACAAATAGAGAATTTTATTAACAACTCCCAAAAGAAATTCCAAACCCACAAAAGAATGGGAATTTCAGATACCCATTAAGGCATATTTTATCATATCTTAAAATATCCTAGGGTCACTTTGGACCAGCAACCCCAAATCACTGTTGCTATGTTGTCCTAAGGCCAAATTAGGCCACTTTTGCAAAACAACTACTATGTAACCTCCACCCCAATCAAAAAACTTCATTCCTAGACCTCAACTAGATGCCAAATACATTGAATCAATAAATTTTAACCACAGAAATTCCTACCAAGTCCACAAACCACTAAACCCTTGTTTTAGGCCTATTTAAGCTTACACAATGAGGGTTTGTAGAAAATCTATTCTCCAAACCTCCAACCACTTTTCCAACACTTCAAACACATCATTTAAGGTCTTCCTATGCTATTTCAACCATCTCCCATCCTTTAACACTACAATTTAATGAAACTTCTATTCTTAGCCACATTTTGGCTCAAAACTTGATTGTAAACACCTAGGGCATCATTACAAATACTACAAAACTGCCCTCCCTACTCTTAGAAACCACTTAAAAATAAAATCCTACATATAACCATGTCATTCCACTAAGTTATTTCAAATTTCACTTGGTGGAATGGCCTAAAAACCCATTTTGTTACACCAAACCCTCAAAACAGGGTTTATAGACCCGTTCCCAAAAAGATTGCAATAAAAATTTTCTAACTTGATGAATTCAACCCAAATAAAAACCATAACTTTCTTAAGTCATGCCCCCATAATATTCAAGACATTTTAGAGCAAAAAAACTCAGTATGTACCCGTATAGAGGTCTACAATAGAAAATTACATGTAAAAGGAAAGGAAAAATAGTGTTTTGTTATTGTTTCAACTTCAAACACAATCATTCCAACCTTGCTTCGAGCCTTTCAAGGCCTTTTTAAACTTGACACACAAAAAACTAACCCATCCAACTGACTCCAACCAACATTTGAACCCAATGACCATTGGTCTCCCACACTTTGCATTTTTTTGCACTTTTACAATATTACATTTGACAACATTTTGTAAGAATTGCAACATTAACACAATAAACCCAAGATAAAGACTCAAATTACATTACCAATGGTCTATTATGTCCTTATTGAATTACATTAGACTAAAAACACCTTAAAACCTATTACATGACCTTATTCACAAAAAGTGGACTTGGTGCCCTTTCACTAGGCTGAGAAGGTAGGGGCAGTGTATGCCTCATAGAAATGGGGTCTCACGATGACTGTGAGACCCCATTTATATGAGACATTTTCTGCCCCTACCTTCTCAACCCTATCACATAGGCAAGCTAGTGAGTGAGCTAGCTTGCCAAGGAATTTGAATTCACATGCCTTGTCCATGCTTTCATTTTGAGCCTATCTTGCAATCATGGTATGCCACATTACTGCATTTCTTTAAATAATTCCATCAAAAAAATTCATGTGACCTTTGTATATGCTAGAAATACTCTTCTATAGGATGATTGTAAGTATTTCTTATGAAGCATTGAATTACATATATTTCATTTATTTGAATGGGGGTAGAACTTTCAACAAGACCTTGTGGAAGGTTCATGAGTTTGACCATGAGGCAATACTTGACACAATAAAGAGTAGAGCGGACCTAGATGGTTTTTTGGATTAATTTGTAAGTATGCACATTAGTTCTTATTATTTATACTTGTATGCATATTAATTTGTTTGATTCTAATTCTATCATCTTCTTTTAGTTTTCCTATTTGTAAGTAACCTACTAAAAATTGATTGGTGTCCCCTTGCAAAAACTGCAGACTTATGAACTATCCAAGAGAATCTCGGCCAAAAAAGCAATGCAACATCCTTATTTTGATGATCTTGACAAATATCAATTATGATTTTAAGCCATTATAAAAGTGTGTGTGAAGCTTGGTGAGGGAATTTCAAGTTATTCATTTGAAATTAACCTTATCATGAGCACCTATGATGTAGACATTAAAAGAGCATCTTGAATTTTAAGTTATCTTATTCATGAAAGGTGTTCTGTGCAATAGGTATCTTGGAACTCCTAGTGAAGATGTAAGACCAAGAATGACTAAGTTGAGAGACTAGCATGCCTATCCTCAATGGAAGCATCAAGATTTATTCCTTGTTGTTCCCGAGTTGGAGCCAAATGATTTGGATTTGTTGTTTGTAAGTGCCTTCCATCTATTTTCATTTCATTTTCATTTTGGATGCTCTTTCTTTTTCTTCTTTTGCTTTGTGTATTTGTAAGTAAACTACTAAAAATTTATTGGTCTCTCTTTGTAGAAAATGTTGATTTATGAGCCATTGAAGAGAATCTCAGCCAAAAAACAAATACAACATCCTTATTTTGATGATCTTGACAAAACTCAATTCTAATTTGAAGCCATTATAAAAGAGTGTGTGAAGCTTAGTGGTGGAATCTCAAGTTAATTATTTTATCTTAACCTCATTATGAGCACCTATGATGTAAAAATCATAAGAGAATATTGAATGTATGAGTTACATTGTAAAAGATCTGTGAGAATCGAGTACCTAAGGCATTGTGCCTATGGTGTAGGGCACCTGGGCCTTCATTTTGTAAAAGAGCTTTAGTATGTAGTGTCTTTATGTTTAAGGTCATGTTTTTGTTTATAAATAAGGTCTTTAAGACCATGTTGCAATGTTTTGGGTTGGTTTTGGGTTGGCTTTGGTTAGGAGTCATTTTGAGTTAATTTGGTAAAGTTACAAAACTTGTACATTTGGAGGATTGAATAACAAATCTGATTCACTATTTTCTGCATTTTCCTACATTGAATTTTTCTGCTACAACAACTTGTACATTTTGGTATGGCCTAGAAGTGCTCATTTGTGCATTGGAATTTATGGAGGAGTGAACTACCTTTCATTTGCATCTTGTCTCATTTGATTTCATCAAGATTTGAGTGAGTTATAGTGTTTTGATAGACTACTCTACATCAATATAACTAGCATATAGTATAACTTATTATAAAATCTTCATTTATTAAAAAAAATCAACCTAATAATTATATATCAATATCAATATAGCATATAGTCTATTTAAATAAACACTTGTAATGATATTTACTCAAATATTGAAATTTATTGCTACCCTCAAACATTTGTAATTCAAGCAACATAATCCCTTAATAGTCCAAATTGTAAAAGGGAAACAATCTTTGATGGCCGGTTACCCAGATATCATGTTAGTTATGGGAATTCTATCTAAGGCATTGAGATCATGTAGGAACCACTATAATAACCTCTCTCATTTTTTTTTATCTCAGAGTCATTTTTCTGTGGTGTCCAATTTTGACTTGATGGAAAAAGTGTCAATTGTAAGCAATGTAAAGTTGCAAAGTGGTGCAACTTTTGTTTTACAATTCATGTGACCAAACAGACTGTTCCAATGCATTTGAATGGGTAGATTTACGCTATGAATGGTCCTCTTTCACACCCAAACATGTGGAATTGCTTTGAACTATGTTCAATTGGATCGATCCCTTAAGAGTCCAAGTGCAAAAGGGCAGCAATATTTGACGGGCTATTAATCAAAAGCCATGATGCTTATGAACTCTTTGTATGAGCCTATAGAATTATGTTGGGCCCCTCTACGATAATCTCTCTTAGTTTTTTTTTTATCTTGGAGTCATTTTCCCCTAGTGTCTAGTTTTTACTTGATGGGAAAAGTGTCAAATGCAAATAGTGTAAAGTTGCAAAGTGGTGCAACTTTTCTTTTGTAACTTGTGTGACCAAATGAACTATTCCAATGCATCAGGATGGGTACATTTACACTAGTCATGGTCCTCTTTCACACCCAAATACACAAAATCACTCAGAGCTATGTTCAACCAACTTAATCATGTAACGATCTAAAGTGCAAAAGGGAAGCAATCTTTGATAGGATATTACTCAAAAATTGTGGTGATTAAGAAATCTCCATTTGAGCCTACAAAATCCTGTTGGACTCCTCTACAATAAAATCTCTCGGTGTTTGTTATCTCGAATTGGTTTTTCTGTGGTGTCTAGTTTTCACTTAATGGAAAAAGTGTCAAATGCAAGTAGTGTAAAGTTGCAAAGTGGTGCAAATTTTATTCTACAAATTGTGTGATCAAATAGACTATTCCACCACATCTATATGGGTGGGTTTACTATAGGCATAGTCCTCTTTTATACCTAAAAATTCACAATCACTCTGAGCTACATTCAACTGGCAAAATCACTTAAGAGTCCAAAGTACAAAATGGCTACAAACTTCAACATGGTGTTACTCAAATATTGTGATACTTAGAAACTTCTCTTTTGAGCCTATGAGATCATGTTGGGCTCCTCTATAATAAACTCTCTCAATTTTCACTATCTCGAAGGAATTTTCCCATGGTGATGAAATTTTACTTGGGAAAAAAGTTGTCAAATGCAAGTAGTTGAAAGTTGCAAAGTAGTGCAAATTTTGTTCTGCAACTCGCGTGACCAAACAAACTATTCCAATGCATCCAAATAGGTATTTCTATACTAGGCATGGTCCTATTTTAAACTCAAACATGCAGAATCACTCCAAGCTACATTCAACTATATCGATCCCTTAAGAGTCTAAAGTGCAAAATGGATGCAAACTTTAGCATGTTGTTACTCGGATATTGTGATGCTTAGAAAATTATTGTATGAGCCTATAAGATCATGTTTGTCCCATCTACAGTAACCTCTCTTGGTTTCCACTATCTTGGAGGCATTTTCCCATGGTGACAAATTTTCACTTGGGAAAAATGTTGTCAAATGCAAGTAGTTGAAAGTTGCAAAGTGGTGCAACTTTTATTTTGCAAATCATGTGACCAATTTAACTATTCTAATGCATCCAAATAGGTATTTTTACCCTAGGAATGGTCCTCTTTCACACCCAAACACGCAAAATTACTCTGAGCTATGTTCAACTAGATCGATCCCTTAAGAGTTCAAAATGGAAAATGGTTGCAAACTTCAACATGCTATTACTTAGATACTATGATGCTTAGAAACTTCTCATCTAAACCTATGGGATAATGTTGGGACCCTATACAATAACCTCTCTTAGTTTTTTCTATTTCAAAGGAATTTTCTTGTGGTGGAAAATTTTTACTTGGGAAAAAAGTTTTCAAATGCAAGTAGTTGAAAGTTGCAAAGTGGTGCAACTTTCGTTCTATAATTCGTGTGACCAAATAGACTATCCCAATGCATCTAAATAGGTATTTTTACGTTAGGAATGGTCTTTTTCATACACAAACACATGGAATTACTCTAAGCTACGTTCAACCAAATCAATGCCTTAAGATTCCAAAGTGCAAAATGGCTACAAACTTCAGCATGTTGTTACTCAGATACTTTGATACTTAGAAACTTCTCATCTAATCCTATGGGATTGTGTTAGGCCCCTCTATAGTAACCTCTCTTGGTTTTCACTATCTTGGAGGCATTTTTTCATGGCAGAAAATTTTCACTTGGGGAAAAAGTTGTCAAATGCAAGTGATTGAAAGTTGCAAAGTGGTGCAAATTTCGTTCTACAACTCATGTGACCAAATAGACTATTTTAATGCATCTGGATGGGTACATTTACACTAAGAATAGTCTTTTTTTCTCCTAAACACACGTAATCACTTTGAGCTATGTTCAACTCGCTCGATCCCTTAAGGGGCCAAAGTACAAAAGGGAAACAATCTTTGACAGGCTATTACTCAGAAACTATGATGCTTATGAACTCTCTGTCTAAGTCTACAATATCATGTTGTGCCCCTCTACAATACCTCTCTCAATTTTTGTTATCTCAGAGTCATTTTTCCATGGTGTCCAATTTTCACTTAATGAAAAAAGTGTCAAATGCAAGCAGTGTAAAGTTGTAAAGTGGTGCAACTTTCATTTTGTAATTCATGTGACCAAAAAAACTACTCCAACGTGTCTCGATAGGTACATTTATGCTAAGCATAGTCCTGTTTCATACCCAAACACACAGAATGACTTTGAGCTATGTTCAAGCGACTTGATCCCTTATGATAGCATGCAAAACAATCAAAAAGAGAAACATACACGCGACAGTTGAGAAGTCCGAGTTTTCCACACAAAAAGCATATGATCATCCTCAAGTCTAGCAAGTGCAAGGAAGTTTTCAATTATCATCCTTGCCCTTACAACAATATACAACCAATTGTAAATGCATATAATGGTGGAACATGAAACATTTTATTTTTCCTCAATTAACAACTTTGGTTGTGAAGCATTTTTCCATTTTCATTTGAAATGATTTGCTATGCTTGAAAATTTGAGTTTAAGAGAAACAAGTGATCTTCTCTCATACATTTATTATTTGGTGTGATATATAAATTTTCCACTGTTGAGTCCATTTCTTATTTGTATTATAAATTATAACTTGCTTTCTCTCAAGTCCATTTCCTATACAAGAAATAATATTACAAAAAGTTGATATATAAATCTTTCAATGTGTTTATATGGTGATGGATCAAGAACATAACAATTCATTTTGCACTATGATGATTATGTTGTAAAAAATTTTAATGACTATTCAAGATAATTGTTTGTATGATAATGTGTCAAGAAGTTAACTACTTCATCTACGATGAATACTATGTTTTGCAAGTGTCGTGAAGATTATGTATCATTTTCTTAATTGAGTTGTTCCAATTAAAGGATTAAATATATTGGAATCTTTTTATGAAACATTTCATGGAATACCAATTGAAAATATTTTTTTTTTCTTTTAGATAAAGTATTTCATGGAACTCTTTGGATTAAATTGAATTGAGATATGTAAGAACAAGGGAGCGTTAGGAAATACATTACTCAAGGATCTTAAATAAGCCTTCTCTCCCATTGCAATTTTGGGTGGATTATTACTTTCAAAGTATTGGGAATGTTTTTCCTATTTTCTTGTTGGAAATTTCCATTCTAGAAGGCTTTTCCCTTGATATATTTTATACTCATTCTTAATCAATTATCAAGTTAATATTCAATGCATTTATTTAAAATTAATCTTTTCTTTTCAATTTGTGTAATTTTGGAATTTGTAACTCTACTAGTATTCCTAGAAATATTGAAGTTGTTTAGCATCGACTAATAAAGTTGTTTATCATTAATCAATTAATATTTAAGACAAACAATGAAGGACAACAATGATCAATGTTAGGGCTAACCAATTAATAATTATACATGCGAATAATTCAATCATGTACATGTGAAAAAGGGAAGCACAAGTACTCAAAAACACATAAGCCTTGAAGTATACACACAGATACATAGTATACACAAATTAATACAAAGTATATGCATGAATACAAGGTAAATGTATAAAAAAACATAAGTCGTAAAGTATACATTGGAATACACGTAAGTCACAAAGTATACACTTGAATAAAAATAACTCATATCTATTGAACCATGGATTTATAATGCAAATATGGATACCATCGATAAAAAAGTTTTGTATTAACCAAATATCCATGTAGGCATACATCAATATATGTTAATATAAGTATAAAATATATAGGCTTATGAGAATGCCATATAGTCATACAATGTCAAATATATCCAATACAAAATATGTACAAAAGTGCCATATAGGCATACAACAAAGGGCTCTGGAATCAAAAGTCATCAGTCTCCATGCTCTCAAAATAAACTCTTTCCCTTTGCTTGTCGATCGGATGGTGATACGTCTATCACTTATTTATGATGTGGTCGAGGAATACTCCTGGTGCTCCTAGGGTTTAGTTCTTGGTCAAGTCTTGTCCGTTATAGTAAGAAGTAGATACATTAATATATAGAAATTACATTTAAAAAAATGATATATTTAACAAAATAATCACTTACCGCAATCTGATGATCACTCTCCATGAGGGAAATATTCAAATACCCATGTTGAGGTGTGTTGAAGCCTAATATAAACCATCTAAATAGAAATTAAACTACAAATAAAGGTTTTATTTTTCACTAACTGACATCTATAACAACGAATGTAAAATGAAATTTAGTAATTTGCCTCATACCTCCCCTTTCAAAGCCATCGAGGATTCTATAGAAAATGAAACATTGGTCTCCATTTCCCTCTGAACATTTGGAGGTGTTTCCACTTGTAACATCTGAAAATAAAACAAAAAAATTATTTAATCACGAAAACTACAAGAGAGATCCACATCATGACTTATAATGTATGAGATAATGAACGAAATTTTGAGTACTTATTAAACTATATATTTCTAACTATCATGCTTACTATTTTCCCTATCCATATCTTGTTCGAATGCATATGCTTTTAGGCTTTTACCCATAGTAGCAAAATAGTGAACCATTTGATAAAATGTTTTCATAGACATGTACGATAATTGTGGTGGCAGAGAGAAGGTAGTGAACTATTTTAAAAAATGCCTCAAAGAAATAGGGTCTCATGGTGATGGAATTCCATTACAAAAAAATGCACATTATGGCATTCCATCACCATAATACTACATTTATTTTAGGAATTTTTATCAAATAGTTCATTGCCTTCTCTATGGTATTATGTTGGGATGGGGTGGATGGTATAGTGTGGCCTTGGCTATGAGATGGAGGGTGATCGTGACATGAAGAGGGAGGAGTGGGGACATGAACAAGTGGAATAGAGGGTGGAAGGTTCCATGGATTGGTAAATTGAGGATGAGGAACTTGAAAAGAATTTGGAGGGGAATTTTGGCTAATGGGTTGGTTTCTATTCTTCAAGTAGTGACCTATTTGAAAAAATGCCTCTGAGAAATGTAGTCTCATGGTGATGGAATGGTATTCCATCACCATGAGACCACATTTCTTCAAGGAATTTTTCCATACTACTCATTGCCTTGACTATAATATTGCTTACTATTATGCTATGATAAAAAAAATTCCAATCATCCTTAGTTTGTTAGAAAGCACCTATTTTAGGCTTTTATCCATAGTAGCAAGGAAGTGAGTAGTTTGATAAAATGCTTTACTACACATGTATGGAAAATGTGGTAGATCATAGAAAAGGTGATCAGCTATTTGAAGAAATGCCTCGAAGAAATGTGGTCTCATGGTGATGGAATAACATTCCATCACCATGAGACAACATTTCTTTGAGGTATTTTTCCAAACTAATCACTACCTTGTCTATGCTATTGCTTACTATTATGCTTTGATAGATTTTTTCCAAGCATCCATATTTTGTTTTAAAGCACTTTTTCTAAGCTTTTAGCCATAGTAGGAAGGAAATTAATTGTTTGATAAAATGCTTTGGTAGACATGTATGGAAAATGTTGTAGCATAGAAAAGGTGGTGAGTTGTTTGAAAAAGTGCCTCAAAGAAATTGGATCTCATGGTAATGGATGATGTTCGCATTTGTTTGAGGCATTTTTTCAAACAACTCATTACCTTTTCTATGATATTACTTACTATTATTCTTTAATATATTCCTCCCAAGCATCCATAGCATAGAAAAGGAAGTGAACTATTTGAAAAGATGCCTTAGTAAACAGTGGTCTCATGGAATGCCATGACAAGAAAATGCAATTGGAAGTTGCTCCTACTTATTACTTATGCTATGTGAAGTAATTGCATCACTTCTTGTGTTGACTTTCTAAACAACTATATTGTAGTTGAAATTTTTCCATCTATCAACATCTAGTTATTAGTTATGGAATGTGAAGTAATGCTTTGAGTTTGAAATATGTGCAATGCAATGCAATCAATGATATGAATCTAAAATACACAAATCTATTAAGTACAACTCATTAGTTAAACTCTTTATTCTATTACCTCAATGTAGGTTTGAGTAAATCCACTGGCACTGGGAGGTGTTCCCTTGAAACCTCCAATATTATCCTATTCAACATCAAAAATCACATATTAAAATACCATTCATAAAAGAATGTTATTAACATGTAATAAATTTATAATTGTTTACTAGCCACATACCTCAATAGTAGATGCAATGGAGAAATAAGAAGGTGTAGGGTTAGTGTATCCAGTATCAACATTGTGACCCTACAATTTTGTTACAATCATAAAACTAAATTAGTTAATCTTGCATTTCAAAATAAAAATTTAATAAATTAAATTCAATGAACATGCTAACTTTAACCTGAGTATCAATGCCATAGGCTTCATTGAAAATGTCAGCTACCTTCACCATCTCCATAGCTACAGTTGGATCCTAGATAGCAGCCTCTTGAGTGTTAGTGGGTTGATATGAACAAGTCTCCCCGCAAGACTAGCACAAATGGGATCGAAGCCCACCACTTGAAGACTCCTCTAGATGGAGTTGTAGAATAGGGTTGGCATGTTGGATGACACTTTGGGTCAAAGAGATAATGGCCTACAAAGTCTCTACATCGACACTCTCCTTTGTGACATAAGGGATAACGATGTTCTCACAAGGCGGCCTAACAAGAGGCCATTTCCCTTGCCACATAGGATCTTGTTGTGCACTGGGTCTATCTTGAGCTGACCCCCCACCTCTCCCCTAGAAGTCCCTCATCAAAATAATTCAAGATTGTTTTCAAGATGAACTCATAGTATAGCTTCCTAAGGAAATACTATGGGACTTCACAATTGTTGCATCGTGGGTAGTAAAAAACCATGTCCCACTTATCCAAAAAAAGTTTCTAATATGTTCATGGTGTCACCAATGAATAGTAAACCTCTTTGTATTGATGGTAAGATTTGCATTTATGCGTGGGTTAGTGAATAATGAGCACAAATTCAATTTTTTAATTTTTTAATATTTTACATCTTTATATGATAATTTATCCTGGTAATAAGCCCTAGCGGCCTACCTCCTATCTTTCCAGCCAGTTAATTGTTTGCTAATTGAATCTACATGTTTTAACATTTCTTTGAGTGAAGTTGCTAGGATCATTCTTTCCATGGTTGAATTGTTTGGATTCTTCAACCTCCTGACTAAATTCTAATTTTATTTTTTATTGTCCTTAATTTCACTCATTAGGTTTTGTTGAGTGCTAGGAGGATGTTGAGGGATTGGTGGAGGAGATTGTTGTTGTGGTTGATTAACTTAAGGATTTTGTTGTTATTGTTATTGATGTTCTTGTTGAGTAATTTGTTCCTCTTGTTGTTATTGTGCTTGGTGAGTATTTTGAGGAGGTTTTTCAAGTTGATTAACATCTCCTACAAATTCAAAAAATAAATATCAAAAACAACCTAAAACTAACAAATTCAAAACAAAAAAACAAGCAATCCTTAGCTCTCACACTTCCTCGTCGATGTGGCGGCATCCTAGAGATGAAACAATAATAGTTTGATGAAGAATCTTGAAAAATGGCTCCTCTCATAACACGCATGCAAAAATGAGGGGTTTGGCCACAGATAGCAAAAAAACACAGTGACAAATGAGAATGATTTTGATTTCTTTTTTTTGGCTTTTAATAGCTCATAATGTGAGCACATTATAACACACTTGTGTTATAACATGGTCATGTTATAACATGCTCACATTATGGGCTCTTTGTAGTCAAGCCCCAGGCTCAGCGCACTAAGCCATAATGTGAGCATGTTATAACATGCTCACGTTATGATCTTTCAAAACTTTGAAAAAAAAAATTCACAAATTGGTTACCCATCTTTTTGTACCCGCCCATAACACAAAGAAGAATTCTGAAACAAAGAGAGGAAGGGAATATACTCATGATGAAGAAGATGCAAATCTTCAATCCAATATATACAATTGAGAAGAGAAGAAAGAGAATTTAAGAGAAATATGGGGAAGCTAGAAAGGAATAAAAATTCCAAGAGAGGCGGCTCCATAGGTCCTCGAACCCATGGAGAGTTTGAACAAAGTGCACCAAAGGCCCGTAGACCTGCAAGGAGGTGAACCCCAAGATCTCTCACATGGAGGAAGCCAAGAAATTTCCCTATAGATTCATAGACCTACAAGGAAGGTGTCCTTCAAGTTCTCTCGCATGAAGGAAACCCAAGAAAAAGCATCGTACATACCCGCAAACATGTAGGGGAGCCACCCCCAAGATTCCTTGCATGGAGGAAGCTCAAAAGAAGCATCATACAGGGTCGTAGACCTACAGGAAGGTATCCCCCAAGATCTCTCACATGGAGGAAACCCAAGGAAGTGGACTCCACAGAGTCAAAAAGAGGCTTCACAGGTGCACCCATAAAGTGACATGTTTACTCACAAATAGAACATGTTAGAGAACAAAGAAGCCACTTAGAAAAATAAGTGCACAGACACATAGACCATAAAAAAATTGGAAGGCTTTCAAAGGGGTCCCTTAGGAACCCTTCAAAAGAAGAGGGGTCCATCAAGGGATGTTCTATTTTAGAAGTGAAGTCTAGTCAGGCTACCCCCAAGCTACACACAAATGATTTCATTCAAGAGAAAAGCTTTCAAAGGGGATCCCTCAAGAACCCTTCAAAAGAGAAAAGGGTACCACTCAAGGGACACTCTATTTGGAAGACAAATAGAAGAGAGGGGGTCCTTTAAGAAGGACACACATCTTGAGAATAGGTTATCATTGCCCCCATCATACAGGGAGGAGAACCATGCAAGATACTTAGAACATGTAGGATAGAGGTAAACTTCAATATCACTTGTCATGTGAAGAAGAAGCAGGTGCATTAGAAAATAAATGAGTGATGGCACTTGTGTCATATAGTTGTATTTTATCCTTCAAGGCCTTTCATTCACTAGTGGAATGGCCAAGCACTCAATGGTATGTACAGAAAGAATGCTTTTCTTTATCATGTTCATGAGATTTCTTATGTGTAGGAGAAGGAAGAGTAATCAAGAAAAATTTTAGAAGCTACAACAAAATATTCTCTTTATCAAATAAAGAATGAGGAGCAAGAAGCAAACCTTTCTCTTGTGGAGAAAATTTTGACTGCTCACAAGAAGAAGATATGAAGGTAATAGACAATGGAGGATCTACATGGAGACTATTATTCTGGCAAAGGGGATCATACTCCTCTATGAGATCACCACCATCCTTCCTGACAGGACTACCAAAATTAACCTCTTTAACAAAAGTGTGATCATCTTCCTCAAAAGGAGGAGGATCAACATCAAGGACATTACAACTATTGTTCACATTACCCCACGATATAGTAGAGTAATCATCTTTGATAGTGGGTTTGGATGATGTTATCAGAAGGTCTAAGTGGATCGAGTCAACTTTATATTCTCCAGTGAAGGATTCTGTAAAGTCTAAAGAACCCCAATCATCACCAAGACATGCATTCCTTTGAGAAGAGGTAGAATTAGGATTTCTTCCTTTAGAAGGACCTTCTTTAAGGACATCTATCTCAAGAGTATCCTTTGTATTAGGTACTGCTAGAGTAGACATCAACACATTAAAGACACTAAAGGAATAAGAGTAGTGTTGATGGTGCCAAGTTGACCCACAACATGTAGGTAAGATAAAAGTGAAATATCTCACCTCTCCTAAAAAAGATAATCAACAATCAAACTGATCACCTCCCAAGGTCTCTGATGTTGGTTCACAACATTGTTGTTGCACGAAGGGTCAATATAGCTATAATGTTCAAGGGGTCTGCTGGTTTTGAGCTTTTGGATTGTTATAATATCAAACATATATTTAAACTTACTTTAACTGGCGGTTTTAAAGAAATGGAAAAAGATAGATTAAAGCTTTTAAACTAAAGAGAATGTTGATTCATCCAATTAATCAGACTTGTTGCCTTCCAAGAAATTCTTAAACTAAAACTGCAAAATAAAATTAAATTGTAATTAATACACAGTTTCATTCATTCACAATGCAAACCTTAATAGTAGATTGAAAATCATCATTCCAAATAGAACATAAGATAAAATTTCATTCCTTGAAAGCTTTCCAAATCAAATAATTAACCCAAGATAAATACCATTTTGGAGCACAATATGAAGTAGATTTAAATCTGGTTGCTTCTACTATTAATGAAACAGATAAACAAAATTTACAAATCTAGTAAGATCACCAGTGTACAAAAAACCCATGTCTTTGAATTATCTCCATCTATACTAAGAAAATCTAGAAGATACATCACCTCCTCTTCCCATTGAACTAAAAAAACCTAAATTCCTGCAAAACCCTAGCTTGCTAATTCTTAACCAAAAAAAACAAGAAGATGAAAAAGAAGACCAAAGATCCTTTTTTTCAAAAAGTAAGTCTTTTTTTAAAGAGGTGAAAACACCACATTTATACACACGCATTCCAAAATGAGTCCATTCAATAACACGTCGGCCCTAGAAGAGTTTGAACAAAGTCAATGATGCATTAAATGCATGTACTATGTCCATGTCAAAGAAAAAGATCTCCCTCAGGCATGGTTTCTAGATCTCTTACAACCACCATCATTAACTCGCAGCCCTCGCGTCCACCATTAAGACTTCACACGTTTCATCCTCGACCTAAAAAATTGCTCCCATAGAGCTGCTTTGAATGTTCGAGGAGTATTGACGTTCATGTCCACCTACTTTGGCCAGTGGATGTCCCATCCATCATTAAGACTCGCTACTTCCCCTTTTTACGCTTTCCTCTCAGCCTGGAACCTTCGCGGGTTGACTTCCTTGAGAAACGACATTAGATGCTCTCAACATGCCTTAACCCTACAACACAATGTCCTCATTTGTCCTCCAAAAGCATACAAAACATCATTCTTAGTATTACCTTTCATACATCTTTCATTCCTATACTTAGCAAAAAGAAACTCAACTATGGCAGAGGCGGAACAAAATCCAAACCAGAAACATACTTACCTTTAATATCGGCAGGGGCAGAGCTAAAAATGAAATGGAACTAGGACTGGAGTCGGGATGAGAACAAAACATGGAAATAACCAACATTTCCAAGTTCATCCCACATTTTGGCTCTACGTCCGCAAAAAGAAAAGTAACTGGGGACCACAACAGGGTGGGGATGGAGTCGGAATGGGAAAAAAATGGAAATAACCAACATTTCCAAGTTCATTCCAAACCCAACCCCACAAAAGAGACCAAACACAAGGAACAAACATAGAAACAAATGCAAGTAGAATCAGAGCAAAAACTGATGTCAGGCAAACCACAACGGGGGCGGAATCAGAACAAAAACCTGACCCTGAACTTTCTCCAAATTCCAAGTTTGGATTCCCTCCTAGCTCCACCTCCGACAACACACAAAGAAATGACAAAAAAGGACGAAAAAGGAAAAAGGAAGGGAAAAAAACAACCCATGACCAAACGAAGGTGACAAAACAGAAAACAAACAAGTTCAGCAGAACTGGAACCTAGAACTTCAAAAAAGTTCCAAAGTTCAGTTTCGTTATGCGTCCCGCTTCCACCAAAATAAACAATGAGCTGGCAGAACCAAAATCAGGAATAGAACATAAACTAGAACTTGGAAGAAATTCCAAAGTTCAATTTTAGTCCCAGTTCCACATCCTCCAGAACAAAACAAAAAATGCCAAAGGTAGGAAACAAAAGGCCAAAGGAAATAGGATAGAAAAGAGGGGGACCTATTTTAAACAAGTTTAAAATGGGGTGGTTATGCAAGGCATAACAAGTAGGCATAACCAAAACCTAACCAGCAGCTACCATTTCACATAATCACATAGCATCAAGGTCAACTCTAACTATGGCTACTTTATTATTGCAAATGAACTTAATAGATTTATGCAAGGTAGATAGGACTACACCCATAGCATGAATCCACAATCTACCAAGAAGGCTATATAGTAATTTTTCTGACATAACATAGAAAAGGGTGGGTATGGTAATGGGTCCCAACCTAAAAGGAAAGACTATCATGCCTAGGGCTTTCCGACCAACATTATCAAACCCATGAATGACAATCGAAGAAGTATTAAGAGAAGATGAATCAATATTAATTTTAGGCAAAAGATCAATGCTACATACATTAAGTGTCAAACCAACATCAAAAAGAGTATGTCTAATGACAATATTATTAATGTTAACTATAATCATCAAAGGATCCACTTTCTTCTATACTTTTGGAGATGGGATCTCCTATAGATAGAAGGTAATATTTGGTGAATCCACATGAGCATAAGCTAACAATGCATCAACATCTATTAGCCTAGCTGAAGAAAGCAAGAGGATCTTTTGCAAGGCTTCCTAAAGCATACCTTGATAAATTGGAGTAGATTGAAGTAGGTTCCACAATGAGATCTTAGACGTAGTAACTTGGAGTTTCTTGAAAAGATCGTAATCACTAGGTGCTTCACTTGTAGGTTTAGGAGCTTGAAGAAGGCTTGGATTTTTATTCATTCTATTCTCATAAGTATGGGCTACCACTCTATAAGAGGGGGCCTTAGAAAGATCAAGAGAATCACCATCAAATGGAACACCATCAATATAACAAATCCTTTTAGGAGAAGGACTAGTTGGAGTCACGTAAATGATCGGTCTCTTAGGCCTTAGAGGGGTAGCAGACATAGATTACATTTACAAAATCATCACAACTCGTAGGATCATTATTTGAAGACATATTCTCAACATTGATCCAAATAGGATTAAATGTAGAAGGATATTCATCATTCACTAATGCATCATCTCTAGAGGAGAGTGCATTGGAATAGATAATAAATTCATCATTCAAAAATGCAACATCTCTAGAAGAGAGTGCATTGGAAGGTATAAGATATTCATCATTCCCGAATGCATCATCTCCAAAAGAGATTACATTGGAATGAATAGAAGGTTCATTATTCCCAAATGCATCATCTCTAGAAGAGAGTGCATTGGCATGAAGAGAAGGTAGAGTAACATTAAGAAAGGTATCAATGATTTTGTCTTCTTGCAAAAAGATATCCTCTGAAGTAAGAGGACTCTCATGAGAAGGATCAAAGATACAAACTGACATGGGAAAATCCAAGTCACTATCACATGCATGAAATGGAATATCATTAACATTTTTAACAAAATTAGATACATAACTAATAAAAGAAGATATTAAATTCATTTTGGTGAAAGAGCTAAGAAAAAATGAAAATCTAGATTTTCTATTTTTTTTGGTATTTTATAGGTTCTAGTAATTTTCATTTCTAGAGGTCTTCAGAGTAGAATTTGAGGTCAAAAATTGTGTTGGTCCCTAAAATTTGAGTTCTCTAAGAGGCATTTCCAATCATGCGAACGGATCTAAATTCTGAGCACCGAGTCAAAAGTTATGACCTCACTAAGTAGGGGTAAATAAATTCCTAGTTTTATTGAAAAATACACTCGTCACATTAGGTTCACCAAAATGTAGAGAAGGGGAATTTTCTACTCATGAGTTATCCTCATTCAAATAGCCTCATGGGAAAATTTCCCTAAACTATCTCAAGGAACAATGTGAAATTTTTAGAATTGGAAAGAGCGGATCATAGAAATTTTTTGGACAAATTGACAAGCTCTCGGCCAAAGGATGTCAGCATAGGATACAAATGACAATGTGGTGTGTTTCATCCATGAGGTGCACTACCGCCTCATATAGACTAGAGAATGAGAATATCACAAAAAAAAACTAAGTGATAACTAACAACCAGATTGTAAAGAACTTACAGAATGTGATAAAGAAACATAATGTAAGAGAACTGAAACAAAGTAAAGTAGAAATGATAAAGATAGAGAAATAGAAAATAAATGTTGACAACCATGCAAGTAATGAATCCTCCAGCACATGAATATCTTTAATATTTTCATGTGTAAGATCTAGGGAAAGTGTTGGGGTTGTATAGGGGTTTGCCTCAGTCAAACCCCCGTTTTAGTGTTCCCACCTCCATGGACAACCAGATATAAAGAGAAAAATTAACAAAGCATGTGGTAAAACCAAAAAATACTTCAGGAGTAGAACCCACACCACAAAGTATGAGTGATAAAATCAATCCCCACTCAAGGAGGAGAACCCGTATCACAAAAAAGGTGATGAAAGTAATCCTCACTCAAGGAGAACTTGTATCACAAAGTAGAGATGCAATAGATAGGGGATGTGTGAAATCCCAAGATGCTCACAAGCATGAGATAAGGGAGATGAAGCTACAAGAGCCAAAGGAGCTACAAAGAGGGAGACAAAGAGAGCTATAAATGCCAAGAGTGTGTTCCAAAGAGGTGCAATGAGAGCTTGAGAGTGTTGTAGAGGGTATGAGACTACAAGAGTGCTATAAAATCTTGAGAGCTTGAGGTTTTTGTAAACAAAAAAGGGAGTTGTGCAAGCAAGCAAGATGTGAGAATTCTTGAGAAAGAAGATAAGAAGGAGAAGAAGCTAGAATGAAGCTAGAAGTAGAAGAGTTACAAATGAAGTGAAAAGAAGCTTCCCAAGTGGTTACAAGGAATCTCCAATTGCTACCACTAACCAAAGGAGGTGACAAGTGGAAAACATGCACGAAAATAATCATTTGAACATTGAAACATTGCAGGATGCTAGCATGGCGCGCAGGTGTCAATGCGGCATGCTATTGTCTGGACACGTCACGCTACAAAAAAAATGCAAATAGGAAAAGAAAAGGTCTGATGAAAAGCTGACATGCAAAGGGTAGCTACTGAAAAGGGGTGTTGGAGCATCTTGAGAAGGAAAAAAGGCTGATGCAAGGGCTAAAATGAGTCTACACAAGATGCTAAGGGAGTGGACAATAAAGCAAATACAAGAATGTATGTGAAATTGCAAGGGGTACAATTTTATGACTATACGCATGCTTCCTATGTATACTTCATGTATTACTTGTATTCACATGTATGCTTCATGTTTCTCATGTATACTTCATGTATTACATGTATTCATGTGTATGCCTCATACTTCGTGTGTTATGTATATCTATTTTTTCTTCATGATGAAATCTATCTTCAATAAGATTACACCATGTGTAATAAAATTTTTGTTTGTAAAAATGCTTTCTAGGTTGATAAGCACTAACATAAAGAGAGAAATTTATCATTGAGAAAGAAATACATAATATCCTTGAAGAAATCAAATAAGAATACAACCTTAGGAACTATTGCAAATAAATTAATTTAGGTTCTCATGAATAGTGATGATATGATTTAGGTTGTGAGATTTCAATGGAAAAAGTTATGAACCTTAGAATAGGAAAGGCTATGACCCTTTTATATTGAAGGGTAGTGACTATTCCTATTGTAGATGTGCCCAAATAGATGTGTTGGCACTAACAGTTTGGTCCCATGAAAAAAAAAAAAAAATAGACTACCTTGCAACTTTACAGTACATGCATCTAATAGTTTTTGTACATCAGAAAAACTTTCACCATTGGAAAATGTCCACAAGATATCAAAAATTGAGAGAGATTATTGTAGAGGGGCCCTACCTGATCATGTAGCCTTAGAAAAAATATTTTTTAAGCGACATGATTTCTAAGTAATATCTCCTCAAAGATTACTCTTTTTTGCAGTTTGGTCTCTTAAGAGACTTTGTCGATACAATGTATCTTGGAATGCTTTGGCATGTTTGGGTACAAAACATGATCTTTCCTCACATAAACCCAACAATATGGACATGTTGCAACTGTCATTTTGGTCGCACAATGAGCAAAAGGAAAGTTACACTACCTTGAAACTTTATGTTGCATGCATTTGACCTATTTTCCATCAACTGAAAACAAGATACCATTGGAAAATTCCTCAGATATATGGGTAAAAGAACAATAGTGTGTCACACTTTCAGCCAAATAAATAGTTCTGAGCAAACTATTTTTGGCCAAAACCACATGATACCGATGTGGTGGGTACCTTTTCGATGAAGAGGTTTTAGCCGAAAGTTACTCAGTTGAATACATCCAACCAAAAATGTGAAAATAGTGAGTGTATTTGGTATATATAGCTTGAAAATATCAAGAAATTTTTGGCCAAGTATGTTTTGGCTGAAAAATTCTCGACTAAAACATACTCGATTGAGCATGTCTAGTTGCATCCTTCTTGGCAACCAACTCACCCTTTTTTAGAATTTTCTAAAACATTCAACTTTGGCAAAGTATTTCTCTAGTCAGAATGATTTTCTACAAAAAAAGACAAATACCCTTTTGTAAAGCTCAAAGTGGTGAATCCAAATATATAATTTTTTGAATTTTTGATTAGTTTTACTATATTTTATTTTTAAAATAATGCAAGTAAGTTGTTGAAATTAAAAAAGAGGGTAATTAGAAATTTTTTAAAAAATAGTAAAACATATTAAATTTTTTTAAAACTTATATGGGGCACAAGAGGAGAGAGTCTTCTTCAAAAGGGAATAATTTTATTTTTTTTAAATGATTAAAATAATTGACAATAGTTGACGACCCGTGAAAACTGTCAAATTTTGACAAGTTTGGCTTTAAAACGTTATTACGAGAAAAATATAGGTCCTCGGTCTAAGGGAGGACCCATTCTCCCATGGGTGAATGGGTCCTAGGTCCCTAAACCTAGGACACACATTGGTCAAAGAGAAGTGTTATGTTAAGGAATTAATGAATATCAAGTTTCCTCTTTAGAAAATATAATTAAATAGGCGTGGTAAATGAATTAAAGGGCCAATTAAGGAAATTTATTAAGCTCAATTAATTAAAGGACCCATAAATAATTGTGAAAGTGTAAATAAATACATTTTACAACACTAAAATAAGGTGTACAATTAAGTCCAAATTAAGTGTGAAAATGTAAAAGGGATGCATTTTTATACACTACATTTAGCCCCCACTTTAGTGAGAGGATGACCTTGCATCAAACTCACACTAAAATAGACATTCAAAACATATGGATGCAACAACAACAATATTACTCAATCATACAACATCAAAGACTTAAATAAAAGTAAAAACAAAAAGGGTGGATTAAGCCTTGACTATCCAACGTGATGTGGAACATGCCTTAGCTATTTATCCAAAAAAAATCACAAGTAGATCTCGATGTCCAATATTAAAATAACATGCAAACTCACATGGTCTAATGGAACTTCAATTGTCCACTAGGTGAGCCCCCAAAGGTGGAAAATGAGAGAATCTTATTAGGTTCCCATACCATACCAAAGCTATCCCTATGACAACTTCAATAAGGCACCACAAAACAAACAAAAACTTTGAGCTTCACAAGGCCTAACAAGTTGTGTTATGATAAGCACCTATGAACAAACAAGTAAAGGCTCCACAAGCAAGAAAAGTGTGTTATGCTTGGTGGCCTTGAAAAGGGTTTGAGCTTCACAAGGTTAGAAAGTTGTGTTATGCTAAACACTTATGAACAAAAAATGAATGTAAACATGTTCAAAGGGATTTCACTTAGTTTGTGTAAGGTCTCCTCTTAGGGAACATCATTCCTAATGTCTCTAAGAGAGGACAACTCAAGGATAAAAGATTCACAACTTAGGGATTACAACGTGTAGCATCACCACTAAGAGGAAATTCATATGCCAAGAAATATCATGCTCTTAGAGGTGATCAAACCCAATGACACCACCAAGAAAAAGATTCACCACAAGAAAAATTAAAATCACACAATGAAACATAAGGTATGTCAAAAAATTCAAAAGTAGTAATGCCAATGTATGCCCCTACTTTAAAGAAATTGCTAACACCAATTTTGTGAGCAATTACTTTAAAGTAGAAAATAATCAATGCTAAAAAATAAAGAGACATGAGAGCTTATTCAAAAAGACCTATGCCAAGTCATATGCTTCCAAATGAATCTATGTCATGAAAAAGAAAGAGGGGTTTCCCCCAAAATGAAATCCAAAACACATAAGGGATCTATGGATTCGGGGCCAGTATGTCTTTACTACAATGTGATTATAGAGCTTAGAAATGTCATCATTCCCCAAATACTCATAGAACAAGAAGAATGACACATAAAGAGTGAAAACAAAGAAAAATAATTTTGGTCAATATGGAAGAGACCTAAATGTCTTGATGCCTTGTGTCATTCCCAAAAGAAAAACACAAGACAAAAGAACAGATAAATTTTTACGACATATAGAAGAATGTAGATACAAATAGAGGAATGCACATGAAGAGATACATCAAACATAATAGTATGAGGGATCACATTATGCACATGCAATCACAAAAAGAACATGAAAAGAAAACAAAAAAAAATACTAGTAAGGAACATGTGAGTCAACCTATAGCAGGTCATTTGCATCCTAACCTTATTCAGTATGTGCAAAAGGTAGACAACTAGCCATAGGGACAACATCAAGTTTCAAACTAGGAAAAGCACCAAGTTCAACAATCATATTAGGAGGATCATCGTTTAAGCTCATAGAAGATGAAAATAATGAATTCAACTCACTATGAACTTGTTCATCAATATTTGAAATTTTAATATCATCATCCAGATTAATCACAATGGGAGATCTAATGAAAATATCCATAGATTGTTGTTGTTTATGTTGTGGTGAAGGTGAAGAATTATCATGCATTGCTTGAGACAAGTTTAGATTTTGGTTTTCTATGATGTTCTTTTCTTCTTTTTCTCGTAACAAATGAGCAATAGCATGATATCTACACCTACGCTCGCTAGCATTTTGGTTTCTTTTCATTTGGTTTTCAATTTTTTTTTATGTAGTAGGTGTTTCAACCATAGGTTTATTTTCTTCCCTTATGGGTGGAACGGAAGGAACCATGGGAGGTTGTTCAACCACTTTCTCTTTAGCTTTGTAAAAAAATTTGACTTTAGGAGGCACAACAAGATTTTTTTCTAATCATCTCTTATAGGAAATAGGTAAAGGATTTGTCATAGGCTGGTCTTGGTTACTTGGGAGAGCTTTTGGTTCAATCATGGTCTCATCAAGGATTGGAGGCTTAATCATGGCTTGACAAAATTTGGTAAGGGACAATTCTTCTATACAATTTGCCTTAAAATTTTGATAGGATTTAAAAAAGAAGTCTTCATGAGGTCTAATAAACTCTATAGGCTTGGGCCAAAAGAAATCCAATGAGAAATTCCCATGGGAAGATGTGGGATTAAATCCACTATGATGCACAATAAAGATTTCAATTCCAAATAGAAAGTTCAATCATTTATGCACAACCGACAGGATGACATTCATGGAGTGAAGCCATGTGGATAGCCTCACTTCTCATGAAATTGGTTTGAATTTGGGATGATGGTGAATGAGACATTTAATTGTTTCAGTCCAAATGTAAAGGGAGATTTAAGAAACCTATCGTAATACAAGAAAAACCATTATGTGTTTTGATCCATTCTTTTTATTTTTTATAAGTGTCTTGATAAAGCTCATGCATAAATAGGAACTCTTTAGTGATCACATTCTCTACATAGACATGATAAATTAATATCCCATTAGTAGGCTTTTCATTGATTCTTCCAGCTATGTAAAGAGTGTTGGCAAGGGAAACTTCACAAGTTATTTGGTGTTGTCATTGATGGAAACCCTAGTCAGTGATTCAATCCACACGTCATCATTTGATCATACCAGAAGTTAGAATGAAGTTTTGTGATTAACTATCAAACTAGAACAAAGCATCTAACATAATTGTGTTCATTGATTCATATGCAATTTTTTGTTATAATTTTGAGTTGTGGATCTTAGGGAAGGTTTTTCGATGTATGATATATGTTATCCTTGAATCTTAGAGCCCCGTATCAATTTGTGTGCAAGTTAGAAGATGCAATTGATTGATTTTTTGCTTAACAGTGCAAAAAGGATGACTTGATGAATATAGCATGTAGCAAATATTCGAGGAGTAATTGTTTAAGTGATTTTTTTGTTTGAGCATGTTGATTTTCATCCTCACTATGTTGTCACTAACTTTGGTTGGTGTGCATTGAAAATTATTCATTATTTGAGCCAACAGTTTGTAAATATTTTATTATTTTGTTGAAGCTGACATGTAGCGATGTAATCTCTTGTTGCAAATATATATATAAGTGATCATTTATATCAATTGGATGTATGTACAAAGTGTATTAATGTGTGTTGTGAAAGTCAAAAGCATTGTAGATCGATTGTGCACAATTTCACTTTTGCAAAAAAGGATTTCTGATCCAAATTCAAGCAGACAGAGCAAAAGAGCATAATCAAATAGAAGGTTAAGAAAGCGATTGATGTGCTTAAGCAGAACTGTAATTAGGCATTAGCCGATGCTATTTTCTTAGTTCAAATCTTCTAGATGTAATCCAAATATTTTGTAATACAATGATTCTTCCTTTTGTATTTGAGTAGTGAGCTCTAGCTAGTGTGCCTGAATGCATGTTTATTCCTTATCATTTATATCATTTGGATGTATATATGAAGTGTGTTGATGTGTTTTGAAAAAGTCAAAAGGATTATAGAGCGATTGTGCATAGATTCACTTGTGCAGAAAAGGATTTGTGATCCAAATTAAAGTAGATGGAGTAGAAGAGAAGAATCAGAAAGAAGGTCAAGAAAGTGATTGATGTGCTTAACCGGAACTGTAATCAGGCATTAGCAGATGCTATTTTCTTAGTTCAAATCTTATGAATGTAATCCAAATCCTTTTTTAAGAAAGTGATCCTTCTTTTGTATTTGAGCAATGAGCTCTAGGTAGTGTGCCTAAATGCATGTGCATTCCTTTTGTAAACACTTTTATTTGAGTTGACTCATTGTGGATTGACCTCCACCGTGATTTTTCCCCTAACAGGGTTTCCACATAAAAAAATCCTCATGTTATGGTGTTGTAGTTATTTTTTTTGTGTTCATGCATCTTTCTTTTTCTTTAATGCTATGAGTGGCTTAAAGATCAAGTTAATAAAGTTAAATTTTTTAGAACATTGATTCAGCCCCCCCTCTCAGTGTTCCTTGATTCCAACAATTGGTATCAAAGCGTAGTTCCTCGAAAGAAGTTTAAAAGCTTGGGGAAATTTTGGGAAAGTAATTCAATGGATTCAAGCAGTCTTTAACAACAACTTTTGGTGGTGCTAGATGATCTTGATCAATCCAAATCTGAAGTCCATGAATTTCAAGCAAGACTCATGAATGCTAAGAAATTCATTTAATCATTGAAAGATAAAATCAATAAGTCCAGGGAAAAGAGAAGGGAACTTTGTGATCAGATCAAGCAGAAAGAGAGTAAAAGAATTGAAGATGAACAACTGAGTCAAGCCCTAAAGGAAAAGACAGAAGAATGTGAAAATTTTACTAGAGATAATGTTGTCATAAAGCATGAGATGGAATCTATTGTGATAAGGATGACCAAGGATATTGAAGACCGAAAGAAGAATGAAGAGAATCTTGCTTAGTCCTTGAAAGAAAAATATGAAGAATGTAGCAAAATTACTAATGGATTCAATCAATTGGAGCTTGAATTGGAACAATCTAGGAATAATGAAGAAGAGGTTGAAAAGAAGATTGTTAATCTTAGAGATGAACTTGATACTGCAAATGAATTCAAGGAGAAGTTCAAGATTAGCTCAACCAAGCTTGATGAATTGATTAAAATTCAGAGGACTAGAAGTGACAAGAGAGGCCTTGGATATGAGAAAGGAGAAAGTTCTGGATCTAGACAAAGGAGATTTAGGAAAGGAAATTAGATGAACAAAGCTAGAAGGTATTTGGTAAGACAACATAATGCTCAAAGGTTCAATGGTTACTATTTTGTTTGCAATAAATGTGGTCATATGGCTACCCAATGTAGGAGTAGAATGAATTCAAGTGGTCCATCATTCTCAGGTCAGTGTTTCAATTGCAATAGGTATGCTCATAAGTTAGTTGAATGTATAAATATTTCAAAAAACCTTTTCAATAGAGATGTCAGATGTTATACATGCAATAGATTTTTCCATGTCACTAACCAGTGCAGATCAAGAGAAAGTCAATGGAATAATGGTTCTGGACAAAGAAATGTGGTGTGCTCTAATTGCAACAAATTTGGTCACATTGCAAGATTTTGTAGAAGTGGGAAGGGTCCAGTAAATCAAGGGAAAAACATGTAGAAGGATGAAAAGGGAAAAGGAAAAGTTACTATAGATGAGATTAGGAGGAAAATGAAGAAGACATGGGTAAAGAAGAGTCCTTCTGATGCAGGAAATAGTTCAACACTAGAATCTAGTTTTGGTAATTCCTCTGGGAATTATTTCAAATCCTTTGGCCTAGGGGGAGTTCTCAAGAAAATATTTTAACCCCCTTTTCGGTAGTTGGAACTGGAATGTGGCAGATTGTAATGATTGCATTAGTGATGTGCAAATATTTTTGGATCTCTTGTAAGGAATTTTTTTTACAAAATTGAAGGTCCGCATAAGAGTTTTCTTTCACAGTCTATGAGAATAGGGTATCTAGAACACCTAGGGTAAAATAATTTATTGTGATGAAAAATTTAGGTGTGCAAATGATAAAAATTTATTTCTATCCCTCATTTGTCACATTGCATTTCAAGAAGAAGTTTGGAGAGCTCTAAAGTGAACTTTGGAAAAGTTTGGTGAAGATTCAAGTCTGAAGGTGATTCAGTGATCAAACCCTAATCAATTGAAAATTATTTATCTATAAACTCATGAATTTAAAAATTTTAGAAATGGCTACTCAGTTGGTTGTTGATATTAAGGATAGACTTCATCCGAAATTCAAATGGCACCCTTTCAAATCCATCAAAACAAAACCTTTAGGTACATTTTCCTCTATTTTGTATGATGTTTTGCATATCGAAGATATTAGGGTGTACATTCATTCAAATGTTGAAGAATTAGGAAGCTCCCAGATGTTGAATTTGTACACCAATCACATTTTGGGAGAAGATCTCCATGTAAAACCTGAATTTAAATCTTTGGAGGAGAAGAAATTCACTCAGATTATGAAGTTTCCCATGTTTGAAGAAAAAAATGGGTTTGATATATATTGAGTTGAGTGCATGCGATGTTTATGTTGTTAAGTAATCCTTTTAAGGTCACAAAGGAAGCTATAAGTATTGTTACTAGTTTAAATTCATCTGGTGGGTTGCCGACATTGAAAGTTGTGAAGAATCAAACAGTCACATCTGCAACTAGTTTAGTGTTTGACAAAAGAGCTATGACAATAGATGATATTATTGAAGTGGATGTCAAATTTTCTTCTATGGTCATTGGTACAAGATTTATCACTCCAGTCGAGACAATTTTGTATCTGGTACAACAATCTATGCAACATATCAGATGGTCAAAGAAAATGTAGATTATGACTTGTGTGCGTTACTCTAGAGCCAGTTAATTGAAAATCTTGGCAAAATTAAGAAAGATAAGAAGAATTCTTTCAAGTATGATAATTTGTTGCTATGTTTATTCTTTTATTTCATAAATGAAGTTTTGGGAATTGGAAAAGTTTAATGGCAAGGTGATAAACTAGTAGCTATTCAAATTAGAGATATCTTGTATGGAATTGGTGATAGCAAAACTAGAAAAACTGCTATCTAGGGTTATTTAAAGAACTTTTAGAATGAGAAGCAAGCCAAGAAAATGATTCCCACATCTATTGTGGAAAAGTATAAGGACACAATTTGCTTCATGGTTGATATTGATTAGTGTTTGATGGAAGTTGTTGATCCTAGAATAGTGTGGATAATTCCTATGGGTTATGAGGTTGAAGAACACATTTTAGAGCTATATTCTCAACACTTGCTAAGTAAACCTAAAGATCCAATAGAAGAAAGGTTTGGTACCTTTGAGGAAAAGAATATGGAATTTCATGCACAATTGAAGAAGCCAATGATAATCTGGAAGGTGAGAAAAGAAGTGGAAGCTTTTGTAGAAAGCATGGGGATATCAGTTGAAGCAGTGAGAGAAGCTAGGAGGAAAAGAGAACAAGTTGAAGCAGCAGCGCCAACTAGAACTGAGTCTACTAGGCTAGTAGCATCCTCTATCAAATCTAGATTCACAAGGAGCTTTGCTCTCTCATTTGGTCCTACAAAGAATTCAAGTCCTATGAAAGGTCAAGCCAAGACATCTGATAGAGAAGGAAAGAGGAAGAAGGACAAGAGCACAAGGGTCTATGCTGCTATTTCAGAAGATGAAGAAACTGAATTTGGTGAAGAGGTAAGAGAAATAAAGCATATGGAAACCAAATCATCTAAAGTCTCTAAGAGCAAGCCCTTCAGTGAAGAGAAAGCAAAGAAAAAGGTGAAAACTGATAAATTAGGTATGTTTGTAGAGGAAGTGGAAAAAGCTTTGATTAAGGATGGTAATCTTAGGCCACTTTGTGAATGGTATGACACCTTTGATAGTGTCGGTCAAGGAATTTTTGAAGCAGCTACAATAAATTATTTAAATAATTTCAATATGACTCTCATTGAAATAATGTATAAGCTTCCTAAAGCTCTATATGAAGTTTTAGAAATGAGGAGAGTGAATGCAAGAACTAAAGAAGAGCAAATGAGAGAACGGATACTTGTTGATCAATGTCTGGTGATGTTTATAAAAGAGATGAAGAATATTATCAATGAAGCAAAAAGGGATTTTAAGAGAAAGACAAGGGTGAATAAGATGATGATTGGGAAAACTAAAGAGGTGGCAAAAGACATCGATAAAATCCTTAAGGAAATTTTGTTTAAGAATAGATACAATGTTGTTTTTGAAGAAGTGCATGTTGAAGATATTCCATCTAGTCTAGGAATTGAAGAGGATACATTTGAGGATAGTCTAAATCCTCTAGATATACATGACGCTACAATTCCTATGGAGACTGAAGCTCCTAAATTTGTGACAATTGATGAAATTGAGATTCTTGAAGCTAACGAAGAACCTGTGATTGAAGAGAAGGATGAGGCGAAGGAGATTACTATGGAAGCAAGAGACACTACTAAGGCAGTAAAGGATTTTTTGCAAGAACAACAGGAGGAATTTGATCCTGAACTAGTTAAAGGTCCTATCAATTTGGATGCTTTGTCTCCCATTGAGAAGCTAAAATTTGCATCATTTTCTCAAGCCAAGGCAAGGGAGGAGATTCTGAAATCTCATATTGAAGATAATGAGTTGTTAAGTCTTACATCTGTTATTATGGATAAGATCATGCCTTAATAGTCCAAGGATTCATCTAATTCTCCATCCAGTCAGCTTAAGAAACTTGTTAATTCTATAAGTACTCACTTTGAGTCACTTGAAAAGTTAGATATGGATAAGGTTTAGAAGGAATTTGATGCTAAAAGGTTTAGTAGGTTGAAAGGGACGATTGTTAATGATAAATATTTGTTAGCTACCTATGTAAAGAATATTCAAGGTGTTTTTTTTTAAGGTGGAAACATTTATAAGTCATGCTTATCATTGTCTAAATTCACTAAGGACATTGAAAGGAAAATGAAAGAATATGAGAAACAATTAGCAACTATCTCTCAAGAATTTCATCCTCTAACCATTTCTATTAGAAAGCAATAAGGTCAAGTAATATCCTTGCTTGAAAAGGTTAAAATTTTGAAGCATGAAGAAGGAAAAATTATTGAAAGAGTATGTGAGTTGAGAGGAAAAATTGGTCCTAAGATGCAGACAATGCTTAGTTCATTGAAGGAAGCACAAGATGTTATGGTGGTCAGTGATCTGACGAACCTTGAGTATATAGAGATGAAATCTTACTTATTCTATGGTCACATTACTATCTTGGAGAGTCTCAAAAAGAGTTGGGACACTAGTTTGAGCCTATTGAAGAGTAATTTTGTAGATATATTCAAGTTTATGTAAGTTGTAGAAGCATGTTTGTACATATGCAGTTTGTGCATAGAAGTTTTTGTTTGATTTTTGGTATGCAGATTCCTTCATTTTCCATTGATGCCAAAAGGGGAGTATGGGATAGTGAAAAATTCCTTAATCATCTCATGGGGAGTTGTATTTTTGAAGTTTTGAAGGTTAGCAGTGTAATTTGTGTCGATATTGATTCGACACTTAGTAATTTTTCTCTAAGTGTTGCCATCAATGCCAAAGGGGGAGATCGTTGGCAAGGGACACTACATAAGTCATTTGGTGTTGTCATTAATGATAACCCTAGTCAGTGATTCAATCCACATGTCAGCATTTGATCATACCGAAAGTCAGAATGAAGTTTTGTGATTAACTGTTAAACTATAACAAAGCATCTGACATAATTTTGTTCATCGATTCATATGCAATTTTATGTTATAATTTTGAGTTTTGGATCTTATGGAAAGATTTTTGATGTACTATCTATGTTATCCTTGAATCTTAGAGCCTCATATCTATTCATGTGCAAGTTAGAAGATCTAGTTGATTGATTTTCTACTTAACAGTGCAAAAAGGTCGACTTGATGAATATAGCATGTTGTAGATATTTGAGGATTAATTGTTTAAGTGATTTTTGTGTTCAAGCATGTTGATTTGGGTCCTCACTATGTTGTGGACAACTTTGGTTGGTGTGCATTGAAAATTATTCATGATTTGAGCTAACAGTTTGTAAATATTTTATTATTTTGTTGAAGCTGACATGTAGTGATGTAATCTCTTGTTGCAGATATTTATAAGCAATCATTTATATCATTTGGATGTATGTACGAAGTGTGTTGATGTGTATTGTGAAACTCAGAAGGATTGTAGAGTGATTGTGCACAATTTCACTTGTGCGGAAAAGGATTTGTGATCCGAATTAAAGTAGGCATAGCAGAAGAGTAGAATCAGACAGAAGGTCAAGAAAGCGATTGATGTGCTTAACCAGAACTATAATTAGGCATTAGAAGATGCTATTTTCTTAATTCAAATCTTCTAGATGTAATCCAAATCTTTTTGTAAGATAGTGAGTCTTCTTTTGTATTTGAGTAGTGAGCTCTAGGAAGTGTGCTTGAATGCATGTACATTCCTTTTGTAAACATTTTTATTTGAGTCAACTCATATTGTGGATTGACCTCCACCATGGTTTTTCCCCTAATAGGGTTTCCACGTAAAAAATATTTATGTAATGGTGTTGTGTTTGTTGTGTTTGCTTGTTTTTTATTCATGCATCTTTCTTTTGCTTCAATTCTATAAGTGGCTTAAATATTAGGTTAATAAAGTTAAATTTTGCAAAACAATGATTCACCCCCTCTCTCAATGTTCCTTTATTCTAACAAATAGGACCATTGGGTGCATGTTTAAGTATGTCTTTTTATGAAAAACCAATATCAAGTGGCATCTTAGGTAGGCAGTTACGAGGTTTAGCTTCAATAAATCCAACCATAGAGTCTATAGAGGCATCTTCATTATCATTCATGTTATCATTGTCCACGTGAACATTCATCACATCATTCATTGTTTCACTAGCTTTAACAAAGGAGATATTATGATTTGGCATAGGATTTGTAAATATTTAAAAGTTTTAATTAGGAGGGGATATAGACTTATTACCTTGATCATTAACACCTACAATTTGAATATGATTAGAATCAATGAGGTCTTGCACAAGATGTTTAAGATGCTTACAATGTTCCATATGATGTCCATTTTTTCAGTGAAAATAGAAATCGACATTTGGTCTACAATTTGAAGGTAAAGGCTTAGTAGGATTAGGAGCTCTGACAGGAGGTAAGGAAATCAAATTCTTGTCTAAGAGCTGCAACATGATATTATGAAGGGTATCAAGTATAGGTGTAAATTTTATTTTTCTATCCGTAAAGGAATATGGTTTTGTCATCTTTATAGCAGCCACTTGGGTGTGAACATTTTGATTTGATTGAGGAGGATTAAGTTGTAGAAAGCACTTATTTTATTTCTTGAAAGGTTGATAATTGGTTTGAGGTATGGATTCAAAAATTTTAGGATGGTTAGAGGGATTTTTCACTTCACAACTACTAATCATGAAGGGCTATACACAAGTGTGTGAAAGAAGGAAACCTCAACATCTCAAGCTTAGCTTGTATTTTTTTCTTGCAAATCAAAAATAAACATTGTTTGAAGGTCAATGTTAGGAATCTTAATTTTTATTTGTGAATAAAGCATTTGGTATCGTGCTATGAAATCAATGACCTTTTCATCATCCTTTTGTTTACAAGTCATCAAATCAGCTAAGGTCATCTTAGGACCCATATGAATTTGGAATTGATTGTAAAAAGTATCAATAAGTTCATTGAATGAACGAATTGAATTATTTGGTAAAGAGAAAAAACACTTCAAATTAATATCTTTTAAGGATCTAGGGATGATCTTAGCCAAGAGTTTATCTTCAAAAATGAAGACACTACATAAGGTTTTGTAAGAATAAAACATGGCTAAAAGGATCACCTTTCCCACCATATTTCTCAAACCTAGGAACCTCTATACCTTGTGGCATTTGTGTGAACTCAATATCTCTAAAGATAATGGGTTGGTTTTAATGTATTGTGAAGGTTGGCCATTGTTGTTTTGGTTTAGTGTGGTAGTTTTTTCTTGTAGGAATGAGACATTTTTCAAAAGTGTGTTAATGATTGAATCATTGTTGGTGTTGTCAGATGGAGGTGAATAAGGTGGAGTGGTGTATGTATGTGAAGAGAAAGTATATTGTATATTTTTGAGGGGGTATGGATGAGGAGATATGAGATTTGAATGCACAAAGCTAGAGGGATTCCCAGTGAAAATTTACCTAAGGAAGTGTAAGACCCTATCCCTCATGACCTTGTTGATCCTATTAGCATTGATGTTTTATATGCTATATTCTATGCTCAGTTACTGATAATATTATTATGTTCTTTAAATGGATTACATTCTATTAGATGATTAATATCATAGTATTAATATTGCTAATGTTAGGTTCCATACTTTATTTGTTATTTAATATCTTGTTGTTGTCATTTGGGTTAACGTTAAGTTATTTTCTTTAATTTTACTAGTAAATGTGATTTTAATTCACTTCTATTTATCTTATTTCCTTTTTTATTTAGTTAATTTATGTAAAATTCCACTTGATTTTTAACCTCATTGTTGCGATGTTTGTAGGAATGATATTTGATCTTAAATAGAAAATTGTTGTTTTGACATATGCTTTATTTTGCATTAGATTCAAATAGTAACTTTTCCCTTCTAGACTCATAACCGATCAAACTTTTTGATAGAATTTATTATGATTCATAATCATTAAAATAATTTTGTTATCAATATAGAAGAAAATTATTTTGTAAATTAATGTTGGTTGTCATGGCAAGCCACGACATTCATTGGGCTACTGTCGACTACGAACAACTTGATAGTTCCTTAGAAACAACCGTTACAATGTGCTTATCCAATTGTTGCTAAATCTGTAATGTAGATAACTATTGCATTGTAATTGAAAGTGATTTTATTCATAACATCATTTGTGGCATAAAGATAATACCCTGATACTTTCAGATATTTAATGGCTTAGTTGGGGGTGGATAGAAACCATTTTTTAATCCTCTTTACTCAGATTGTGGAAAGGGAAGCACTAGGAAGTTCTTTGTAACATATTCATTATCTTTGTATTTTCCTGGTTGTTATTATTGGATTTTTTGCATGGTTGTCTTCTCGATTAAAATAATTTCATGTTGTTGTGAGACTTCTTGAAAATGACATAATGTTCTATGAGTGTACTGGCCATGAAGGAATTTCTCCTAAAGTGACTGCTTTGTATAATATGTTTGTATTCTTTATTGAATATGTTGTGTAGATAATTTTAATTATTCTTTATTTTTGTTGGAATATCTAATTTAGAGTTGCAATGGAAAAGAGCATTCAATGCACCATTAGATGAAATCCAATTTGAATTGTTACACCCTTGCCATGTCTGACAACCATGTTGACTAGTTAATATTTTGAAAAAAATTAATTGTGGTGGTTGAATTTGAATTGGGCGCCAGATTTTGGAAACACAACAAAAGACAAAAGAATAGAATGCTTATTCAACAGACAGTTATAGAAAGTTTTTTGTAGCAGCAAACAAGGGAATGTTTAGCAGAACACAAAACTACAGAAGGGAATGTTCATGAGATCCTGCAGTAGCAGAAGACATTGACAAAGTAGTGCTTTGGTGCTCTGGAATATCTCCAGCATGCAGCATCAACACAGAAAACTCTGGTGCACTAAAACATGCACAATTTTTTGTATGAAGTGAATACAGAGCTTCTACTATGAGTTTTTGTTTGTAGTTTTTGATTGTAATCCTTTTTGGGGAATGAAATAGAAAATTGAATATATTATTTTTGTCTCCTTGTGTTTGTCTCCTTTATTGCTATGTGTTTTCATTCTTTTCCCATAATAGTTGGGTTTATTTTCCCATCATATTGGTATCAAAGCCCTAAGTTTTTTGGCCATTTAGTTTGTTAAATCCTTAGCTTTGTTCCTAGGCGTGCAATGACAAAACTTTAGTTTATGGGTATTTGTTAAAGCCCTAGTTTTCTAAGCAGTGAAGAAAAGCCCTAGATTTTATCTGGGTATCTATAATTTTTCCCCCATTTAGAAAAATGGCTGGAGGAGACAATAGGAGTTGGCAGTAGCCACCTATATTTGATGGAAAAATTTATGATGTCTAGGAAAAGAAAATGAAAACCATTTTAGTAGAAAATGATTTGTGGGAATTAGTAGGAAATGGGTTCACAGATGTGACTGACCCAAATGCATTTGCAACATTGAGCAATGCTCAAAAGAACCAGTTGAAGGAGACAAGGAAAAATTATGCCAAATTCCTTAGTCTGATTGAGATAGCCTTGACGAATAGCAGCAGCTAGTTATGTAAAAGAAGCATGGGAAATACTTCAAACCATTGGCAAAGGGTCTAAGAAAGTCAAGTCAGTGAAACTCCAGCTACAAAGGAGAGAATTTGACACCCCATGTAGATGAAGGACATCGATTCTATTTTATATTTTCATACAAGGGCTTCCACCTTGATTAACCAATTGAGGATAAATGGAGAAACTATGGAAGATCAAAAGATTGTGGAGAAGATTCTTAGAAGCTTACCCACAAAATTTGATCTGGTGGTTATTGCCATAGAAAAGGAAAAGGACCTCTCAACATTATCAATTGATGAGTTAATGGGTTCACTTCAAACCCATGAGCAACACCTAAATAGGTTTGCAAATTATTCCCAGGAACAAGCCTTCAAAGCACAAGAAAATGTGAGAGGTAGGGGAAGAGGAAGAAATGGCAAAGGAAGAGGTCAAAAAGGTAGAGGTAGAAGTAATCAAATAGTCAAGAGGAGGCTAGAACCTCCCAATTAGACTTTCAAAACACAAAGAAAAATAACAGCTTGAATTAGAGATCTGATAAGAGCAATGTGTAGTGTTACTATTGTCACAAGTATGGTCACTATGCAAGTGAATGTAGGAAGAAACAATGTGACCAAGGGAGTCAAAATGCAAACGTGGAAAATGAGAACAAGGCTGAAAATGAAAAACAGTCACAAGTGTTCATTGCATGCAATCTTCCAGAACAAGGCAGCACTGAAGTTTGGTACTTGTATAGCAGTTGTAGCAACCACATGAGTGGTAACAGAAATTTATTTTCCTCCATTGACCACAACATAAGACTAAAATCAAAATGGGAAACAATGAGAAATTTCCAACCATGGGCAAAGGAATTGAGCTCACAAACCAAGCATGGTGAAGAAAGACAACTTCATGATGTCTTATATACCCTAGGAATGAAACAAAATCTCTTGAGCATTAGAAAGATGGTCCAAAATGGATATAGAGTGTTAATGGAGAAAAGATAATGCATCATCTATAATAGAGATGGAAGCAAGAAAGTTATGGCAGTGATTCAAATGACAAAGAACTGAGTGTTTCCCCTCAAAATTCAAATCTTAGTACAGTCAACATGCTTGTAGCAGTTAGCCTTCAAGATAGTCATCCAAGACCCATCTAAGCTTTGGAATTTGAGGCATGGGCATCTAAGTTATTCTAGTTTAGGGGCCTACCAGTAATAGTAGAGCCCAATGGAAAGTGTGAAGCATGCATCGTAGGTAAACAACATAGGCATCCTTTTCAATCAGGGCATTCTAGGAGAGCTAGAGCACCATTAGAGTTGGTGCATTTAGATTCGTGTGGTCCCATGAAGACCCCAACCCTAGGAGGAATTGTTTATTTCATGAAACTCATAGATGACTATAGTAAAAAAATCTAGGTGTATCTTTTGAAGAACAAATCAGATGCATTTGAGAAGTTCAAAGAGTTTAAGGCCTTGGCTGAAAAGAAAAGCAACCACTATATCAAATTCCTTAGAACATACAAAGGGGGAGAGTATATCTCTCAAGAGTTTATGAATTTTTGCAAGTCTCATGGTATTCAGAGACAACTCATAGCTTGGTATACTCCACAACAAAATGGAGTGGTTGAAAGAAAGAATAGAACCATCACGGAGATGGCAACAAGCATGTTGAAGGAAAAAGGTTTATCTAATGAGTATTGGGGTGATGTGTTAGGGTTAGAAAAGGTAGATATCTAACAATTAAATGCAGATTTAAGTAATAAACAGAGAAACTAAAACACTTATAGAATAAATTATAACGCAGAGAATTTAATGTGGTTCACCCAATCTGAGCTACAGCCACCAAACCGCAGCCATCTAATAATTTTATTATCCAGTGCAAAAACCTATTACAATATAGTATGATCAGTCACCACATACCAACAATCTCCCACTTGGAGACTGATCAGGCTCCACACCAACACAATCTCCTACTTGGAGACTGATCTTGGATGACACTGTTTCACTTACAACTCCCACTAGAAATAAGTACCTTGGACCCTACTACTCTGTTATACTTGAATTCAACCTTGAAGGCCAACTAAAGCTGAAGAAGAGCTCAACTTATCCCTTGTCACCGCCTTTGTAAAGATATCCACTGGAATGACATCTGTATGTATCTTGTCCAACTTGACCTATCCATCCTCCAACACCGATTGAATGAAATGATATCTCAACTGTATGTATTTTGTTTTAGAATGCAAGACATAATTCTTTTCAAGATGTATAGCACTCTGGCTATCTATAAACAAGTAACTTCCAGCCCGTTGTTTTCCCAATTCATCCATGAAAAGTTGCAGCCATATCATCTTCTTTTCTGCCTCTATTGCAGCAACATACTCTACCTCTATGGTGGATAAAGCAAGCACCTTTTGCAATCAAGAAATCCAACTCACTATTGTCCCACCAACTATAAAAACATAACCTATGGTACTCCACCTAGTATCTATATCCCCTGCCAAATTTGAGTCAACATAGCCTTTTAAATCAGTATTAGAGCCCACAAAACATAAAACATTTATTGGATGTACCTCTCAAGTACCTGAGAATCCATTTTACTACATTTCAATGCTCAACTTCAGGATGAATCAAATACCTGTTAACAACTCCTACGGCATGGGCAATATCCAGTCTCGTATATACCACGGCATACATTAAACTGCCTACAACTGAAGCATATGGTACCTTGGACATTTTTTATTCCTCCTCTTGTGTCTTTGGACACATATCCTTAGTCAATTTAATATGACTAGGCAAAGGTGTGCTGACAGCTTTTGCATTCTCCATATGAAATCTCTACAACACCTTTTCAACATAATTAGCCTGAGATAAAAATAGTTGTCTGCTTTTCCTATCTCTACAAATTTTCATACCAAGGATTTGCTTTGCTGCCCCCAAATCCTTCATAGCAAAATATTTTGCTAACTATTGTTTGAGCTCACCTATGTGATCCATATTAGAACCTGCTACAAGCATGTCATCAACATATAAACATAAAATAATGTAGCTATCATTATCCAACCTCTTAAAATAAACACAATGGTTAGAATTACACTGGTTGTAGCCTTGCTTATCCATAAAACTATCAAATTTCAAGTACCATTGTCGAGATGCTTGCTTCAAGCCATATAAAATTTTCTTCAACCTGAACACTAGTTTCTCCTTACCTTTGACCTCAAATCCTTGTGGCTGGTCCATATATATTTCCTCTTCCAAATCACCATGGAGAAAAGTTATTTTAACATCACGCTATTCTAAATGCAAATCTTCAGTAGCCACAATACTTAAAACAATATGAATAGAAGTCATTTTAACAACGGGAGAAAAAATTTCATCAAAATCAATACCCTTTTTCTATGCAAATCCCTTTACAACTAATCTGATTCTAAATCTCTTCTTACCTCCATCCTCCTCTTTCAGCCTATAAACCCATTTGTTTGGTAAAGCCTTTTTACCTACATGAAACTTGCATAATTCCCAAGTCTAGTTTTTCAGCAAGGAGTCCATTTCTTCTTCCATTCCATGCTCCCACTAAACCTTGGGATCCACTTGCATAGCTTCATCATAATATTCTAGTTCACCGGCATCAATTAACAAAATAGTATACAAAGAGGGAGAGTATCTTTCTGGAGGTCTACTTATTTTTGAAGATCATCTAATAGGAGTTTATTGTATTTTTTGTTGTTGTTGTTGCTTAGCATGAGGAACCACTAAAACATCAATGTTTGGAATATCATACAACACTGCATAATCATTTTCTTTCTTCTCATGCTGCAGTAATAGATCTTTGTACAAAACTTTCTCATTGAATATGACATCCCTACTTCTCACAATTTTATGATTTTCAAAATCCTAAAGCCTATAACCAAATTAATCAATGCCATATCCAACAAATATACATTTCTTTGATTTTGCATCAAGCTTGCTTCTATTTTCATAATCTACATGTGCAAATGCTTCACAACCGAAGGTTTTGAGAAAAGAATAACTCACCTTCTTACCTTTCCATGCTTCCTCTGGAATACCACAACCCAAAGGATTAGAGGGAGCTCTATTAATTAAATAAACAATAGTGTTTACAGTCTCTTCCCACATTTTTAAAGGCATCCCAGTATGCAATCTCATAGTCTATGTAGACTCCATTATTGTTCTATTCATGTGCTCAACCACTCCATTTTCCTGTGGAGTCCTTGGAACCATTTTCTACCTACGAATACCATTAGAGGAACAATAATCTTCAAACTCTTTGCTGCAATACTCACCACCATTATCAGATTTAAGACATTTTAGCTTTTTACCCATCTCATTCTCAACCAAGCTTCTCAATTTTTTAAAGGTTTCAAATACATCAGATTTTTTTCCTAAGGAAATAAATCCATACCTTCCTCGTTGCATCATCAATGAATGTAACATAATACAAAGAGCCACTGATAGAAGATACTTGAGCTGGTCCCCATACATTAGTATGCACAAGCTCCAATTTCTCATCTTTCTTTTGCTTCCCATCCTTGAGAAAACTTACTCTCTTTTGTTTTCGATACACACAACTTTCATAGAAATCCATATTAACACATTTTAGACCTAGTAAAACAATATTTGAATGAAGTACTTTCATACCTTTTGCACTCATATGCCCAAGTCTATTATGCCACAGTGTTGATTCAAAGTCCACAATAACTATATGATCTTCTACATGCTAAACTGCAGCAACTGTTCTTGAACATTGACCTTTTTCCATAATAATTAAAGTAGAAGGAACAATATGACCTGTACAAAGATATAAGGTTCCTAATTTCACACCTTTTTCTACCACTAAGGCACCCTTTGTGACCTTCCAATTTGTATCACTAAATGTAACAACACAACCTTCATCATCTAGTTGCCCTGCTAAAATTAAATTTATGCTTAACTTTGGAACGTGCCTTACCTCATGTAGTAGCCAATGATTCCCATTTTGCAACTTAATCTTGATTCTTCCCTTTCCAATAATCTAACAGGGTTTGTTATCTCCTAAATAAACTAGCCAAAAATCCCCTTGGACATAATCAAGAAAATAACTTCTATGGGGGGTAGCATGAAATGAAGCCCCTAAATCTAACACCCAAGAATCATTAGCATTATCAAGGGAAAGAATCAAAGCATCCTCATTAGATTTATTACTTACCACATTTTCCTCTTTACTTCCTTTTTTGTCTCCTTTATTTTTCTGAGACCAACAATCTTTCTTTAAATGACTCGGCTTACCACAGTACCAGCAATCCCTCTTGTCTCTACATTGGGACCTTTTATCCTTTGATTTTCCTCATGACTTCCCACAATTTTTAGAATAGTTTCCTCTCTCCTTTGTTCTTCCCCTACTTTCAGCATTCAAAACATTGCCTGATGTGGATGTTGCACCTAATATTTTCCTATGAATTTCCTCGCTCAAAATAACACCAACAACATCATCAAATTTCAATGTATTCGAACCAGAAACAGAATTGCTAACATCCATTACCAAGCTATTCTAGCTTTCAGGAAAAGAACACAAAATCAAAAGAGCCCTAACTTCTTCATCAAAGTTTACTTTTACAGAATTTAATTGACTGGTGACAATATTAAACTCATTTAAATGATCAATAACTGACCCACCTTCTACTATTTTCATATTAAATAAACGCTTCATAAGAAATACCTTATTCGAAGTGAAAGGCTTTTCATATAACTTCGCCAGGGTTTCCATCAACTCTTGAGTTGTCTTTTCTTTTGTAATATTGAACGCCACCAATTGTGCTAGGCATAAACGAATACTATCAAAAGCCTTTCTATCCAAACTCTCCTAGTCCTCATCAGATATTGTTTGGGGTTACTTGGTTTTCCCTTCCAATGGCCATCATAAATCCTTCTGATAGAGATAGTCCTCCATCTGTATCTTCCATAACTGATAGTTCTGCCCATTAAACTTCTCAACCTTCTTACCCTCATCTACCATTACTCCCACTCAACCGTGAGACCTTCCTATAGATAATAATTGAAAGGAAACCCACTTTGATACCACTTGTTAGGGTTAGAAAAGGTAGATATTTAACAATTAAATGTAGATTTAAGTAATAAACAGATAAACTAAAACACACATAGAATAAATTATAACACAGATAATTTAACATGGTTCACCCAATTCGGGCTACATCCACCAAACCGCAGCCATCCAATAATTTTATTATCCAATACAAAAACCTATTACAATCTTGTGAATAATCGCATTTTTCATTCTCCTGTAACACCCATTCGAACCCCTTTTTATCAGTCGCCACACACCAACATTGTGATGTAGCAATAATAGTCTACATCTTGAATAGGTTCCCCACAAAGATTGTTCGTGATAGGATCCCACAAGAAGCATGGACGAAATGCAAATGGAGTGTTGAGAATTTGAGAATATTTGGATGTGTGGCATTTGCACTCGTTCCAAAAGAGAAAAGGAAGAAATTTGATGACAAAGGAGAAAAATGCATTTTCATAGGCTATAGTGAAGAATCAAAAGCCTACAGATTGTACAATCCCATCACCAAGAAAGTGGTGATTAGTAGGGATGTTGAATTCATTGAAAATGAGTCATGGGATGGAATGGTTGATAACGATACGGGTATTTAGTCTCAATACCCTTTGAAGATGAAGAAGTTGCAGAAGGGAGATGCGTCGGAACCTTACAACAAGGTAATAGTTTAGAAAACAATAGCAATAGCTCTGGAAATTCCCAACAAGGAAGATTCTCTAGAAACTTTTAGTAGGGAAGTTGCTCCGGAACCTTACAGCAACAATATTCTTTATCAATCCAGTAGTCAAGCAGCTCTAGAAATTCTGACCCTACACTTGCATCATTAATGCCATGGAAGACTAGAAGCATGAGGGAAATTTATGAAAACACAAGGTATGATGACTTTGATGAGAATTCAGATTTTGCTATGTTTTCTTATAGTGATCCAATGTATTTTGAAGAAGCCGTGAAAGAAGAAAAATGGTGTAAGGCAATGGATGAAGAGTTGGACACTATAGAGAGAAACAAAACATGGGAGCTCACTAATTTTCCCAAGGGAAAATCAGTCATTGGAGTTAAGTGGGTCTATAAGACCAATTGTTGATGGTAAGGTTAAAGACATAAAGCAAGGATGGTTGTTAAGGGATATAGAAAGTAGCGTGGAAGAGACTATGATGAGACATATGCACCAGTTGCAAGGCTGGAAACAGTGTGGACAGTCTTAGCAATTTCAACCCAACATAAATGGAAAGTATTACAAATGGACGTGAAATCATCCTTCTTGAATGGAGTGCTAAAAGAAGAGGTGTATGTGGAGCAACCGCCTGACTACGAAATCCCAGGGAAAGAAGACAAGGTCTATAGGCTCCGAAAAGCTCTTTACGGGTTGAAGTAAGCACCATGGGCATGGTACAGTAGAATTGATTCATACCTTCTAAGCAATGGCTTTAGTAAAAGTAGTAGTGAGCCCACACTCTACATCAAGGTAGCTGATGGTGATATTCTTATTATTGTTTTGTATGTAGATGATTTAATTTTCATAGGAAATAGTAATCTTTTCATTGCTGATTTCAAAGAGGCAATGAAAAATGAGTTTGAAATGACAAACCTAGGTTTGCTAAAATATTTCCTAGGCATAGAGGTCCAACAAATAGATCATGGCATCTTTATTTCACAAACAAGTTATACTAAACAAATCTTTAAGAGATTTACAATTTTGGACAACAAATCAGCCCTAACCCCAACAAATAAAGGTCTGAAATTAAGCAAAGAGGATAGCAGCAGTGATCTTAACCCAACCCTCTACAAGAGCATAGTTGGAAGCCTCATGTATTTTACAACAACAAGACCTAATTTGATGTATGTGGTAAGTCTGATTTCTAGGTTCATGGAGCAACCTAAGGACACACACTGGCAAGCAAGGAAAAGAATTATAAAGAATGTCAATGGCATGAAATGCTATGGCATTATGTACACCACCTCCAATGAGTTTCAATTGGTTGGGCACATAGATAATGATTGGGAAGGAAATGTAGATGATAGGAAGAGCACATCGGGATATTTGTTCCACATGGGCATCAAAGAAGCATCCCATAGTTTCTCTCTTCACAGTCGAAGCGAAGTACATAGCAGAAAATGCAACAGCATGTCAGACTATTTGGCTTAGAAGAATCCTTACAAATTTGAATGAGCAGCAAGAAGATGGTACAACCATATTTTGTGACAATGTGTCTTCTATTGCATTGACTAAGAATCCCATATTTTACAGATGAAGCAAGCACATCAAAATCCGCTACCATTCCATAAGGGAGTTGGTGGAGCATGGAGAGATTCAACTTCAATATTACAGATCTGAGCAGTAGCTTGCTGATATTTTCACAAAGGCATATTCAAAAGAATCCTTTGAATGCCTAAGGAATAGGCTTGGTATGTAGGAATGCTCTGGAACTTTGGTTCTGGAAAACACAGAAAAGTGTAGATGCTCCAGAACTTTGGTTCTAGAAAACTCAGAAGAGTGCAGATGCTCCAGAACTTCAGAAGACAATTCCAGAATGTAGAATAGATGCACACATGTTTGCTCCAGAAACTTTACGCGAGTGCTCCAAAACTTTTGGTCTGTTGCTATGAAAGTTTTTCAAGTGATAAAAAGTAGGAATTGATGCTCTAGAATCCTTTCTCTGGAAACTTTGGTCTGGAAGTTTCAAATGATAATGAAGAGAAAAAAGGCTCAAAATTAAGGGGGAGTGTTGGAATATCTAATTTAGAGTTGCAACGGACAAGTGCATTAAATGCACCATTAGATGAAATCCAATTTGGATTGTTCCCCCACTGTCATGTCTAACAACCATGCTGGCCAGTTAATATTTGGCAACAAATTAATTGTAGTGGTTGAATTTAAATTGAGCGCCAAAATTTTGAAAGAAAACAAAAGACAAAAGAATAGAATGATTATTCAACAAACAGAGACAAAAAGTTTTTTATATTAAAAAACAAGGGAATGTTTAGCAAAACATAGAACTACAGAAGGAAATGTTCAAGAGATCCTGCAGTAGTAGAAGACATTGACAGAGCAGTGCTCTGGTGCTCTAGAATATTTCCAACATGCAACATTAGCACAAAAAGCTCCAGTGCACTAGAACATGCGCAATTTTTTGTATGAAGTGAATATATATAGAGCTTTTGCTCTGATTTTTTGTTTGTAGTTTTTTATTGTAATCTTTTTTGGGGAATGAAATAGAAAATTGAATATATTATTTTTGCCTCCTTGTGTTTGTCTCCTTTATTGCTAATTGTGTGTTTTCATTCTTTGCCCACTGTAGTTGGGTTTATTTTCCCATCAATTTTAACGTTGTAGTTCTCGTTCCAATCATTTGATTCACTATTCCTTCCAAAATGGATTCCAATGTTTGTGTGCATTTCTTTGGAAATTCATTTCAAATCTAACCTTGTGTCTTGCTCTGCTTTCATCAATAATATTATCCTCAAGTTCTATTTTTCTTTATCTCTTAAATAGAACAAATGTTTACCCTTCTAAACCTACAGGAAACTATTTGTAGTTTTCTCATGTCTCCTTATTAATTTTTTCTTATGTTTTGCATGAGTAACGCTGCTATTAAAAATCTATTATTATGAGCATTTGTTCTTTTATTAAAGTTACTATTAAATGTTCTTGTTATAGAAAATCATTTATTTTACTTCTTGTATTAATGTTTATTGTTCCTTACTCATACATTTTATTACACATATTAGATTTGAGGATACTTTTTCATCCTGCAGTCTAAGCATGACAATATAAATGTGAATTATAGTATCATACCCATTCCTTCAGGCCTGATCCTTGCAAAGATGATTAATGTGAACTGGTTTGATCTCTGTTCTTATTTCTTAAATTGGTATATTAATATATTTAGCAGGTTAGGGATCATCATTCTTGTCTGTTAAATTTTCTAGGAATGATGAGGATGGTTATGTTTCTTTTTCCTCTACATTATTGCCACAGCTATTCAAGTGTGGAGTGGTTCCATTTATCTTTTCCTTTATTTGAAATTGCTATTCTTTTTTATTGTTGGGATTCTTGAATACATATAACAATACTTTAGGCTATCCTCCAAATGTATCTATAAAGAATACCGAAACCATGTTTTATGATGGCGCTAAAAGTGTCTGGTGTCTTCTGTATGCTTGGTTTCATTTGCATCTTTAGCAAGTCTGTAAATTCTTTCACATTTTTCACTTATCTTTCATCATAGAAGTGTAACCATGTGTTTGAAATGTTATAAGGTACTACTATCATGTGGTAGTTTCCATTTTCATGTGTTGCTCTTAGTTCTTTATTTCCAACCTTCCTTATCTATAATTTGTGGCATCTCAATTAATAGTATTTGATTAAGTTGTTTTCAATTTTAGTATATTTGATGATAACTCATAATATGCAAACTAAATGTGTACAACAACATTTAGTTATAGAATTACTTGTGCAAGGTTAATGATTTTTGTAAGAAAGATTCTTTCATTACAAATAGAATATAGAAATTATCAGTTGCAAAAGGCATCATTTATAATTTAAGTTTTTTTTTAATTCCAGTTTCGTTAATTTCTTTTGCAATCCTAGTAATTAGTATCTTGTCTACCTATGCTCTTATTGGACCATATTGTGAGTAATTCTAATTAAGAATATTTTAGTTCGTGTGGCACTGTAGATTAGTTTGTAAGATTATTAATATATTCCTTGTTCTGACCACTCCTTATAATGAGAGAGAAGTTATCTTGTATAAGAGGTGTGGAGCATAGCTGGCTACGAATAATGCTTTACCTTCATCTCTTACAATGTGATGCAGCTTCAAGAAAACTACTTGTCAGGCAGTCTTGGAATGGTTTATGAGCTTGCAGGTTTATGTGTAAATAGCCATTTTGTTCTATATTTAAGATATACATTCATATTTAATAGTAATTATAGTTATTTTAACTCAATGATTTTCATTTGAGAACTTATCTATTCATGATTCAATCTTTTACCTAAACCTTCTAATACTAGTGCAGTTGTTTTCTTTAGCACCTGTTACATTAATGTAATGTTCCTTTCTCTATGTAGGAAGAATATGAATTGTAGGACAATGTGTTCAATATTTATTGTATTGAAATTTTTTCCCTTATAGATTCAGCAAGACCTTAATATTCAGTAGGTTATAAGTTTATGAAAATGAATATCAACAAATTTGTATATGTATAATATTACGTGTAGTATATATATATATATAATCCAAGATATAATCATAATCACGGTAGTCCAATATTTATGTCTAATAGAGAATTATAAAATAGTGTCATTTAGTGTTTTGTTAAATAGTAGTATTTAAATTATTAACATTATTTTCATTTTATTGTTGGGATGGTTCAATTTTCTTGCTAATGTAATCTATAACTTAGTTACGTAGTTACATAAGTATAACGTTGTACCATGATAATATTCCTTGTTAGCACTATTAATTTTCATTTTCCTAATTCAAATTTAGTTAATGAATTAGCTCTAAAATTATCTAACTTGTAAATAATTCTTTTGTTTCATTTATAGAGGCAAAAACCAAATTGTTTTCATAGCAATTTTAAAAAACGTTATGACTCGATTGTCTTTTAGGAGCATTTACTTACTAATTAAGTTATCTAGTTGCATGTTATTAGTATATTCATGGGAAGGCATTACGAGAAGTGTGGACATTGCTAGTAGGTTGGATGGTTGTAGTAACATGAGTACTAGTGTATGTAGGAATAGAGGTAAGGGTTGTGGAAGGAGGAATTTAGTTTCCACCTTGGCTCTGAGTATACCCAAAAGCTTGAGCACAACTAGTCATGGTAGGGATATGTTTGTCAACAATATGAGCTAGACTTCACATAATGTCTATTCCATGTTCAGTTTCAAGAATTTTCCTCACATTATCTAAAGCAAGAATTGCACTACTAGCAATGCTTTCAAAAGTCACAATTTTTTGCAATTTCTCTATTTCTTCATCTATCCTTCTTATGTTTTCTTATGGGACATTTTCAACCATTGTTTCGACATCATGCACATGAGTTGTGGTTAGGGAATTCATGGGAAATGTGGTATGAATACTATGATCCATAAGGGGTTGACTAGTGCCAACACTACGAGTGAAAGAGTTGGAAAACCCAAGATCCACAATGAATGGTGTATCACAAGATGACATGAGTCTTGAACTATGTCTCACAACAATATTGCTAATAGGACACCAAATTGTGAAGTTCATACAAGTTTCACAAACTCACTGTATTACAAAATGGAAAATAGGCAAGATGCAATCAAATAACCTAAGATTTGAAAAGTGCAATGTAACTATGTAAAAGCAATTTTAAGATTTCAAACAAGATAATATTTTGATTATGCTATGCAAAAACCTAAAAATATGTCTTTTAGATGTAATTTTGAATTCCCAAAGTGCATTAAAATTATCAAATGAAGATTGATATGATCAATTTGAGATAACAAAAATTCTTCAAATTGAAATAGAAAACTGAAAACAGCAAAACAGAAGTTGTAATGCCTAAAAATTTAGGAAATAGCCTTGATCAAGGACTCATTCACTCATGGTCGAATTGGTCCTAGCTTAGGGTTTTGAAAAATGATTTTATAGGTTTCTAAATTGATTCTTGTGGTTTCTAGATTCTGGTTTCAGACAGTGACTTACAGTTTCAGATTTTTGTAAAATTAAGCTTGAATGCAAATAAAAAATATGACTAAATGATAAACTAGGAGACCTAATTTGATGTGCAATTTTGATTCAATTTGGTAATTTAAATGAATGACGATGTAATACTATGTAAATTCTTTGCAAAATGACTAATTTTCTTTTATATTTTTTATATTTTAAAAGATGCAAAACTGCAATCCTAAAACCTTAAATGAGATGTAAAGGATTGCAAGTTAAGCAACCCTAAATAAGATTCAATTCAACGTAATGTAATCCAAATGAATGCAAATTCTAGATCTCGAGCGAAAATGGACTCCAAAATAAGAAAATTACAATGTTCAAAAGTTGGGTTCACCAAAATGAAAAGAAAGAAAAAAATGGTGCATCAATAGAAATGAAGGGAAATGGGGTTATGATGGACTTATATTCTACTCATTAGGAAATGAGATCCCCACAATAAAATGAATATCAACCCTTAGGTGAGTCAAGTCAAAGTATGAGTCTACATATTTCCTTTTTGTGTTAGGACATGGGTCATGGTCAAAGAATACTTTGGGGAGAAAAACTAAAAATAGTAAATAAACACCAAATTGCAATCTAACACTTGGAATAGAAAGATTAAGCTCAACACTGAAAAACCAAAAAAATAGAATGCAAATTAGAGAAGGGAAGAGGCATGTGTATCAGTCACTAAAAGTTCATTTTTGAAGCTGGTTTGGGACTCATTCTCCCATGGGCAAATGGGTCCTAAGCTAGGGTTTGTTTGCAACTTTTGGGAGCCTTTGCTATATATCTAAGTCTTCCAATTTTCCCAGGTTTCCGGTTCAAAAAGCTAGAAATAAATTTTCTAGATGAGTTTTTGTGAGAAGATGACAACTTTGACAACTTCAATTTTTCTCTTCAAACGATCTTCAAGATTTCTTCCACCTAAATTTGTAATCGCAAATCAAGAGAGAAACATGTTTTGTTTTTGGTGAATGGGGGTTTGCCTTGGTCAAACCCCATTTTGGTAATTAAACCTTTAAATGAAATGAAACATGAAAGAGGGGATGAAGAATGAACAAAGCAATGTTACCTCTCAATAAACCCTTTCATAAACCCTGGAATATATATCTACAACTTGCATGAAATGGCTTCAATGGATGTGGATCTTAAATCCTGAATCTTTCTTGAAATAATTATTTTCAATGCTTGAATGGATCATGAAACCTACATCATTATATTAGCTCCAAAAACATGCATGATGCAAGAAGACTTTGATATGACAATTGGATCTTGCATGTTGCAATAAATATGCCTTTGAATGCCTTAAATTTCTATGAAATTCTCTTGAATTGCTCTTGAAATATTAGATTTTTTTAGATCAAATTGCTAGCTTGAAATTCCTAGGTGAAACATAGTGAAGTGCCCTGATATTTATAGGTATGTATCCTCAATTTCCCAAAATTCAAAAATCACAAACATAATTTAAAATACTGCCAAAAAAAATAATTTAAATTTAGGTCCTAAGTCTAAGGGAGGACCCATTCTCCTATGCGTGAATGAGTCCTAGGTCCCTAAACCTAGGAAACACATTGCTCAAGGTGTTATGTTAAGGCATTAATGAATGTCGAGATTCCTCTTCGGGAAATGTAATTAAATAGCTTGGTAAATGAATTAAAGAGCCAATTGAGGGAATATTAAGGTCAATTAATTAAAGGAGCCCTAAATAAGTGTGAAAGTATAAATAAACACATTTTACAACACTAAAATAAGGCACAATTAAGTCCAAATTAAGTATGAAAATGTAAAAGGGATACATTTTTCTACACTACACAATGAAGCTCAGACTATTTCAACATGTTTGGGTGTAGAATAGGACCATTTATAGACTAAATGTACCCATTCAGACATGTTGGAATTGTCAATTTGGTCACATGAGGAGTAGAATGAAACTTACACCCTTTGTAACTTTGCACTGCATGCAATTAACACTTTTTCCATTAACTAAAATTTGGACACCATAGACAAATACCTCAGAGATATCAAAAAAGTAAGAGAGGTTATTGTAGAGGGACCCTACATGATCCAATAGTCTTACATGAAATGTTTCTAAGTGACACGGTTTTTGAGTAATAACTCATCAAAGATTGCTACCTTTCTGCACTTTAGACTCTTAAGGGATATTGTTGGTACAATGTAGCTCAGACTATTTTGGCATGTTTGGGTTTGAAATAGGACCATGCCTAGCCTAAACCTACCCATTTAGACATGTTGGAACTGTATATTTGGCTGCATGAGGAGAAGAATGAAAGTTACACCTCTTTGCAACTTTACACTACATTCATTTAACACTTTTTCCATCAACTAAAAAATGGAGACCATGAGAAAACGCCTTAGAGACATCAAAAACTAAGAGAGGTTATTGTAGAGGGGTCATACTTGATTTTGTATCCCTAGATAGAGTGATTCTAAGTGACACTATTTTTGAGTAACATGTCAAAGATTGCTACATTTTTGTACTTTAGACTCTTAGTAAGGGATATAGATGGTACAATGTAGCTGAGACTTCTTTGGCATGTTTGGGTATGAAACAGGACCATGCCTAGTCTAAACGTACCCATCCAAACATGTTGAAGTTTTTAGTTTGGTCGCACAAGGGGTAGAACTAAAGCTACACCACCTTGCAACTTTACACTGCATGCATCTGACCCATTTTTTATCAACTGAAAACTCAACATGAGAAAACACCTTAGAGATATCAAAAACTAAGAGAGGTTATTGTAGAGGGGCCCTACATGATACTGTACCCTTAGAATGTTTCTAAGTGACACAGTTTCTTAGTAATAGCTCATCAAATATTGTTGCATTTTTGCACTTCATAATCTTGAGGGATATTGCCCATATAATGTAGTTTGAACTGTTTCAGCATGTTTGGGTGTGAAACAGGACCTTCCCTAGCATAAAACTACCCATCCAAATGTGTTGGAACTATCGGTTTGATTGCATGATGAACATAGAAGAATCTACACATGCACCTTCCTCAACTTCTCGAGAGCAAGAAGAATCTTTTCATTGATTACATTATCTATCTCATTAATTTTGGTATGCTTACTTTTCAAGTTTTTTAGAGTAGAATTTAACCTCCTTTTCATTGACAATAAATCTTCTTATCTTTTAATTCCTTTTCTAAGTGGTTAATTTTACTCTTTAGTTGTTTTTCTTCAATTTCAACACTTCCAACTATTGCTTTTTCATTTTCAACTTAACCATCCACACATTTTTTTTTCCTCATCTCTATTGCTATTAACTGTTAACACCCCTTGGTATTCCTTTTCATGATCTTATAACTTCTTTTTGATATCTTTTACTTTGATCTTTAAATCAGTTGCTCTGTCATCAATGCTTACGACAAAAACATCATTTTGTTTGATAGAGTTTTCAATGTCTTGAATACTCTTATGAGTCCACTACACGGATTCTCTTTTTTTGAACTTACATTTGATATTGCTTCTTCCTTATCATCTATTTCTAGTTGTATTTTCTCCATGGAATTCTTAAGTTAAAGAATCTTTGACTTCATTTGTTCAAATCCACCTATTGCATCATCTCTCACTTTTTTTTCCTACACAAATTCTTACCAAATACAAAACCTCTTGAGTTTTTCCACTTCTCCATTTCCATTTGACCATTTCATATACTACACAAGCACCTTCCTTGAAACTTCTTGAGAGTAGGAAGAATCTCTTCATTCAATACATTATCTATCTCATTCACTTTGGTCTACTTCTTTTCAACTGTTTTTAGAGAGGATTCATTTTTCATTTCATACATTCTAGTACTTTCTACCTCCAGTTTTGCATTGTTATTTGTCCATTGCTCATATTGCACATGCACCTTCCTCAACTTCTCAAGAATTTTTTTTTTTTCATTTCATGCATTCTACTACTTGTTGCTCCAATTATACATTTTCATTTTCCCATTGCCCAGCTATGAAGGGTGGTTATTGATATTTGGATATGGGAGGTTGTGAGGATGATATGTGTTCATATTGATAAGAGGGAGAAATGGAGGTTTTGGTAACAAGGATTAGGATCTAGATAGACTCTTGACAAGATTGATTTTGATAAGATATGATATTGATTATGATTGGGTGATGAGATAAGATAAAAGATGATAGATATTGGATATGATATGGTAGGATATAGATAATATGATAAGGGTAGGCTAATGGTTGAAAGGACCAAGGTCTAAGGATGATGGTTGTGATGACTAGTTTATGATCTAATGGATGCAAATGCTAAGATGAGGGAAAGATGATATATTTTGGATGGATATGATGGAAAGGGTTGATGTTTCAAGTGAAATGATGGTTGAGGAAGGGTCTCCTAAGTCTGATTTAGGGCGACAAAGGTCAAGTTTGTAAATTGAGGTCTCTAGATGGCCAAAAGGTGAAACCATAAATATGCATATAATCTTCCCAATATTCATTGTATATGTGTACAAATACAGTAACAAAAAAAAGACAAGCATATGTAAACTTGGAACCAAAACATATGTAAACTTGAAATATAGAAATGAAAGGTCTAACTATCAACTACAATACATTAACATCAATAACATGAATTTACAAAATCAATATGCATAATTACAAATTAATCTAGTGAACCATATCGGTATGCTCTACTTTTATTGTGTCAAGTATTACCTCATGGTTAGGCTAACACACCTTCCACAAGGTCTTGTTCAAAGGTCTACCTCAATATTGTATCAAATTAACATTGGATGCCACGACAAGGTTCAAGTATTGAAGAATCTTTCAATGTGTCTGAAAGTCCTAAAATAGCCAAACATTAACACTCTTATGTGAGTACCTTCTAAGCCATGTTCTAGTAACAACCACCATTGTAGGATATTGGGTGTTTTATCACTAACTCATTTGACTGCAAAATACGATGAAATATTTCGATGAAAGATGTACAATTAGATGAATTGTTAGGTACATGTGTACTTAATGTGAAATTTTCAAAAAATAAAATAAAAATTTGTGCCTAGTCACGTTTGTCAAAATTTTGATGATCAGGATTTTTGTCACTTTTTTGACGAATGTCAAGCATAAATATTAATAAATAAAAGTGAGTTCGACAATTTATCTATACTTGTGACATTTTTTTCATGCTATACTTGCAAATTTTCCCTACTTGTGAAGAGGCATGTGTATCAGTCACCAAAAGCTCATTTTTGAAGCTGATTTGGGACTCATTCTCCCATGGGAAAATGGGTCCTAAGCTAGGGTTTGTTTGCAACTTTTGGGAGCCTTTGCTATAGATCTAAGTCTTCCAATTTTCCCAAGTTTTAGGTTCGAAAAGCTAGAAATAAAAGTTGTAGATGATTTTTCGTGAGAAGATGACAACTTTGACAACTTTGACAACTTCTTCAATTTTTCTCTTCAAACGATCTTCAAGATTTCTTCCACCTAAATCTATAATCACAAATCAAGAGAGAAACATTTTTTGTTTTCGGTGAATGGGGGTTTGCCTTGGTCAAACCCCATTTTGGTAATTAAACCTTTAAATGAAATGAAACATGAAAGAGGGGATGAAGAATGAACAAAGAAATGTTACCTCTCAATAAACCCTTTCATAAACCTTGGAATATAGATCTACAACTTGCATGAAATGGATTCAATAGATGTGGATCTTAAATCCTGGATCTTTCTTGAAATAATGGCTTTCAATGCTTGAATGGATCATGAAACCTACATCATTATATTAGCTCCAAAAACATGCATGATGCAAGAAGACTTTGATATGACAATTGGATCTTGAATGTTGCAATAAATATGTCTTTGAATGCCTTGAATTTATCTTGAAATTCTATTGAATTGCTCTTGAAATATTAGATTTCTTAGATCAAATTGCTAGCTTGAAATTCCTAGGTGAAACATAGTGAAGTACCCTGATATTTATAGGTATGTATCCTCAATTTCCCGAAATTCAAATATCACAAACATAATTTAAAATAAGTTGCCAAAAAAAAAAATTTAAATTTAGGTCCTACGTCTAAGGGAGGACCCATTCTCCTATGGGTGAATGGGTCCTAGGTCCCTAAACCTAGGAAACACATTGCTCAAGGTGTTATGTTAAGGCATTAATGAATGTCAGGTTTCCTCTTCGGGAAATGTAATTAAATAGCTTGGTAAATGAATTAAAGGGCCAATTAAGGGAAAATTAAGTTCAATTAATTAAAGGAGCCCTAAATAAGTGTGAAAGTATAAATAAATACATTTTACAACACTAAAATAAGGCACAATTAAGTCCAAATTAAGTATGAAAATGTAAAAGGGATACATTTTTCTACACTACACAATGTAGCTCAAACTATTTTGACATGTTTGGGTGTAGAATAGGACCATTCCTAGCCTAAATGTACCCATTCAGACATGTTGGAATTGTCAATTTGGTCACATGAGGAGTAGAATGAAACTTACACCCTTTTGTAACTTTACACTGCATGCAATTGACACTTTTTCCATCAACTAATAATTGGACACCATAGACAAATACCTCAGAGATCTTGAAAAAATAAGAGAGGTTGTTATAGAGGGGCCCTACGTGATACAATAGTCTTAGATGAAATTTTTCTAAGTGACAAGTTTCTTGAGTAATAACTCATCAAATATTTCTACCTTTCTGCACTTTAGACTCTTAAGGGATATCGTTGGTACAATGTAGCTCATACTATTTTGGCATGTTTGGGTGTGAAATAGGACCATGCCTAGCCTAAACCTACCCATTCAGACATGTTGGAACTATATATTTGGCCACATGAGGAGAAGAATGAAAGTTACACCTCTTTGCAACTTTACACTACATTCATTTGACATTTTTTCCATCAACTAAAAAATGGACACCATGAGAAAACACCTCAGAGACATCAAAAACTGAGAGAGGTTATTGTAGAGGGGCCATACTTGATTTTGTATCCTTAGATAGAGTATTTCTCAGTGACACTATTTTTGAGTAACAACGTGTCAAATATTGCTACATTTTTTAATTTAGACTCTTAGTAAGGGATATCAATGGTACAGTGTAGCTGAGACTTCTTTGGCATGTTTGGGTCTGAAACAGGACCATGCCTAGTCTAAACATACCCATCCAAACATGTTGGAATTTTCAGTTTGGTCGCACAAGGGCTAGAACAAAAGTTACACCACCTTGCAACTTTACACTACATGCATCTGACCCATTTTTTATCAACTAAAAATTCAACAACATGAGAAAACACCTTAGAGATATCAAAAACTAAGAGAGGTTATTGTAGAGGGGCCCTACATGATACTGTACCCTTAGAATGTTTCTAAGTGACATAGTTTCTTAGTAATAGCTCATCAAATATTGTTGCATTTTTGCACTTCATAATCTTAAGGGATATTACCAATATAATGTAGTTTTATCTATTTCAGCATGTTTGGGTGTGAAATAGGACCTTCCCTAGCATAAAACTACCCATCCAAATGTGTTGTAACTATCGGTTTGGTTGCATGATGAACATAGAAGAATCTACACATGCACCTTCCTCAACTTCTTGAGAGCAGGAAGAATCTCTTCATTGATTACATTATCTATCTCATTCATTTTGGTATGCTTACTTTTCAAGTTTTTTAGAGTAGAATTTAACCTCCTTTTCATTGACAATAAATCTTCTTCTTATCTTTTAATTCCTTTTCTAAGTGGTTAATTTTACTCTTTAGTTGTTTTTCTTCAATTTCAACACTTCCAACTATTGCTTTTTCATTTTCAACTTAACCATCCACACATTTTTTTTTCCTCATCTCTATTGCTATTAACTGTTAACACCCCTTGGTATTCCTTTTCATGATCTTATAACTTCTTTTTAATATCTTTTACTTTGATTTTTAGATCCATTTCTCTATCATCAATGCTTAGGACAACAACATCATTTTTTTTGATAGAGTTTTCAATGTCTTGAATACTCTTATGTTTCCACTACACGGATTCTCTTTTTTTGAACTTACATTTGATATTGCTTCTTCCTTATCATCTATTTATAGTTGTATTTTCTCCATGGAATTCTTAAGTTAAAGAATCTTTGACTTCATTTGTTCAAATCCACCTATTGCATCATCTCTCACTTTTTTTTCCTACACAAATTCTTAACAAATACAAAACCTCTTGAGTTTTTCCACTTCTCCATTGCCATTTTCCCATTTCATATACTACACAAGCACCTTCCTTGAAACTTCTTGAGAGTAGGAAGAATCTCTTAATTTAATACATTATCTATCTCATTCACTTTGGTCTACTTTTCAAGTGTTTTTAGAGAGGATTAATTTTTCATTTCATACATTCTAGTACTTTCTACCTCCAGTTTTGCATTGTTATTTGTCCATTACTCATATTGCACATGCACCTTCCTCAACTTCTCAAGAATATTTTTTTTTTCATTTCATGCATTCTACTACTTGTTGCTCCAATTATACATTGTCATTTTTCCATTTCCCAGCTATGAAGGGTGGTTATTGATATTTGGATATGGGAGGTTGTGAGGATGATATGTGTTCATATTGATAAGAGGGAGAAATGGAGATTTTGGTAACAAGGATTAGGATCTAGATAGACTCTTGACAAGATTGATTTTGATAAGATATGATATTGATTATGATTGGGTGATGAGATAAGCTAAAAGATGATAGCTATTGGATATGATATGGGAGGATATAGATAATATGATAAGGGTAGGCTAATGGTTGAAAGGACCAAGGTCTAAGGATGATGGTTGTGATGACTAGTTTATGATAATGGATGCAAATGCTAAGATGAGGGAAAGATGATAAATTTTGGATGGATATGATGGAAAGTGTTGATGTTTCAAGTGAAATGATGGTTGAGGAAGGGTCTCCTAAGTCTGATCTAGGGATACAAAAGTCAAGTTTGTAAATTGAGGTCTCCAGATGGCCAAAAGGTGAAACCATAAATATGCATATAATCTTCCCAATATTCATTGTATGTGTGTACAAATACAGTAACAAGAGAAAGACAAGCATATGTAAACTTGGAACCAAAACATATGTAAACTTGAAATATAGAAATGAAAGGTCTAACTATCAACTACAATACATTAACATCAATAACATGAATTTACAAAATCAATATGCATAATTACAAATTAATCTAGTGAACCATATCGGTATGCTCTACTTTTATTGTGTCAAGTATTACCTCATGGTTAGACTAACACACCTTCCACAAGGTCTTGTTGAAAGGTCTACCTCAATATTGTATCAAATTAACATTGGATGCCACGACAAGGTTCAAGTAATGAAGAATCTTTCAATGTGTCTCAAAGTCCTAAAATAGCCAAACATTAACACTATTATGCAAGTACCTTCTAAGCCATGTTCTAGTAACAACCACCAAGCTTGTAGGATATTGGGTGTATTCTCACTAACTCATTTGACTGCAAAATATGATGAAATTTTTTGATGAAAGATGTACAATTAGATGAATCGTTAGTTGCATGTGTACTTAATGTGAAATTTTCAAAAAATAAAATAAAATTTTTGCCCAGTCACGTTCGTCAAAATTTTGAAGATCAGGATTTTCGTCACTTTTTTGACGAATGTCGAGCATAAATATTAATAAATAAAAGTGAGTTCGACAATTTATCTATACTTGTGACAGTGTTTTCATGCTATACTTGTGAATTTTCCCTACTTGCAAATTTTCTATACTTGTGACAATTTGTGGAGGTTATAGGTCAAATTTTTTAGGTGGAAAATATCAAAATTATTAGATTTTGTTACCTATATATGATTAAAAATTATTGGAGTGTGAGTTTGATATTTTTTGAAGATCTAAATATTCAAGCTTGGTAAAGAAAAATCATGTCAAATAATATTAGTGTAGAACAAAATGAAGAGACACTTGCTAGATTGTGGGATAGATTGAAAAGAAAGGGTGATAGGAAATCTTATTATCCTTGCAATAATCACAAGGGCTTAAAGATAAGAAGACTTTTAATCATGAAAACTAAGAAACATTGTAGGCAGCATGGTCACGTTGAAGGGGGCATGATTATCGTCCATTGGTAAGTTGTTATTATATGTCTTTATATTGATTGAATTTTTAAATGTTTATATCATTTTAACATTTTATATATATAAAAAAAATCACTTGATCATGATCATGGTTTATTTGTGTCAATCATTATTATAAAGGTGGGGCAACCTAGGGCACATGATATGGATTATCACGGCCCATAGAATGTGGTTTTACAAGTGGAGGAACATGGAGCTATGAATATTGAAGATGAAGTTAATGATCCTATGGAAGAAGATGATCATGCGCTAGAAAACACGGTTGAAAATGATGGTACAAATACATTGATCCATGAAACATTTAGTGGTGCAGCTGATCATGATGATCGAGATGACTTTGATGATGTTCATGATTTACCTATACTTGAGAAGGCATATGAGCCCCTTTATGAAGGTTCCCAAACAACTCTTCTCTTTGTTGTATTGTTGCTGGTGAACTTGAAGGTTATGAATGATTTATCCAACATAACAATCTCACGGATGTTAAGGTATGTCATATATGTCATATTTTTTCATCTATTTTTGTTGTTAGTTCATCACTAGTAAATAAAGGATGAAATGTGTACCATTAATATTATTTATAATATTAAGAAAATATTTTTTTGTTGTAGATTGATAGGTGATTTTTTGTTACCACCATCAAATATTTTACCTCGCTCATATCAATATTTATCTGCCATTATGAAATATATTGGAATGGAGTATCAAGCAATAGATGCATGTCCCAATGATCATATTATATATCATAAACAACATGAAATTGTAATAGCATACCCGGAATGTCATATCAGTAGATATTGAATAGATCAACTAACAAGAAAGGTGCCTCACATGGTTCATTGTTATATTCCCATTATTCCATGTATGCAACAATTATTTAGGTGTGAAAGCTTAGCACAATTTATGGATTACCATCCATGGAATAGAAGTGGACATGACATTCTTCAAATTCCTATAGATGGTTCTACATTTAGGGACATGGAGGAAAAATGGCCACACTTTAAAGAAGAACCTCGTAATTTGAGGCTTTCATTGGTAGTGGACAGTGTCAATCCATTTGGAGAGCTGAGATCTATTTACTCATTCTGGCCTATTTTTGTTATCAACAATAACATTCCTCCATGGATGTCAATAAAGAGGGACCACATAATGTTGGCAATGATTGATCTAGGTATTTGTTTACATCAATTTTCTTTAATGTAGTAGCATCTCATTTGTCTTATTTTTTGCATAATGACATATTTTTTCATTTAATAGTCATGTACAATAATTTATATATATTGCAGTAAAATGGTTATAATAATTATGTAATGTTTATGTTCATTCAACTAGGTAAGTACCAAGTTAAAGATATGAATGTATATATCGAGCCTCTTATCGACGAGTTACTAAAGTAATGGAATGGTGTCGCTATGTATGATGTCTCTAGACCAATAGGACAAAGACAATTTCAATTCCATGCAATGCTTGTATGGACAATTCATGATGCCCCAGGGCTAACACATTTTTGTTGTATGTTATAATGTTCGATTTCACTTTAACGATATTTAATTTAATGAAGTAGATATCATGGATTTTTTTAAATAATCTATTCATTATATATAATTATAAAAATTCACATATTTAATCCAATTAGATATGATCTTGCAAGTCTTCAAACAAAGGGAAAATTTGCATGTCCAGTTTGTGGTCCAAAGATGAAATCTCATCGTTCAACAAGTTTAGGAAAGTAGGTGTTTGATGAGTATAGGCACTTCCTCCACATAAATCATAAGTATCGAAGTATTGAAAAACATCTTTTCAATGAGAAAGAAGAGACTACATCAAAACCACAAAGAATGACACCTTGCCAATGGAAGTTGGAATATAATAGAATTAATCATCAAGGTTATACATTAGATCAAATTGTTTATATAGCATATATGATATGTTCGGAATTTATATTTTTATATTGTGTTTTTTTAATCATGTTGTAATTGATAATGATTGTCATTGTTAATTTTTTTAACTTATATGCTTCATGAAGGTTGTTAAGGAGTTAATGGCGCACGACTTCCATACGGATAGAAAAGTTATCCCAGAAAATTTAGTAGGTTACCCTACTATGAGCAGCTATAAATTGTGCATTTATTTGATACAATGCATATCAAAAATAATATAACATAAAAGTTATGGAAAATATTGGATGGAGGGCATGACACAGAAAAAATTGTCAAAATTTGTAGTGACATTCAGGAAGTTAATCATGCAATGAAAAATGTTATTTAATTAAATAGCGATGGAGACCAAATTAATATAAGCACCCTTCCTTCGTTATTAATGGAGCTGTAAAGCAATGCTATAAAAGAAGTCATACGAAAAATTCAATTTCTCATAGGATTTGTTGCAAACATAAACAATGTCATAACAAAGAAAGGTGGATTTGGGTCAGGCATGAAAACACATGATTGGCATGCCTTCATTAAGGTAATTATTCTATTATATTTTATATATATTTTTATACTGCATGTACTTTTCAGTGTATTATGTTTACTAGTTTTGGAAAAATAATGAAAAGATCATTTTATAATTGTTGTAGTACGTTTTACCTCTATCTCTCCTAGACAATTTCGACAACAATGTCATGCAAGTTATATATGATCTTAGAAAATACATGAGGTAAGTAGCGATATTTGTTCAATTCATTGTATAGATATTATATTTTCCATTTGTTTTACTTGTTATGTACAATATATTGTATATTTTTGTTAAATCTTGTTAATATATTTGTGCCTTGAATCACTTGTAGATGGTTGTCATCTAAAGAAATCCATAAAGAAGATATAAATTATTGGAGGAGAAAAATTCCTCAACTAATGTGTGAAATGAAAAAGTGTCTACCTTCGACATTTTTCAATGCACAAGAACACCACCTCATACACCAAGTTGAGGAGATTGAATTGCATGGACCTGTACACACAAGGTCAATGTGGATGGTTGAGAGGCACTTGAAATTTTTGAAGGCTTTGGTTAGACAAAGAGAACATCTTGAGGGTTCTATGGTGGAGGGATATATGGTATACTAGACCATGGTGTACATTACTGAATATCTTCCTAAGTTCGCAGCAAAGATCCATGTAGATCGCATTTGGGATCCCAACTCCATTAACAAATTTGAAGGGGAGTACGTGATGGGGAAAGTGAGATTGAGGAAAGTGAGAGGTAATTATAAGATGGTCATGGAGATAAATTAGAATACATTTTATATTTCCTTCAATTGCTTGAAAAGAAACAATAGAGAACTAGTCCAAATGAAAGAATATTCCACACACTAATAGAAAAGTATTGGTATTGTATTACTATAGAAAATAAGTCATATATTGTGGTAATTAACTAATTATACGTCCTTTGTGAATTTCATTTTTTTTATACAGTTGGTTGAGAGTGGGATGCACCACATTTGTACATTGCAAACAATCTTGATTGGATGATGGTATGGATTGAATGATGTCAACAATCTGGTCATGCATTAACATGAGAAGGTGTGGATTCATTGGTTAAAGAAGCTCATCATAACAGAGATTCCAATGTTACACCGAGGGAAATTGATTTAGCATATGGTTTAGGAGATAAATAGGTACGTATAAATATATTAATCACCCATATTATTTAATTATTTTCAATTATATTGATGTATATATATGTTGAGTTTCTTTTTCTTTGCATACATTCGGCCAAGAATAAATATGTTTATCAACTAATGATGCAATAATTTTTACATGTTTGACATATTGCAGGTGAAACACCACAAGGCTATGTGGTGCAATGGTCATAAATTTTGAATAAAAAAGTTGGATGACACAAAGAAAACTTGTGATTCTAGGATAACTGCAGTCTTTTAGGTGACTAATGTTTCATCTAGAAGTGGCATACATCCAAAAGTCTCAGAAAATTGATACTATGGGATTTTGGATGATATACTTGAGTGTGACTTTAAGTATTTCAAATTAGTTATGTTCGTCATCCAATGGTATAGGCTACAATTGAATGAAAATGATCCCGAGAGAATTGTTATTGAACATGATAATGGATTTACCATGGTTAATACAAGGTCAATCGAGCAAGCTGGAAATGAGCCCTATGTTCTTCTAAGCCAATGTGAGCAGGTATTTTACTCAAAGGTTCTAGGTAAACTGGGTTGGTCATTTGTTGTTAGAAATGATCCAAGGGGAAGGCCGGTAAAGTATAATGTGGTGAAAAAAGAAGATACCAAAGAACTAGAAGATGATATAGATGATGATCAAGATCAACAGTTAGTTGATGATGTGTCTAATGAAGATGTCGAAGAAGAGGAACTAAATCATAACTCGATGTAAGAGTTAATGTTCATGAAGATTATATCAATGATGATGATGATGCTATGACCAATCCTTACAATGTAGAATCTGGATTGGATGATATAGACAAAGAGTTGGATGAAGAAGAAGATCAATGACATTGAAATGTATGAGTTATGTGATAATATTATCTATTTGATATTGATTTATTGATAGAATTATATTTGACTTACATGGTTACATAATTAATTCATGATGTACTTTTTAATGTTGTTAATTTGTGATGTTACAACTATTGTAGCTCTCCTAGAAATTTCTATATGATCAAATCCCAATTCTTTGTCTCTTTCATATATTATTTGGAGCTCCAAAAATTTAGAGAGGAGTCCAAGTTAGTAGGTTCAAAATAAAAAATCATCACTTGTCTCTCTATCTACTCAATAATCAAAAGGCCATCAACTCTCCCATCCTAGTTGAGAGGACAGATTATATTATGATTTTTTTATGTTCCTATATAGCTTTCTTGTACATGTATTTTTTATTACTAACATGTGACATTGTATACATATATTGCTTTCTTGTATATATTATAGTTTTACCAACATATACTATTGTATGCTTGCATGGATTCTAAGTCAATATATACTTTTTTATTATTGATCTTTTTGATATTTTATATAAGTCATTATTAGATGATACACATTGGATTCCTTTTAATTTTTTATATTTGAAGATACATAACTAATTACAAGGATAATATAAAGAAGATATATCTATATATATTTATCATTTATGAGTTTCTAAAATATTTTACTTCAATGTCAACCACTTTATTTACTTCAATTCAGAAACATAATACCTCTATAATCTTGCATTTATCAAGTGTCAATAAAATAAAATTCAAGTACTTAGCTATCAATTTTCTCTTGATTGATCTAGTAATAATATACTAGCCAACTAATACTCATCCAATGATATCATCTTGCATTGATTTGTGTTACTGCACCATCACATAAATGAACCAAGTACCACTTTAGAATACCACATACATAGTGGGTATGTGCAGGATCATCATGGAAAAAACAAGCCCTTAAGTGGTGAAAAATTTAGAAAAATCAGAGTTAAGAAACTTGACATAAAAATTTGAATAAGTAATCTATATTATTTCAAAATTATGTAAGAATAGAATGTGTAGAAAATTGAATGCAGTTTCTAAAATACTAGGTCTATTTAAAAATAAATAAAATCTATTTGGTGAAAATTTGAAATTTCAATGCAGTATTACTTCAATTTCAAGGAAAAAATAAGAAGTGGGTGTTTGTCTGACCACCCTAACCACAATAAAATGATAATAATTTTTTATAATATTTTAGATATAAGTAGAGGACTCATGTCCCAATGTGATGTATATTTTTTTGTAATTTTTTTCCAAGTGAATAATTAATTATGAATTTTTTATTACAACTTATAAAAAATATAAAAACTCATATATCTGACCACCTTAACTTGGTCAAAACTTCATGAAATTTATTTTTTTTAATCCTATAGTATGCAAAGCATAGAATGTGACACATGTTTTGGATTCAAAAAATATGATACTGTTGGAAAGCTATAGATGTTTTTCAATCAGCCTATCAATCAGGACTTTAGTCATAATTCAAATAGAAAATGAATGATAATTATTTATTAAATTCAAAGTAAAGCAGGATTTATATTGGTGGAAAGCTGAGAATCTCCTTTAAAAACCCTTTTCGTTTCATCAATTTTGGGTAAAAAAAAGTCGTCAGCCATATACCCATCATATCACCACTTTTTGGCCCATCATGATCCTGCACATACACTAGTCTTCTATTTCTACAAATCCCTCATTGTATTGATAATGGTTTTATTGTAGGTCACATCAAATACTATGCCCTAATCATGAAACAAGTGGATAATTCATCTTTACTAAGGACAAACAAGGTTGTTTTATCACAAAATACAATAGTTTTTAGTTTTAAGTGTTAGATTTTTGTTTTGATTATAAGGTTTATCTTGTAGGTTTAGGGTATGAATTTAAGGTTCTTACAATGACTTTTCAACCAATGGTATTATTCTATCCTATCTCTAACATTCTAGTTCTAAAATAAAACATACAAATCAAACTTAACTATCAATCACACCTTAGTGTGCAATGGATATGCTGAAAAAGTGTGGAATTTCAATTAGGATAAATTTTGATCTATTTTTTGCATACATTTATTTAGTAGATGAGGTCAATTGGTAGTAAATTTAGCAAATGATGTTGTTTGTGCAACAAAGGTCTCAATGGATAAATCATAGCTTCAAATAAACTATGCATCCACTTACAGGGATCCACACATGATTGAAATAAAACCTCTGAATTAGGAAGATGATCAAGCTCCATTACCAATAGGCTCGTGTTATGCTTGCAATAAGGAGAGAGGGAGAGAGAGAGAGAGAGATGGAGAGATAGTGATATAAATAGGGAGAGATAGAGTGGGAAAGAGTGAGAGATAGAGGGGTAAGGAGATAGAGATAGAGATGGAGATGTAGGAGAGGGATATATAGAGATATAGAAGGAGAGGGATATGGAGATATAGAAGGAGAAGGATATGGAGAGGAGGAGAGGAGAGAAGGATAGGGAGAGATAAAGAGAGAGAGGAGAGAGGGATATATAGATATGGAAGAGATAAATATATAAAGAGGGATAGAGATCAGGGAGATAGATGTATGATTAGAGAGAAGGATACATGTATAGAGATAAAGGGGGAGAGAGGAAAATAGAGGTGGAGATGAAGATAGAGTGAGAGAGGAAGACAAAGACAAATAGATAGAGAGATATAGGTAGAGGGAGAGATAAATATAGAGATAGATAGGGATAAAAAAGAGGGAGAGATAGTGAGGACAAGATAGAGAGATATAGAGGGAGAGAGAAATGAAGAGATAAAGAGATATAGATGGTGAGATAGAATGATAGAGAGATAGAGATATAAAGAGATATAGAGAGAGGAGAGGGAGAGAGAGAGAGATACAAAAATAATTAGATATAAGTATATAGATATGGAGAGAGGGAGAGAGAAATAAGGAAAGATAGAGAAAGGGATAAATGAGTATGGGGAGATAGAGATAGATGGGCAGAGAAAAAGAGATGGAGATATATGGGAAGAGAAAGGAAGAGAGTTGGAGATAGAGAGATGGATAGGGGGATATGGAGGGAGAGATTGGGAGAGATGGAGAGGGGGATATAGAGAGGGAGAGGGAGAGAAAGGGATATAGATAGGTATAGGAGGATAGATAGAGAAGAGGGGGAGAGAGGGAGAGATAGGTTGAAGAGGAAGAGAGAAGAGAGGGAGATAGATAGGTAGAAAAGGGAGAGAAAGAAGAGTAGGAGATGGAGAGCGATATGTAGAAAGGGAGAGAGAGAAGAAGATAGGGGGAGATGGAGAGATAGCTCAATATATATAGAGGGAGAGGGAGAGAAATAGAAATGGGGTGAAATAGAGAGATAGAGGGGGATGGTGAAAGAGATAGAGAGATCATGATAGAGGCAGAGAAAGATATGGATAGAAAGAGATAGAGAGAGGAGTGAGAGGGAGATAAAAAGAGAAATAGAGATAGAGATATAGAGTAGGAGAGATGGAGGGAGAGATGTAGTGAATGAGAGAGAAAGGAGGGAGAGGGAGAGATATCTCAATAGATAGAGGGGGGAAGAGGGAGTGACATAGATAGTGGGAGAAAGGAGGGATAGGGAGAGATATATCAATCACCCTCCCTATATCAAGCTATGTATTCATCCTTATCTCTTTATCTCTCTACGTCTCTCTATCTCTTTGTCTCCCTTTCTATTTGTATGTTTCTCATTATCTCCCTCTCTCTCTATTTTTTCTTCCCTCTATTTATCTGTATCTCCCTATCTCTTTATGTGACTTTATCTCTATCTATGCATCTCTCCTCTTTTCTCTCTTTTTCTTTATCTATTTTTCTCTATCTACCTCACTTTCTCTAACTTTCTTTGTCCCTCTTTATTCCTCTATATCTCTACATATCTCTCTCTATATCTATCTCTCTATATCTATGTCTCCATCTTTATCTCTCTATTTCTATTTATCTTTATCTCTATCTCTATATCTATCTTTGTTTCTCTCTCTTCTCTCTTTTTTTCTCTGTATCCCTCTTTTTATCCCTTTATTTCTATCTTTTCTCCTCCTTTGTCTCATTTTTCTTCCTCTCTCTTGCTCTTTCTCTTTTTCCTCTCTCCACCTATCTATATCTTATCTCTATCTCCCTCTCCCTTTTCTCTTCCTTTCTCTTTCTCTCCCTCTTTCTCCATATCTTTGTCTTCTTTAGTGTGCAATGGGTACATTGAAGAGGTCTTAAAGGAGAATTATCATACCTTTAATAGAATGGAATGCTACCTTGAGCATAACTCCCCAAGGACATGCCATCCTTGGATTGTTGACATGAAACAACCAATCAAAATTTAGTTTCTCTTTTCCCTCTCTCTTTTCCTTTGTATCTCTTATATTTCTCTCTCTCATTCTCTCTCTCTCTCTCTCTCTCTCTCTCTCTCTCTCTCTCTCTCTCTCTCCCCCCCCCCTATCTATCTAAGTTCATCTATTTCTGTCATTCTCTATCTTTTTAGTTTCTCTCTGTGTATTAGCTAATAGGCTACATATATTGTGAAATTTGAGCTTGAAACAAATTTCATGCCTGGAAACCACTATTGTGTCATTGGAAAACAAGTTTCAACTACCATTTAATGGTAAAACAGTTGTAGTGTAAAGGTAAAATCCTCTAAAATATTAGGTAAAATCCTATATATACTATTATATAATAATAAATATAATTATATTATATATAATTTAATCTAATATTACTATTATATTAAATACATATTAGAATTAATTATATTTTGTATTATATAAAAATATACTTATTATTAATTATTAATTATAATAATTTTATACGTATTTAATAATTTTGTTAAAGAATATAATATATAATTATAATAAGTAGAATAATTATATCATTTATTATGTAAAATATAGCTAATATATACTTAACTATGTAGAATATTAAAACCTAAATGGTGCCAAAATTTTCATTTTAATTAACATACTCTAAAACCTTCATCGAAACCTTATTTTTCAGGTTGTAGCTCACCAAATTGGAGAAGTGAAAGGTCAATACGTGTGTGCATGAGCACACATAGCTTAGTGCATGGAGACCCTAACTGGAAAAATAGAGTAGGAGGAAAGCCAAAGTGACGAGGTTGAGGGAACTCAAGGAAAATTGAAGACCAAGGGATAATGAGTACTATAAGTGATTTATATATTTTATATTGGCACCCCCATTCTCTTTAACCTACAATTTTCATGCCTTTCCAAAGATCTTCTCGTACATTTCCTCCCGCATTCTCGTAAAATGGTATAAGATAAGACAAAATAAAATGGTTCTATTCAGCATACCTTGACTAGCATGCATTTCCAAGAAATTTTTGTAGTCTTCAACTTTGCAGATGGATCAAAATGTAGCTACTAACCTACCCACTTAGAGCTGAAGATGCCTCTACCATTGATCAATATTGAAATGCCCTTGTAGAGTCCCTTTCTCAACCCTACTTGTGATGCTAAGAATTCAAGTCCTATATCAATCTTGGTTCAACATTGTGACACTTAGAAAGTCTCAAAATGTTGATCTAGTGCATATTGGTTGAAGGGTTTACACCCTAGGCTAGTTAATTTGATTAAAATACCCCTAATGGATCCACTAAACTATATAATGGTCCTATAGGTCTTGGGATCAAAATCCATATCACAAGTAAAACATTGAATCCACATGAGTTCACCTCTATTTGGACACATACATAAATACAAGCTTAGAAAGTGGTCTCAAAGGCCATTTACTGCATTCAATTATTATTTAAAAAATACATTAGTTAGTAGACATAAGTTAAATCAATAAATGTAATATTACAAAATATTCTACTTTTGAGTATATCACATTTTGTGTATTACTAATCATAAAGCTTAGCATATATTTATCCACCATATTCAATATAGTTGCTATTAATTACCTACTGTTAGGAAAGGTGGTAATAAGGAAATCCATCTTAATCTCAACATAAGTTCAAGTATATATGTAGGTAGAACTTTAGTACCTATTAAGAGTTTCTCACCCATCAAATCATAATGACTAATACCTCATTATAGTTGAATACAAAGTTAGAAAATTTTGTTAACTTTGTGATAGCCAAGTCATGGTCAATTTTATCATGACCATATTTCTTAGAATAATAGACCTTAGTAGCTCTTGAGGCTAACTTATACCCTCTTTTACTTTTCATTGATTCAAGACATAAGGTCATATTGTTTAACACACAAACTTTGATTAGTCTAGTTTAGACAGGTTTGGAGGCATTTTCACACATTCACGTCAAGGCAAACCACAATGACAATACATCTAGAAGTTCATTCAAGATTGGAATAGACTTTGAAAAGCTAAATACCACAAATCTCAAAGTAGGAAAGCTTGGTGATGATAGGTTTCCTTTAATTTACTCAAATATACATAGTGGGAACATATTAATTGGAAAGGGGAGTTCACAACCATCTAATGCATAATTCAACCTCTAGTTGAAACATACTAAAGAAGGATTGATCAAATTGAGGAACACTTCAAACCTTGGAGATTTTCCCAAAAGCTTCCCCTACGAACTTAGGTCATAGGGGCATCCTTTTTCCAAGGACTACATACATAGCTACTTCCAAATGGGATTGAAATCCCATGTTGTTATTCTAAGGTTTCAACTATTATGATGAGAAATTGCAGTTTCTCAAGTGAATATAACTTATATAGATATAGATAAAACCATTTTGTCACATAAATCTAAAAATATATAGCTAAATCTAAAAAAAATTTGGTAGTAATTTAAAAAATTATAAATGAATGTCCATGGGGTTGAGATTAATTTATTTTTCACCATTGTTGGGCTAAGCCATGGCCCTTTTGTCACTGTTCTACAAAACCCTCCATTTTCCCTCAATACACTAGGGTTTTAGAGAAAAAACATATACCCAACCTCCCTAACTAAACTATTGTCTTCAACACATTAAAATAATCCCAAAATAGGAAAAAAAAACTTCATTCATACTATTCCTTCCATCAAATTGACAAACCTTTACTTAACAACCACAAGTTCACAAGAAAATTGCCCCTGTCAGCCCTAGCGCATCACTTCAATGCCAAGTTTCTTGATTTAACAAACCCATAAATGCAATGAACCTATATCCTAAAATTTTTCACACCAATCCACTGAGTTACTGTTCCAAGATAGTGGGTGGATTGGTGGATCTCATTTTCTTTTAGCCCTCAAACCCTTACATAGGCAAAACAGGGCAGCCCCTGTATTTGATTATTTTCTCCCACAAAACAATGATTTAGCACTTCAAAACAAATGAAAATGAAATGGAATACATATATTTATCTACACAAATGATCTTAGAGAATTTCAAGCTTTTACGGATCCATACAACATAAAAGAACTTCAAAAAATAGTAAAAACAATAAAAACACAAAAAATTACTTCAAGAACATGGTATTTGATATGAAATTTTGGTATCAACTCCTCCAACAACCTTTTCTTGAGACTTGGAAGTATTTTTAAATCATCTCATACCCCAACTACCTTCAACCAATGTCCATAACTAACTTACAAACACTTAACAACCCATTATTTTGCAAAATTGCAATTTTAACAACTTTTAATGTCAACAATTGCAAATTTTTACATTATCAACTAGATGACTTCCAAGCACCCTAAACACATTTAAAATGTTCTTGCTAGACCCTATTCACCTTGAATACATGAATCCCTACAAGAAAACCCATTCTACCTACTTTGACAATATTTGATCATCATTGACAATTTCTTCACATATTTGATCTTGTTTACAATATGGATCAATGAAACAATATATGGTCTTTTAGACCTTATTAAAACATCAAACAACTTTAAAAACCTCTCTAGAAACTTCTATGATCAACCTCTAATGCTCTATTTTTGAACATAAGGTGTAGGTGTTCCTGCACCAAAGACTCCCCAATGAGCTATGCTTGTATCGCATGGAGTTGTCTTCCATTGATTGTAGAACATATTATTGACCCCCATTCACAAAAAAATAATATGGTTGCTTGGGAAAAAAAGTGGTGCAACTCAAATATAGGGTCTTAGCAACATTTAAAATTTAAAATTTCATTCTTCCTTTCTTATCATGCAAACTTGTGACTCAACAAAACAAGTATGCAAGGCCAACAACTTTAAAGCTAAGAATGGCAGATTGCTAAATGTTTAACCTTTTTTCTTTGAAATGGGATGGGAATACAATATAATAGAAGTGGGATAATAAATGCATCATTTGAAGCATCAAACCAATATGCAAAGATGAAAGAAAGTGCTAACCCCTTAAACTGAAAAAGTTTCTTTTAACTTTAAGTTTGTTGGGTATCTAATTCTTTTAAGTTATCAAATCCTACCATCATACATAATCTAAATGTTGTTGTTTCAAATGACTATAAGCACTAACTTTCACTATTTGAAGATGTTGTAAACTTGTCATAGAGAAATAGAAAACTGATGCAACCACTCATCCTACCTCAAAAAATACCAAAATTCTCCTAGAAATTAGACATAGGAAGATTTAAGATGAATTAAACATTTTTTTTTTCCAAAGCATAAACTTATGATGACTTAACCAAGCCTAGTACACCCTCCCTCCTCGTTAACCATTTATACATATGGATTTTATTAGTGGACAGCTGAACCATCTCACACATGCACCTGAATTATGTCTATTACTGTTCTAATTCATCTTTTTCAAGACATCTTAAACCAAAATATTATGTATGGTGAAACCATTCTTCTACACACTACATAAAATTTCAATGGAAATTTGCATTAAATTTGCATTAAATGTGAATTTTCTGCTATTTTTAGTCATGTAGGTGTCCAATAAACCACTTGGTGGTTTTTCCCTTCAAGTTTATTTACTTGAATGAAGAGAAAAAGTCCTTTGATTACAATTAGAGAATACATTGGAGGCCTTGGTTGTGTAACTAGTGGACCATAGTCACATTTAACACTCGTTACAAAGTTTGGGAGTTAAAACGTTAAGTAGAAGTCTAGTAAATCAAATAACTTGGATTAAGAAAGTGAGATTGTGAGACTGATAATGACTATCATTCATTACCTTTTCCCCTCAATTGTCATGAAAAAATCCTTCAAACATTGCCATACATTGTTCATGTAGGAAAACTCATCATTGAGTCTAGGTTTTTTAGGCTTCCATTGCATCAGCTACTGTGAACTGCATCTCCCAAACTCCATGTTTGTGTTAGGTTGTAAAATAATGACATTTTAAAGTCATTAATTTCAAGGGATAGTCTCCTTCATACATTGAATTGATTTGTGATAGACACATTTGGATGGTAGTAACAATAACTTGCAATTTATCAAGACTTGATTACCTTATAACCTATCAAATTCTAGAGATGAAATGATAGATTAATCATAATGTCACCTTGGGATCACATCACCATGAAATGACTTCATCCAACATCTTTATGAGTTCAGGTACCACCAAATAGGTATTTTTCAGATCTTTCTTCCTCGAGTGAGGGATATTTAGGAAGAGAATAGGAAAGCGAGACATGTAGTAGGTCTAAAAGAGGGAGATCAACTAGACATCAAAAGATTAGAAGAAAATTTTGTAAACACATGGATTTTTTTTCTTGCTAAAGGGGGCTCATGTTCTTATGATGATGAGAGCATAGGAGACATCGAGGTGCCCTTAAGGTACAAACATCTATGGACACAATGGGTACCCAAGGAACTTCCTCCAATAAACACTGATTTTTGTGTCAAAAAGAGGATATATCACATAGCGCCATCATCATTACATGGTTTGGGCCTATTTTGCATGGACGGCATAAAGTTATATTACAACAAAGTTAATAAATTGATGGAGTATGCCATACCTTGTTACAGTTACAAAGATTGGATGCAACTAGTTTGATATACACGAAGTATGAGTAGGTATGCACTATCATCAAATTAAATATAGCTAAAAGATAAGGATCAAAATAAAGGATTGGCTATGTACATTGATGGAAGGCCAAAAGCATCAAGGAATATTGCAGGGTTTATAAATAGTACATGACTTGGGTCAACAAATAAGCAACCCAATTGCATATTCGAGGTGTGCAATGGAAACCATGTATTCGTATGTGCGATAAAATCAATAACTATAGGGGAAGAGTTGCTAATTGATTACAATTTGAATCGCATAGATACAAAAATAGTTACTATGGGGGTGGTATGTACTATGTACCATTTTACCCAACCTCCAATTAATGACTCCAATATACCATTTTATTATTATGTTCTTTTCATAAGTCTATTATTATGTACCATTTTACCCAACCTCCAATTAATGACTCCAATATACCATTTTATATTTCATTTTTATCATAGTGGGACATTGATTTTATGGGGAAGGCTCTAGTGTAGAGCACAAATCAAGATGCATCTTTAGGTGCTTCTACCCAACAGGTTTACCTCACTGTAATTGTACAAATTAGATACGAGCAATTTTTTTTATTATTATGTTTTTTTATAATTTTATTGGGTTAATTTCGATAATGTTTTTTAATATTCTTGTCACAATCAGTTGATCAAAGAAAGGCACCAGCAGTAGAGGAGAGCATCCATAGGGAGGTGCAGTCACTATTATGTGATGATCATATCACATATTCTACAAACCATCTAGATATGATAAGGAAGACCCAAAAAAAATGCAATGAAGAAATCCTTCAGTTGTTATTCATAATGACTCAAACAAATGAGATAAGAGAAAGGGTTAAAATATTGACTAAGAGAGCACATAACTTGCAAGTAAGATGTCATGAGATTTTTAATTATAACATAAGTTCATTCATGGTTTTATATTTTGTACTCTTTTATGTCATGAAATAAAATATGTATTGGTTTTATAGGCTTTTTTGCATCCTCATGATGCTACTGTCCATGATCAAGGTACTGCAGGTGCTGCCCGGGGAGTAGGGGTTGGTACAAGTGTCGATCTTGATCTTCCTACACATACATCACACCATCTGACCCCATCATTCATGCCTATATTTTTGACTAAAATTTTGGCAACACATAGCATGCAAACATCAGGTAGTGCACCTTCTAGTAATGAACACATGCCAGAACATACGTCAGGAAATGTACCTAGGGATGCAAAGGATACTAGTGCTAGTGATGTTTTAGCAGCATTTTTTGGATCTTCTCATATTACTGGTATAGGAACATTACCGGTCACATTTTTGGTGACCAAGGATTTCATTCCCATAAAGATAGAGAAGGTCCCAGGTACTTTAATTTTTTTTAATTATTATTATATATAATCCAATTGAAATTTACTTATTAATCACTCTTTTTAGACTAATGATCCCATTATCATTTTGCAAGAAATGATTTTTTTTATAAAAATATAAATGATATTACATTGGAGATCTTCGGGCCCACCATACGTACATGGTGGAATGCCCAAAATCAAGATTTAAAATATGAGCTCATTAACTATTTAGTTGTGTTGTTTGGTAATATCACATTCAACTAAACCAAGGTGCTTAAGAAAGCTGGTACCTATCTAAAGTATGTGAGGGACCAATATAGGTCACATTTAGAGAAGAACAAAAAGTACGAACGTCCCCCCATGATTCTAGAGAGGGAGTGGAAGGGCCTAGTGTCGGATGGAAAGGATAAGGCTGAAAAGAAAACAAGAAAGACACCACCGAGCCAAGGTATGTGATACTATCTACAATGTAATTATATACTAATTACTCTTTTTTTACATAATCTAACATATTTCAAACTTTTCATAGGTTTCCCAACACATCGAAGGAAACAAAGGAAAGACTAGAAAAACACGGGTAGCACAAACTTGGCTCTAGTGGTTATATGAAATTAGCTGCACGAATTGTAAGTATCAGTAAATGAAATATTGCATCCAAATAATAAATTGCAAACAATTTTGATTTTATCACACCATAGAAGAAAATTCATGACCTTATGCAAAAATGTAGAGCTTTGAATTCAACAGAGTGCCCATAGAAGAGGACCTGAAGATTTCCTTCTAGCAAGGCTATGGAGTCGCAGTTGAACGCCTAAGACTCTTGACTGAGCAAACACAAGCTTCCACTGCATTTGACACGTAGGTAAATAAACTCAATGAAGTTTATTTAAAATTGAATACTCGTGCCATCTATTAAATATTAATTTCCACCATAAAGTAATTATGTTCCTATTTGTTTTAAATAGGAAAGTAATGATAATATTGCACATGACATTACTGCACATGACATTGGAATGCATCCTAGTGAGGGTGGAGCACAACCTGCAGATGAAGGTCATGGTGTGCATCCCGGTACTGGATGTATTCATGTGCTATACAAAACACAGTATGGATTAATACAATTAAACATCTTTAATTGCAATTGGTGTATTAATTAATGTAACCTTTCGTGTTTCAACTTTAGAGTATGTAGAGCGTGATCAACATGTTAAGCATAATTAGGCTAGACAAGATCAGGAACATGATGTAGCCCCATTAGATAAAGAGGACCATTCTAATGTTATTTTAAACATATTTAATTGCAATTTGTGTATTAATTAATGTAACCTTTTATGTTTCCACTCCAGATTAGGATTTAGAGGGTGTTCAACATGTTGAGCATGAGGCTATAAGACAAGATCAAGAACATGATGTGGCCCCATCAGGTAAAGAGAACCACTCTAATGTTATTTTAATTAATGAAATACTTGTAACAATAAAAATAAAACATATCAATTTAACATTTCTTTGTTATTGCAGTAGACCCCCCCTTGCAGCAGCCTCCACATCATGAGTACATGACTAGCCATACATTAAGATCACGAGCATAGGGAAAAACAACTGAAGGGGGGATAGATGATTTAGAAAATGATACTCCACTTCAAAAAAATTTAGCTTCAAAAAAGAAAAAAGAAAAAAAAGTGATTGTAATCATATTATGACAACCATATTTTTGATAATATATAAAAATTGAAAGAATGAATGTTATATGTTAATGAATGAATGTGAATTTGTTAATGAATGAATGCTATATGTTATTAATGGATGAATGAATGATTAATGTTATATGATCAGGTATGTGGAATTGAGAGTGATGTGAGAGGGGGGAGGGGCCAAATGAGCTTCCACCATCACATGGTTGGCTCTGTTAAGTAGAGAATATTAAACTATTCTCAAAACAAAAAGAAGCTCAATAAGGTAATGCACTTTTCAATATAAGAAATGCATCATTTGAAGCATCAAACCAATATGCAAAGATGAAATAAAGTGCTAAATTTTCACTATGGTGGTAGAAAAATGATTCTTTATACCATGATGTCTCAATTTTCTAAGCCAATTTCTCCTACTTTGCATAGCTATGCCATGTTTGTGGATGTGATATGTCTCCTACACAAAAAACATGTACCAATTTATGGCCTTCAATCCAACTACATCCAAGTATCTTTTTAATTCCTCTATCTTTCATCAATCTCTTTACTATTTTAACCTCGTACAGATGTTTTAGATGAACCCATTATTGTAAAATGTGCCTCCAGTTGAGTAAAGTGAATCCATGCTCTACATCATAATTTGAAGTTGTTTCCATTCCAATGTTCTGAGTTTAGCTTGTTTGTATGGCTTTGTATGAATACCACATTGTGTTGTGTGTTGATTTGGTTTCAAAGCTCTATTTCTTTTGTTTTTAGTGGTGACATAACTCTAAAATTTGACTTTTGTGCATAATAGATTAGTGGAAAAATGGATAGCTCTGAAGGGTTTAGAGGCTCGATTGAGATAGATACATAGATATTTGGATCTTGTTTTTGATGGGAGGCTTCCACTTAACCATGAAATTTTGTACCATCTGCAAGTATGCAAAAATTTCTCTACTTGCATTCATTCAACTTATTGTCTTCCTTACCAAAATCTACCCTTGTTAAGCCACAACCATAACTAGCACATTGTCATAATGCTTCAATTTGTCATTAATCTTTGTCTTGACAAAAAGGATAATAGTCATTAATACATTACTAAGAGTAAACATATTTCATAAAGACCTATGGAGGATAAACCACAGTCTACCAATCCATTAGAGACTCACAGTACATAAAACCATTGAAAATACATCATATTCATAACCTTTGCTAAGGGCATAGGATAGTATTTTGGATTGTTAAAAAATTCATATCTATGATCATAAGCATCATAAGCCTCTGTAATCTTTATGATTTCCCTAAGTTGAATTACCGTTGACTTTGCATTTAGTTCACTATTCCTTTGTCTTAGCACTATCACCCGTATTCATCAAATCACTATGCATTGTTGATCTTTCATCTCATAGTCCATTTTATTGATATTTTCATACATTGTTTTAACTATTAAGACCATCCTTTATTGATTATTGATTGTCTTTCAAATAATTTTCTACCTCTCATGATTTGGCATCTTCTTGAAGACTCTAAACTCTTTCCATCATTGCTCACTTGGTGAGGGGGACTGTCATTGTACTTGTTTGAAATGCTTGTGGACTGTCATCCTTTGAATCTACCCTTTACATGACTATCTTTTATTTCCATTAGTTGATAGTCCTTCTAGGTGACTTCCCTTTATATGTATGGTGATTGTCTTCTTTGAGCAATTGATTTGAGTGCCTACTAGGTCTGTGCTCTGCTCATCTTTTGTTCCCATTGACCTCATACATTTAATATGACTATCCTTTAGTGCTCTTGAGGATTTTCATGATGATTCATAGTCAAAACCTTATAACACAATCATAAAAAGACCTGTTAGGCACAAAACACAGTCATAACTTATAGTCATTAATCACTTTCCAAAGTCAATATAACCATCCTTTCAACTTCACAAGTCACTGCCATTTAAATTTTTGAAAATGACTATATCTTGAAGACATTTATGACTATCCTAGGTTTTATTCATGGTGTTTGATATTTTTTGCACCCTCATTACTATCATTTCCCTTGTGAAAATCATCTTTTGTTAGTTGATTGTCATTATTTTTCCTTCAGATTTGACCCCTTTGTGATTTCTCATCAAAACTCTATATCTTTAGTATTCCTCCATAGCACTGCCTCTCTGTTACATCATACATTTTGTATTGCTTCTTCCTCATGAATATCAATGCACATGATTGTCCTTGAAAATATATGGTATCTTTGTTTGTGACTATCTTTTCATTCTTTTGACTTCCTTGTTGCACTTTCCTTGTAACTATCTTTAAATCATGCCATTGTCATAGGTTATTAGTCATAAAAAAACTATCCTTTCAACCTCACAAGGTCACTTAGTATTTGTCTTGGTGTGCATGATTTGATTGAGTGACCATGCAATGTGAGAAACCAAGAACAAATTTGGGATAGAAGTTGGAAAGTTTGAGGAAATTGCACAAGTCAATGAGGCTACATTGTGTTGGTCAATCTCAAATTGGCTTGATTTTTCTAAGGTCTACATGTATATTAGCATGGTCAATGGTGTAGCCCAAGTACTAAATTTGTGGCTCCAAAAATTCATTTTCCAAGGTTGGCTTGCAACTTGAATTGGTGTAGTGTGTGTAGTATGCATGATACTTTCTCCATGTTCTCCTCCTAAGTTTTGCTAAAGAGGCATATGTCGTCTAAGTATAAAATAATGGAATTGGTGAAGGTTTGTAGGATATCATTCATTAGGAACATGAATGTGGCTAACCCATTATGCCATCTATTCATACAATCCTTGGTTTTGAAATATTTTTTCCAAATAACTTTAGTTTAAGCTAGTACTTAATGGTATCCTAATTTGAGGTTAGTCTTGGCAAAGTATTATGTTCTTTGAAATTGGTCCAACAAGTCATTGATGCATGAAAAAGGTTATTTTTTTCTCACTGTGATCTTGTTGACTTTGTGATTTTTGATGAACAAGCTCTAGGAATCATCCTTCTTATGTGCATGGACTATTGGGCTGCTCCATGGTGAAGAGCTAGGTTAGATCTTGCCTTGATTTAGTAGCTTTTGGGTTTGATGTTGAAGTTAATCATTTTCCTAATAGAATTGTGATACAAATATATATTTAGGAGAGGGAATTTTCAAATCGATTTGGTCTTATATTGCACATTGTATTGGACTTGCATTCTTCAAATATTTCTTCATATTACTGTAATATCTTTTCAAACCTTACTTGCTGTAATGGGGTTGGCATATTTGTAAGAACTATTATTGTGTGTACTTGCTTGTGTCGGTGAATTTGTGGACTGTGAGAAGAAAAAATTTCTATGTGTGGGCAATGATCTTGCAACATTTTTTAGTAGAGAGAAAAGCTAGTTTCTCTTGTGATGTTAACTCAAGGAGGTTAAGTTTCCACTTGTCATTATGTATTGTCCATTTTTGTGCCTTAAAACGGTAAATGCCATCATGATCATACACTCATGGTTCTCCAAGTAGGATATTGTACCAGAGGTGTGACATCACAAGTGATAATATCTTGTAAAGGCTTGATTGCATACTTAAAAGTGCATTTTTGGCTTACCTAAATGCCCTAATTATCTTGTAACCATCATGGAGAGTAGGGGTTTGGATGTATGGTGGTAGAAAGATATGGGTTCCTTATTGCATCATGCATGATGATTTTCTTTTGGTTGCCATTATAAAAGATCACATGGACATGTTTGTTAACCCCACACTTCATATGGAAGAGACACTCTTGTACCTTTGAAGCATCAATTGCCATGGTGCAAGTGTGAAATCATTGTGCCTCTTGATAAGTATCCTCAATTGAGTTGGAATCTAATGTGGATTGCACAAATAGGGATTATTGCACACAATGTTTGGCATTAGTGTGGCAGCTAGTGTGGTGATGATGGCACCGCATATCACCCTGTTGCAACTTCTTTCCCTTTTCCTTACTTGGTGAAGATGGTGTGACATTCTAGGCCTTTGCATAGCTAGTTTGGAGTATGTTTCCTTCATGGGCTTGTTCTTTCTTGTTAACTTTGATTAAGGTTTTCCTTGGATTCAATCTTGGATGCATTACAAAATATTTGACCAAAAGTGTTTGAAGTTAGGAACTCCATCCTAGTGCAAATAGAAGGTGATAGTTTAGTGATGAATTTGAGCAATTTGTGTTTCCTAGGAAGGTTCTCATGTATAAGTGTAAAGTATTTGTGCTATTTGGTGTATTCTACCACAAATTAATTTTTGCATTGATATAATGACTTGAGCATCATTATTCATCTTGTAATGTTTGAGATGGTATAATTCCTCTTGTGAACTACTAACAAACACATCTTATGCGAGAATTTGTTGGTGATTCCTGATGCATTGTGGGCTTAGTGTTTTTCACCAATGAGACATTGAAATGAAAATTTCCAATGCTATGAAGGAAATTTTCTCAACATTAGAAAAGTTGATGAAAAAGTGTGCTTTGAGCATTTGAATCTAGATAGCTAGCGTTGAAATGTCAAATTTTCCTTTAAACTCTAAAGGATTGTGATTTTGCATGTGAACAACTTGTGAGGGATATTGCAATGTTGGTTCAAGTTGGCTTATGAAGTCATGGAATGGTTTTAATAGTCCTTGGTTTTGTGCTTACAAGGTAGTGTTGAGCATTCACTAAATATTTTCTTTGACCTTTGGTACTGCTTGTTGGCCATTTTTCTTTGACAATTGTGAGTACTTTCACAAATTGAACTAGGTGAGCTGCAATCCCTTAACTATTGTGCATGTGTTTGCATTGGAATGAAGGAAGAACTTATATTTGATGTCAATGATTTGATTTGTAGGAAAATTGGTGTATAATCTTATACTTTAGCTAATTTTCAACAAGATCATAGAATTTGTAATGGAAGAACAAAAATGCAAGCCAAAGACACTCGAGATGCAGAAGGATTTTGTTAGATATGTCACTTCTATTGAGAAAGAACAAGGGAAATTTATAGGGAGGATTTAGATGGGAATCTATGGATTACTCTAACCATATTTGATGTACAATTCAATTATTTATACACAATAGTTTAGCTAGGTTGTTAGCTAAACTCCACATATATGTTGACAAATGTCTCATGATTATGGAAATCAGAACATACTTGAAGGTTCTTAACAACTCTAATAGTTGTACTAAGGGCCATGTTTAACAAACCAAATGCAATTGCTAACATTTCACTATGGTGGCAGATAAATAATTTTGTTTTAAAAAATATATATTTCATCGCAATTTCGACGAAACCCCTCAAACGAAAGACAAAAAACTTGCGATGAGGTTGTTGTACCCGCAACAAAATTTTCACTGTAAAGGAAACTCCACCTTGACGAAAAAATGATGAATTGTTCTTTTTTTCGACATTTGCAAATGGGCACTCTGCAACATTTTTTTGTTTTTGTCATCGATAGATGGACGAAACTATGTCAATTTTGTGATGAAAATGACCAACATTTTCTATGGCACTGACTGACGATGTTGGGTTGTGGTTTCAACAAGTAAATGTTTATCGTTAAAGAGACAAAATCCAGTGACAAAATTTAAAACAATGTTTCATCGGTAATTCGACAATATTTTGTCGAAATGTCACCAAACATTCGTTAGAATTTGTAGTCAAATACAGTAGTGTCTCCATCTATAATTGGGCCTCCAATTTTTTTTGGCCTCAACACAATGACACAAGTAATAATTCATTGCCTCTCCATTTTCTTCATCTGCAATAGCTTCATAAACATGTCCTGCATTGATATGTGTAACAAATTAGATGAAATTGGTCAACATTACAAAAACACTACAAAGTAAGATAACATTAGGAATTTTAAAAAATATGCAAGTAGATATATTACCTAGTTGAACTAGATCGAATATGTGGTCAAATTCAACCAATGATTCCATCTATGTAAGGTTCAATGTTGCTGGGGTCAGTATGTGTCAAGTGGGCTAAGATAACTTAACCACCATTTGTCAACCTTCTCCTTTGACTCACACTCATTCCAGGCTTGAATTGTACACGAAGAACAAAAGCATGCCATCTTCTGCATATGGATACTCCATGAACCTGCATTTGAGATTTTGGAAGCGTAGCTCACTTGATCCTGTCAGTGTACAACAATCCTCTTATGGTACAATGTTAGTATCATCTATCAATTAAAAGATATATGAACTAAAGACTTACCTCCATTACTTGGACCCATTGAAGCATTACACCACTCAACAATTGATTTTTCATTTGTCAACTTTGCATTATCTTTATAGTTTAACTCTTATCGTGCTATGGCTCTTTTGATACATGCTCAACTACACCATCATGATCTCCCTTTCCATGCCCGACCTTACAAAAGTTCCACATATGATGAACACCTACAATTGAAGTGTAGTAAAATGCATACCCTTGTATTTTCACACTTGTTTGGGCCTTCCTTGCCTTATTTATGCTTCTTTATGGCTTAATTGGCCCTATTTTGCATCCAAAAGCCTAATAAACTATATATTTTTATGGAAATCCTGAAAAACCTCAAAAGATAAATGATAACTTAATGTTTCTATCTGTGTTTGTCCTTGATTTGTGGACTGGGACCAAAACACCATAAGGGCATCTTTATCTTTCATGGGTCTTGGGACCCTAATTTTGAAACCACCAAAATAGGTCCCTTTTTGGGGTCCATGCCCCAAGAATTGAGCTTTAGGACTAAGATGTCACTTAGGGTTTATTAGTCCTCTTTGGCTTATTTTTAGGGGTCTAATTTCAAATTTGGGTAGGATTTAGCCTCCTTTAATTAATGACTTCACATGTCGTCTTGTTGTGGTGTAATTTTAGGTTATTAAGCATGAATAAGTATAAATACAAGGTTCCTTCACTCATTTAAAATCAAGACTTGTGTGAGAGCATTCCTAATTATAAATTGGATTTCATAAGAGCATTCAAGAGCATTTCATCAAGCATTTTAAGCTATCATCAAGATTCAAGGATCATGTCAAGGGCTTAGTGAATTCATTCATGTTGTTAAGCCAAGATTGTGGATGTAGCATTGAAGATCTATTTTCAACTATTGTTCACATCATATCCAAGGGTCTAAGATCTACATTCTTCATGGCCACTACATGGTAGATTGTAGATTTTCTTCACAAGACATCATACAAGGTGATATCATTTACATATTTCATGCTTCATTTCATTCATTTCATCATTTGGTTTAATTACCTAAAAGGGGTTTGACCAAGGCAAACCCCCATTCATTAACAATCAACAAGTTTTCCCTCTCTTGTGTTTTTTTATTTGCAAATATAGGTTGAAGACTTGAAAATCATTTGGAGTGCAACATTGAAAAGTTGCAAAGTTGCATTTCCAAAGTTGTCATCTTCATAGAAACTCACCTATAGGCTAGATCTAGAAGTTTCAAGACCTCGTATCTTGAGAGAAGCAAGTGCAAACATCAACCCTCATGACCACATTCAGAAAGTTGAGAAATTAAAAATGGAACTAATTCATCACATTGGGCATCTTAGTCCTCCATAGGTTATTTTTCAAAGATTCTTCAAGATTTTATTCCAGCATCTGAAGACTCTGTATTTTCCTCAAAAAAAAAAAGCGGGACTAATACACCACACTAGGAATCTTAGTCATCCATAGCAGTTTTTGATAGCTTCTTTACATTTCCAAAATCCTCATGAAATCTCCAAACTTCCCATGTACACATACCCTAACTTGGTGTGGCTTAATTTCATCATTTACACTCATTATTTGGCTTATATTACTTGATATCCAGGGTTGAATGTTCATTTGTCTTCATTTTGCATTTTGTATATTGCAATTTCTTTTCAAACATTTTCCTTTCCAAGCATTTTCTTGGTGGTGAACCCCTTAGAACTTAAGAAACCCTTCCTAAGACCCTCCTAATTATGAATTGGCTCACCTTGAGAGGTTGTTATTCAATCCAATTAGGACTCTTATGACATTAGTGAATGGTTGAATGAGAAAAGTATGATATCCCAAAAAGGTATCTATTTTCCCATTCATCAGCAGTATTTGCATCCTGCTCAACCAATAGAAAATATGTGAGTTCTTGAATTGTGATACATAGTTATCTGACCATATGATATGTTGACTGAATGATATTCCCCTTCTAGCAAAATCATTGTAGAACACCTAAAAGCAACCTTGCATGAAATTCGTAGAATACGTGTGATCATCACTAATATAAAAATGATACTCCCTTTTCATCTTTTTGTCATCCTCTGTACTATCATTCACATGAATGAATGTGATGTACAAAAATATAGAAACCTATGTGGAGTTGTAATATTTTGATTGCACCTCACATTGTGGTTGTAGACTGTAGTTCTCTGCAAAGTCAATGATTGAAACAATGCTACCAAGTGGAAATATGTCCTTGTAACTTGAATTGCAAGTCCAACCATTGAACTCTATGGGTATGCCTTGCATACTCATACACTATACTATCATGAAATGTAGACATAAACTGATACATTATAATCTTTTGAATAACCAAATCACACCTTTTTTCTTCTTTACCATCTTTTGTATTGTAGGCAACTATTTTATACTTGTCGAACTTTACTAGTTTATTTCCAATTGCATGTGTGATTTCCATATGTTCACATATTGGAATACGTTGTAAGCCACCACAATGTTGTCATGCCATCCAAGCATAATTTCCTATAGAATATTTGACCTTCCTCTCTTTTACATAATTTTTTTGATATGAATTATCTTGAAGATGTTGGTGGGCCATGTATGCCATAATCCTGCAAAACATTCTTAGTATGTAAATTTAAACACATAGACCAATAAACATCAAAATGGTTAGAAAATTTAATATGTAATCTAAAAAAATTAGTGTGTGTGTGATTTAAATTGACATAGAAAGGTTTTAGCATTTCAAAATATCTTTGAAAAATTTTAATTTGAGGATACATCTCTAGAAATTTACCAAAAAACTATGTTTGAGTTGTATCCAAAAAATATTTGGATGTGGCTCACAATTTTGACTACTAATTCTCCTTCTTACCACATCCCTTTGATCTAGAGATACCCTTGTGTAATTCTTCCAAAATTATTTAATTAGTGATCTCAATGCTTCAACAATTGGTTTATCTTTAAATGGAAGTCTCCCTAAGAATGCCTATAAATCATTAGCATCGGTGTCCTTGATTCTTTGGAGCCTTCCAATGGCTCTTGATAATTTTTAATTCTCAATGGTTGATTTTTCTTTCTAATGAGATGAGCTTTCCTCATTTTATTACTTACTATTGTTGATGTAATGACATGTTGTATGACATTACTATCTTTTGTGCATGATGTGTTACCCACACTCTCATATGCACTCATTAGATTTGTCATAATATATTTTTCACTTGAACCCTCAAATGTTTTCAACCCAAGGATCTTCATGATGGACCTATACTTTATACTTCACATCATTTCAACAAATAGTTGACATCTTGTAGTCTAATTTAGCTTTTCAAAGAACACTCGCCAAATCTTATGAGCATATCTTCTACATGTGCATTTTGGAATCTTACCTTCTATTGGCTAAAAAATATTCTCATAAATATCAATCAAATAATTTGGCTTTCTATACAAAATTCTAGGTGGTGTTCTCAAAGGTGAATTCATCTCAACATTAGGAATTTCATCAATATTTAAATGAGATGGGCCAGATGGCATACCTTCGATCGGAGATGGAATAGATGATGTACCTTGAGGTTGAGGTGGGAATGATGGCGTACCTCCTTCCTCACATGTGATTGATTATGTACTATCAACTTGAGATGTGGTAGATGGTGTCCCTCCATCTTGACTTGTTGTAGAGGAAGTGTCTCCAAATACAATATTCAAATCTCTCATAGCATGAAGTTTTTGCATTCGTTCCCTTTGTGCCACCAATACGATATCTCTTGTTGATGGTTGAGGTTCCTCTTCAATTAGCATGTCTTCAACAATCATTTCCAATTTCCTAGATTCTCATGAAGTTTCCTCATATTTCTTGCTTTCTTTGCATTCTTAGCTTCTTCCTCTTCCTATGTTGATTTAATCCTTGATTGTTTTCTCAGCATGATGGAGAATTTTATCTATAGCATGGTAAATAGACAAACATTAGTTCCTAAAAAATTAATCCATACAAATAAATTAATTATATGTCATTAAACCCTTTATACAAAATGTATATACAATCATCATGTAGAAGAGTAAATGTCACTCAACCATGATGAATAAATAAGTGCACTAAGAATGCAAGAGAAATGGATAGAATTTTTGTTAAAGTATTTCTACCTTGCAAGAATTTATTATGTGACTTTGCTTAAGTCATTTTCTAAAATATGACCTACCAACATATAATATCCACAGATAGACATGTATACAAAATTTGGTAGCATAGACAAAGCACATGAATTTTTTATGGAATTCCTTAAATAAATGTGGTCTCATGGAATGCCATGATTACAAGATAAACACAAAATAGAATTTTTAAAATACATTACAAAATTTCAATAAAATACAATTGGCTTGAGTATAAATCCAAATTCCACAACTTTTTTCAACATCCTACCTTTCAAACAAGGTATGGGAATCAATCAAATCATTGAAAGAAAGGGGGATTTTTGTCAAATATTATAATTGCATCTCCCTTGGTAGCAATGTATGAGAAATGTAGAAGCATGGATAGGTCATGTGAATTCTTTGAAAAAATTCATCAAAGAGATATGCCATGGATTACAATGATTATGGGATATGTACAAAATGGATTTGTTGAAAAGGTTTTGGAAACTTCCTAGAAAATGTAATTAGTGGGTGTCAAGCCAAATTCTACAACCTTTTTCAAGATCCTCCCTACGTATGCCAAGAAAGGATCTTTGGAATAGGATATGGGAATCAATCAAAGCATTAAGGATAGAGGTATTTTTAAAATTTATAGTTATAACTTACCTAGTAGATGTGTAAAAAAGTGGAAGCATAGACAAGATAGGTGGATTGTTTGGAGAAATGCCTCTAACAAATATAGTTTCATGGAGCATAATGATTGTAGAATATGCACAAAATTGATATGTTAAAAAAAACATTTGGAATCTTTCAATCTATTGCAATTCAAAAGTGTAAAGTCAAAATCGACAACCTTTGATAGAATCCTCTACATTTTCCAAAATGGGCTATTTCAAACAAGGTATGAGCATCCTGTTGTGCGGTCTCGCCACACACCCCAAGAATACAAGGCTTGGGGACCCAAGTTAAAAACTAATGCTTAAGGAAGATGCTATTTGGTTGATGACCTTGGAGAAAATATGAAGAAAAATGAAAATCTTGAAAACAATGCATTATCAAGTGTATCGAGTGTCAGGAGTGTAGACATAGAAAATGTACTGATCACACTTGATCCTGATTACTAACACTGCTTTGTCTCGAAACATCCCCTTTTCTAATCATTTAATTAGATAGTATGTATTTGATTAAATTCAATACCTTTCATTCCTTGATTAAATAAATCAAATTTATCTAATTAATTTTTCATCTCCTATTAATTAAATAAATCAATCTTATTTAATTAATCCTCTAATCTCTGTTTAATTAAATAATACATTTTATTTAATTAAATCTCTAAAGTCATTTCTATTAAGTTAAATAAATTAAACCTTATTTGATTTAACCTAACAACATCCCTCTTTAATTGAATAAATCAAAATCTTTATTTGATTAAATCTAAATCATATTCCTATCAACTTTGATTTAAATCAATCAAAAAATATAAATCAAATTGTCACATCAACTAATCTCCTTTAATTTAATCAAATCTTGATTAAATTACTCTTAATCCCCTAATTCATCTAGATTTTGTCACTTTCTCAATAAATCATTTATTTAGATTTATTAAATCTTCTAATTTCTCTCAACATGGCATCAAAAGGGAATATTCCTCCAAGTTTGAAAATACCTCCAAGTGGATTTGTCCTTCCAACAAGGCATTCAATATCTCTTGCATGTCCTTGAGCATTGAGCCAAGTAGCATTTAATTCATTCCTTTCTCCCTCCAGCATGTCATTTCATAAATTTGAAATTCCACCTAATATCATTTATTGTGCACATTCATCAAAATGTGCTCAACCTTCCTCCATTCACATCTTGAAAAGTGGCACTTGGCCATAGGATGTTGAATGATCCAACGTTCCTCCATTTTGCTCATTCTTCCATCTTGTTCTTCTATAAATAGAAGGCTATTCTTCTCATTTTGGATCCACAACTTAGAGAAAAGTTACTATCTTCATATTTAGAGAAAATTCATCCATTTCCATAGCATTTTTCCATCATCATAGCTAGGTTATTGCAGATCTCATCAAAGAAGCACATTATTCATCATCATCAAGTGGATCAATCTTCATCAAGCTTGCAAAGGAGTTGGTAAAGGGAAACTTTCCACATCAAAATGGCACAAATTCCCCCATGGGATTGATAGTTTGCATGCTCTAATAGGATTTAACAGCTTTTCTTTTTTTTTTCTCCATCTATTTCCTATTTTGAGCATTGTAGATGAATTGAATGGGGAATCTTAGTTTTAACTTGCATATGTGACTAACATTGTGTTTGTTTAGGTCTAGGATTGGCGTTCACTTTTTGGTGCTAGAAGGAGGGTGAATCAAAATATTTCAACACATTTTTTTGAGAAATTCCATGGTTTTCTTAACATTTTGTGTTCCTATAGGAAACTATTCCGCTATCAGTCCAGCAATTCCATACAGTGAAGCTAGCCTTCCAGTAGCACCATATAGCAACACTGACAAACTCCAAACTCCACCGTTGTGTGTTCCCGCCTGGAAATTCAAATTTCTAAACTCTGACGCTTGACCATTTCTCTGGTTGACCATATGCCAAACTCCAAACTATGCCACAAATCAAAATAGCATCGCAATCACACTCGATGGATTTATATAGTTCACTGCTTGTTAGTCCAGCTACGCTATACAACACTGCTAACTTCTCTAAATAGTGCCACACTCACGGATTGCACCACTGGGGTGGGGTAAAAGATTAAAATTAAAGTTATTTTGACATGTTCCTTTTTTATTTTGATCATTTTGAGCTATTTAACATGTTTTTTGTCTATGTGTTCATTGGACTAATCAATTTTTTGCATGTAGAAGTAAGGAAAGAGCAAGGAGAAGTTAAAATTATAACACCATTTCTCTATTGTATCAAGTGTCTTTAGAAAATTTTGGAAGCCATTATAATTCAAAATCTAAGGATTTAGTTTCTTCAAGCTCTTTATGACTCACTAATTTCAATTTGGGTTTAAAAAGAACAAAGACAAAAGGATTAAAAAGAACTTTAGGCAAACTTACTAGATTTTGTTTAAGGTTAGCAATTGAACAAGCAACTTTCACTTTTCCTTTTGGTGCTTTAAAAAGAATCCAACTTTTACTTTGAAGGTTTAAAATGGTCATGTGCATCTATGTTTTTAATCACTTACCCAAAATAATATCATCTAAAAGATGTATGTGCTTCTCCCATGCCTAACGGTGATCTTGAGAATCAAAATCCTTTTTGTGATATTCGGTTGTGTAAGTGATTGCCTCCACACTTCAATTTGGATTCTAAAATTGAATAAATCTTGCAAGTATGAGTTAGGTATATCACATGTGTTCTCTCTTTATTTATCAACAAAGATAGATTGAACTACGGATGTACTTGCTCCCTATTGTTTATCTTTAGAGGGCTTGCCTTGTGGGAAAAAAGTAATCACCCAAGGGAATGACCCAATTGGGAACACGCTAAAGCCAAGAAACTTCCAACTAGTATATAAGTGTGCGTACTTGAGTAAAGTTTAAGTATCATGAGTATTGCTCTGGCAAGAAGGGCAACAATGGTCTCATGCCACATGGATGATCCCCCACGAATAGAATGCATGTATTAAAACAATTTGTCTAAAAGACCAAAATCCTTAAACTATTTGTTGGTGCAAGAACGGTTGTTCTAAAGCTGCCCCACATTTTTATAGATTTTAGTATAGATGAGAAGTATTCCATGGGATTTTCATGGGTATTGATGCTTGGCTGACCCAAGAAGTGAGTGCACTATAAGGGGGAGCCTATGTGGTCAAGCATCTAATCATCCGCCAAAAGTAAGCATAGCTAGATTTATCCAAGTGGGGATTCAACAAATATTGTCTCAATATCCATAGGGTTGTGCATGTTCTTGGAATCAAAACACTTTGCTTAGATCTTAAACATTGGAAAACAAACATTCAACATGATCATCAAATTTCAAACCCTTTAGGAAGCAAATACCTTTGACAAAATTCAAGTGTTATTGCTTTCCCTAGGGATCCTATCCTTAGAGGTTTCTAAGCATTTCAATTTACATCTCAGTTTGCTCACTAAATTCAACAATAGGGAACCTTTTCCTTGATTTCCTTGATTTTCACATAATGGACCTTGTGGGATGAGAAGAAATTGGGACATTGGACATTCAGTTTGAAAACCTAATCAAGAATTGTCTGTGGTAAAAGGAAGTCATTGAGAAAAGATAATAAAAAATTGAACCTCACACATGTGCTCTTTCAAATTATTTCTTGAAAGCTCAAAATCTGAAAACCAAAGACCAAAGGTCTTAGTCAAAAAGCTCGTAAGAAAAGGTTTTCTACACTTTACAAGTTTAGAGAAAGATTGACCTTCAACTTTTACAAACGTGCATCAAGGAACAATCCAAATTTGTATTCATTTTACTATTTTCAAAATCCAAGTCTCTTTCAAAGGTTTGAATATCTCACATAGGAAGTACTTGCATGTTCTTCAACACCTTGGTCTAAAACTCTTTCTAAGTCTCTTAGGATCAAAATCAAACTTTCATCCATCTTTCAAACATTAATTCCAAATTCACCTCACAAACAACTCTTGTCAATCTTGAAACAATCCTTTATGCTAAACTTTGGGAAAATCCTCTTGAAATAAAAAATCAAAACAAATCCAAATCATCTTGTTTGACTATGTATATAGATGAATCATTCTTTGCACACTTAGTCAAATTATCATCTTGTGGACAAGTTCACTCTAGAACAACACCTAACCTCTTAGAGTTTATGAGTTCATTATCCCAAATCAAAATAAAAATCAAATCAAATCAATCTAAAATAAAAATCAAAAATAAAAAATAAAAACATCAAATCCAAAGTCCTAAGGTTTAGCATCCCCCTCAAGGTTTCCTAAGAATTCAATCATCCACCAATCCTCCACCTTTCATTATCACCATCATCATCTTTTTGATCCTCATTGGATTAGACTTTCTTTTTTGTTCCTAAAGATTAGATCAATCCAAAGAATTAGAGGTTCATCTCTTACATTCTTGAAAATTTATCCTCATTTTATGGTTCAAACTAGATCACAACACAAGAAGAACATGGAGACGAACAAAGCAACATCAACTTCGAGTGACCTAAGTCAAACTAATTCTAAAATCAATCTCGTTGGATCAAGCAATCCCCTAACCAATCTTCCTCTATCATCACAAAATCCTCAAGAGGAAGGCCAAGTGGAAGATGTCACCAATAATATCTTAGGGATGACATAAGATGAGATCATTGAAATGGTTCAAAATCCTAAAACTCATAGAATTGTCAATACCATGATGAGACTTAATCCCTCCTAATACATGCTTGAATTAGATAAAGAAGGGGCTAAACTCCTTTCCTAATTTGATGTAAGCACTATTGTGGAGAAGCCTCCTGAGATCATGACCCCAATCTCATCCACACCTCCATTTCAAAGCATCACCCAAAGCATCCCACAAATCACATCATCCATTGCTCCAACTCAACCAATATTTAACAAGGGGAGCCCATTTCTTAATACACTACAAACACACCCCCTTGTAAATAATCAAAATTTGGATGTGAACACCATATTGGGTCAATCTATCCCATTGAATCAATTACACCCACATTTTTTTATCACCTTTCAGGACCCCAATGACCCATCATCATCATTTCACGCAACACCTCAAACCTATCTCCCTATGACTTTGCAAGGAGAAGGTGGGCTATTTGGACTAGGGGGTATCTTTGACCCTTCATCTTCATGATTCCCCCAAGGGAGTACACCACCCATTTTTCCGCCAATTCCACCTTTTCCATTAACATCCACATCACCTATTGGTTTTGGATTACCTCCTTTACCACCACTCAATCAAAATCAAAACAACCCCCAATCATCAATCAAAACATCATACCGAATCCCCCAATCTTTCCATCGATATCATAGCAATAGATGGAAACCATCCAAGCAACCCAAGAAATCACAACACCTTCCACAAATGTGGTATCTCAAAGATAAAGCATATCAATTGCACCATCTACCACCCAAGTCTACATAATCAATACGATGGTACCTCTCATCACAACAATGGACACCATTCAAAATCTACCACTGCCACATCCAAAATCAAACACAACAAACCCATATAGCATCATGTTGCAAGCAGCTCAACAAGCAGCCTATCAAAATGTACTTCAAAAAATTTAAAATCAACAAGCCGCACAGCTAGCTGCTCAACAAGCCCAAGCCACAAAGCAAGTACAAGCGGCCCAAGTGCAACAAGCACAACAAGCACATTAGGCTACTCAAGTCCAGGCCTTATTACAACAACAAAAAGCTTCCCAAGCTGTTCAAGCCACTCAGGCTACACAAGCTACCCAACGGGTGCAAGCTCAATTGCAATCACAAGCATAAGATCAAGCTCAAGCACAAGCCCAATACCAAGCTCATCATATGCAAGCGCAAGCTCAATACCAGGAACAACTACAAGAAACCCAACAACAAGCATATCAACAAGCCCTGCAACAATACCAAGCACAACAAGAAGCATCATTACTAGCCCAACAACAAGTGTTGTTGGCACAACAACAACACAACCAACAACAAGTGTTGTTGACACAATAGTAGAACCAACAACAAGCATTTTTGGCACAACAACAAGAAGACCAAAAACAAGCATTGTTGGCACAACAGCAATTCAAGCATATCAGCAAGCCTTGATCATGTAGCAGAGCTTGCAACCAAACCCCACCAACACACCCAACAATCCACCCATAACTCAAACACCTCGACCACTCCAAAACGCATTCACTCTACCCCCTAACCTGGAAGATGATGTGATAGCACAAATCAAACTTCTCTTATAGCAAGTGCTCGATCTCCAATTAGGGAAGACAACAAAGACACCAAGTAACTTGTGTTCTTATCCATTTGGCAGGAGTCTAGAAATGGTACCATTCCCAAAGGGGTTTTAAATCCCTAAGTTTGACAAATATTGTGTGCTTGGTAATCCTAAAGATCATATCACAGAATTCTAGGTACATTGCACAAAGGTCGCATATGATGATACATATGTGATGCAGCTATTTCCTTGAAGTTTGGCTAGTCCCACCATGGAGTGGTTCTCTCACCTTCCTCCTAGCATCAAAAAGTTCCAAGAGATCGTAGATGCATTCATAAAAAAATACGCCTTCAATATCAATATGGATGTCAGTCTAGAGGAACTATTTGTGCTTAAACAAGCTAAGGGGGAATCATTTGCTTCCATCTTACAAAGATTGCAATCCAAGGCCAATGGAAGCAAATGGGCCATGCCTAAAGAACAACAAGTTTGCACCATCATCACCAACCTTGATAAAACCTTAGCATTCCATCTTAAGGTACAATGTATTACCACTTACGACCAATTGATCCCCAAGGTACTCAGCATTGAACGAGCCCTTATTGTACAAGGGGGAACACCTTCATACCAAGAAAACCAAGACAATCACCCATCCACCAGCTATAATGAGAAACATCACATGTGGGTAAGAAACAAGAATGCCACCAATGACGGTCTGGTGGATGCCAAGGTCATAATCAGTGCTCCGAAGTGAAATACCCAAACCTACCAAAAACCAAAAAATAACAATCAAAACAACACGCAAACCAATGTGGTCTCATAGCAACCACCCAACAATTAGGTCAACAACCTAAATAATCAAGGAGGACCACCTCCGCGAAACACAAATCCCACCAAGAGAAAGTACACTACCCTTGGGGAACCAATTGAAGCTATCATGAAGAAACTAATAAATGAAAAATCTCATCAATATTCCCACTTATGAGAACTATCAGGAACCCTAAGTGAAACCACCATGGTACAATGAGAATCACCTTTGTGATTTCCATAAAATCAAGGGGAACATAATAGCCAGTTGCATGAGGCTTGAAAATCTAATCCAAGACCTCATTGATGACAAGATCATAAATGTTGAGCAAGCAACTAGGAATTAGAACTTAAAAATATACATGAATCTGATGTCGGATCATAACCAAGGGACGAACTATGGAAAACAAAAGTATACCAATGTGAACCATGTGTATGATCATGTTGTCACATCCATTGATGAAATGGTCATCGTTGTCACCATCAAAGGAGCCCAAACTAATTGTGGAGTCACCACACACAGTGGCAAGGTCACCATTGTTGGACCATCACTGCCACCTAGAGCGTCCACTTCAAATCCAAGAACTATTCCTAATGGCTATAATGTCCTAGACCAGCTAAAAAGAACCCCAACTCAGATTTCCATCATGGAGTTGCTAAAGATATCGCCTGCCCATAGAAAAATCCTAGAGCAAGCATTAGCTTCATCCACCATGTCCACAGATCTTGATGTTGACCAATTCCAAGCTATGGTTAGAAATATCACCACCTCAAGCCTCATAATTTTATCCAATTAGGAATTCCTCGCACAACCATCTCACAATCATGCACTCCATCTTGAAGTCCCGGTTCATAAAAAAAAAAGTCAAGAGGGTCTTGGTGGATGGGCCCTTCAAATTAATAAAGGATCTAGGATTCTCAGAAGATGCCATTGAAAAGGGAAATGGCATCACCATTAGAGCTTATGATGATCAATAAAGAGTGTCTCAAGGCACTAGTCAACTCCCTATTCAAGTAGGGCCCACCATTATGGAAACCACATACCAGGTCCTTGACCTTGATTTACCCTATAATATCCTTTTGGGGCATCCATGGATCCATGGGATGCAAGCAGTCACTTCCACCTTCCATCAATGCATCAAGTTCCCATACCAAAATCAAGAGTTCATAACTCATGGATATCCCGAGCCCTTTGCCTACTACAAAATCCTAGAAGCAAAATATTATAAAATCTAGCAAGTTCTGAAAAATGATGAAGGACCTACCACTCCATATGTAGACCCAACTACATTAGCCTCTGCTTCTGAGAAAAAGACACCCGCCATCCCTGACATATCTAAAATCAAGGTCATTATCTAGGAAAATGGGTGTGGGGATTATAAAATGAAGAAAATTTCTTTCATCATAGGAGAGTTAACTCAATCTCCTAGGACTCACGGGCAACCCCAACTAGCTAAAACATCACCCCATACTTTAAAAGAAAACCCATCTAGATTCAGGTCTTGGGAGGATCTAAGTTAGGAAATAGTAGATGAAAGAGACATATCTAGTTTGTTATATCAAGATTAAATGCCTATGCCTAATCTTCTAATGGATGAAAGTAGTAAAGGATTACAAATGATGCTTGGTATGAGCTATGACTAAAACAAGAAACTCAGGTAGAATGACAATGGCCTATTTGAACCCCTCATTCAAGAGAAGTGACTAAGAAACCTTGGTCTTGAATGTACCCCTCTGAAGGTGATCATACTTGGAAAAGGTTCCTCGGTTAGAAAGGTCAAAACCCCTCCTCAACTATCAGTAGTTGCCCTTCAATTACCAGTACCCATAGGTCTACTACCCTTAGACAACTTTACCTTTGACATAACTAATGTGTGTAGTAGTGATGAGGATCCCATAACTAATTTGCCTATGCTTTTTGAAGATTCCTCCCTGCTCATGATTAGTACCTTGTCTTTGGAAACCAATAACCATCAAACCCATGAAATAAACCTAGTCTACCCCCAACTCATCGATTACGACCAATGAGGACCTCCAATTTTGGACACTTTCATAAATGATGAGGTGCTCTCAAAATTCATGGGATTACAGGATACGATGCCATATGGAGATCACAAGGTTGGGTTCCACATCATACTAGACACACAATCCTATTATGGGGAAATAATTGAATCCTTTAGTCACAAAGGTGAAAATCTAAGAATAATCTCTAGGTCTTTGAGTGAACCACACTGTGGCACTCTCTGACTCAAAAATAGTAAAAATAGAAGTCATATCCAATGGTGAAAACCTCTTTGAGGAACCAGAGGATGAAGGATTCAATCTTCCTCTCAGTGCAATTCATCAATAGAAGTCAGCAGTATTAGACAAGAGGTGCAATCTAGTTAACTTGGGGATAGAAGAACAACCACACATAACATTCTATGCAGAGTCACTTCTCATAGAAGAACAAGAACTTCTATTTGCATTCCTAAAAGAAAGAAAGATAAACTTTGCATGGACCTATGCCAACATGCCCGGGCTTGATCCGAAGGTTGTTGTTCATCACCTCTAGTTGTATACCTCAAAGAAAATCCTATGAGACAAAAGCTCAGAAAAATGCATCCCCAGATTGCATTGTTGGTTAAAATTGTAAAAGCTCCTAGATGCAGGGCTCATATGACCAATCGATTATTTAGAATGGGTCTCCTACCTTTTACCTATTTCAAATCCCACTCGAGGCATTCACATTTGCACAAATTTCAGAGATCTCAACAAGGCATGTCCCAAGGATGAATTTTTTCTACCAAACATTGATATGATTGTAGATATGATAGTGGTACATGAGATTCTATCATTGATGGATGGATTCTCAGGCTACAACCAAATAATGATAGCTAAAGAAGAACAGCATAAAATGACCTTCACTTTCCCATGGGGGACATATTGTTGAAATAGGATGCCATTCAGGTTGAAGAATGCAAGAGCCACCTATCAGAGGGCCAGGACACTAATCTTTCATGACATGATCCATAAAATTGTGGATGATATATTGGCCAATTCAAACAAAAGACAAGATCATATAGCCGCATTGGGCTCCATCTTTGATAGGTTAGAGGAATATAAAGTCAGACTCAACCCAAAGAAGTGTGTCTTCAAAGTACAGTTATGGAAACTCCTCAAGTACATCTTTTCAATGAGGGGAATTGAGATAAATCCTGCTAAGGTCAAATCCATTCTTGAAATAGAGGCACCAAAGACACTAAAACAACTAAGGGGTTTACAAGGAAGACTCTATTCCATCTGTCGATTCATAGCACAATTAGTAGACAAGGCTATCCCCTACTCTAATCTACTCCACAATGGGGTAGCATACAAGTGGGATGAAAAGTGAGATCAGGCCTTCAACAAGATCAAAGAATACTTACTCATGCCACTAGTCCTCATGCTGCCAATTCTAGGAAAATTTTTGATCTTATACATATTCGCAATAGCAACAGCTCTCGGCACTCTCCTAGCACAACACGATTAAAATGGAAAAGAGAGAGCTATGTATTATATCAACAAAACCATGGTGGGACATGAATTGAACTATACATCCATTGAGAAGGCGTGTCTAGTAGTCATATTTACAACACATAAGTTCAAACACTACATGCTAGCCCATCAGATAAAGCTTATCACAAAGATAGATCTGCTCAAATACTTGCTTTCCAAAGCAACACTTAGAGGACAGAAAGAAAAGTGGGTTATGATCCTTACAGAGCATGACATTGAATATGTGGGATGTAAGGCCATCAAAGGAAAAGCAATTGCAGACCAACTAGTAGAGGCACCAATCTACTCAAAAAATCCCCTTGTCTCAAAATTCCCCAATGAATCAATCTTCAACGTAAGTGTAGTAGACCATTGGAAGATGTACTTTGATGGATCCTACACTCAGCATGGATCAGGGGCAGGGATCTTCTTCATCACCACAAAAGGATACTACATTCCAAAATCATACAAGTTGTCATTCCCTTGCACAAATAACATAGCGAAGTATGAAGCTCTTGTCATATGGCTAAGAATAGGAGTGCAATGGCAGATAATGGCACTCAAGGTAGATAGAGATTCATAGTTCATAATCAATCAAGTCAACAATGAATATCAAATAAAGGACAACAAGTTGACTCCCTACAAGAAATTGGTGGAAAGTCTGAAGGAGTTCTTCATTGATATTACATTTGAGCGACTACCAAAAGCAAACAATAGAGCAGCAGATGCAATGGCTACAATCATATCACTCCTAGAAATCCCACGTGACATCCCAAAGCAAGAATTCCTCATAGAGAAGATTCTCATGCCTACATTTGATGTACCAGAGTCCAAATTTTTGTACGAAATCATTGGTCTCAATGATCCTTGGTACCATGATATATACACTTATCTAAGAATAGGAGTCCTCCCAACTAACATAACCCCGAACTACAAGAGAGCCTCTGTCAAAACAACATCCTGTTTTGTCATCCTAGGAGATACCCTTTACCGTAAAAACATTGAAGGGAACCTGTTATGTTGTTTAAATGTTGAGGAGGCATTGACTACCTTAACCAAGGTACATAACAACATTTGTGGTTCACACTTGAGCGGTATGACCTTGGCCAAGAAATTGCTGAGGACAAGGTACTATTGGCCTACCATGGAAAGAGAAGAACATGATTATGTCAAAAGGTGTCTTCAATGTCAGTAGCATGGGGACCTCATCCATGCACCATCTCAAGAGCTCCATTTGATTGTCACACCATGGCCCTTTTCATAGTGGGGGCTCGATCTTGTTGGAAAAATCACCCCCACCTAATCCAATGGATATAAATTTATCATTACTGCTACTAATTACTTCACCGAGTGGGTGGAAGCCATTCCCATGACATACATCACCAAAAATTAGATATAAAAGTTCATCTTAAACTACTTAATTTTCCATTATGGTGTCCCTCAAGCCATTATCTTAGATAATGGGACACCTTTCAAGAATTAGGATGTCTGTGACCTATGCCACAAGTTCAAAATCCAACATCATTTTTCTACCCCATACTACCCCCAAGGAAATGGCCAAGCTAAGGCTACAAATAAAACTATCCTGAAAAATACTCAAGAAAACAATCAATGAAGTTGGTTGTGATTGGAATCTCCAACTAAATCCCACCCTATAGGCCTATCGAACTAGCATCCACACACCAACAGGTGCCACCCCCTTCTCCCTAGTCTATGGATCAGAAGCCCTATTACCCATCAAGATCGAGCTCCTGTCACTAAGAATATCACTATAGAATCTCATAACGGATGAGGAATATCGGATGTTAAGATTAAATGAGCTAGAACTGCTAGATGAGCAGTGAATGGAGGCCTTAAACCACTTGTAGGTGTATCAAAACCTACTCAAGCGAAGTTATAACAAGAAGATCAGTAGCCGAACATTCCAAGTAGAAGAACTTGTGCTAAAAGAGAATCAAAAGAATGTCTCAAATCCATATGGCAAAGGAAAATTTGAACCCAATTGGCTGGGACCATTCGTTATCACAGTGAACTATAAGTCAAGGGCATATTAGTTATCAACACTAGTAGGCAAGCCTCTACAAGAGCCCATGAACAGCTCCCATCTCAAAAAGTTTTATGCCTAAATCTTTCAAGGTGTAAAAGCAAAAAGACAAAAAAAATAGAAAATGTCCTAAAAAAATGGTCACCCTGATGAAAACCTGGTCAACATAAATCTTGGTGAGAACAAAAAAAATCAAAAAAACATAAAAGTCCAAAAAAAAAATTAGAAAAGGGATTAAAAATAGTAAAGAAAAAAATCATCCTCTAGTGAAAACCACTTTGGTGGCGCTTTGGGAAAGTACCTTGGTGAAAACCTTGTAAACAGGTGCCTTGTGTAAATAAGCACTTTCCACCCACCAGGATCTTTGTGACTTGTTCTACATCATCCATCTATTATCCTTCCATCATCCATCATATTACATATCTCCATCCATCACCCGTCTGCATCCGCATTATAGCTTGGTCCTATATTTATATCATGATCCCTCCTAGCACTACTCGGCCCATTCTCAAGGTTAGTTTTTCCTACCTTTTATCAAAGTAGTTTATTGTATCACACTGGGGGCATGTTCTCTTTAGATCAGATTCATGTATGTTCTGAAAGTCTTCCTAAAAATAAAAAAACATTAGAAAATCCAAAAATCCAAAAGAATTAGAAAATCAAAAAATCCAAAAACATACATAAAACCAAGAAAATCCAAAAACATTCAAAACATATCAAAATCTAAAAATAGGTCAAAGTGTCAGTCAAAATATCAAAAAAAGAGTCATCTTGTCGAATTATGTGTTCTTTGCATGTATAACATAGGCAAGGCTAATCTGGTTGATTAGCCCTCGAGGCCCCTAACATAGGTCTTTAGGTTAGTCTCTTGGTTAAAATCTCATAAAACCCCAAAATATTTGGAAATTTTGAAAATCAAAAACATTTGCAAAACACTTAAAAAACCAAACAAATAGCCTCAAAACATTTCAAAAAACATCAAAAACATCCAAATATTTGAAAAAAACCATCCATCCCCATCTCGCTTTCACCTGTAATAAACATCACTCATAATAAATCAATCATCACACTCAACCTTTGGTGAAACAGTCAGAAACAAATCTAGCAGGTTAAAAGTGAAAACTCAAACATCAAGGTCTCAAGTTTAGGTCAGTACGTAAACAAGTTGGTCAACTTTTTGAGTCAGTAGTCTATCATCCAATCAGAACCAAATCAATCATCTGATAACATCATGTTCTAGGATGCATCCTTCCTACAATGGACATCAACATCATGCATCACCATAGTTTAGTCTTGGCTAGTAGTATTGAAGAACATTAGCTTGTCTATTTACTTTATCTTTGTCTTTTGACTTATGTTTTTGTGCTCATTTTGATGACCTCTCAATGATGTCTAAAACAAGGGGATTTAGAGAGAAAGAAATGAGGCAATGATCATTATCTTTTTATCTATTGTGCTTGTTGGATACTCTTATAATATAACCTTGTCATGCATGCTTTGTTTAGTTGTAGGGAGGATGTTTTAAGTGTCTTGTTGAACACATAGGAAGGATTTCCTTTCTATGTTTTGGTTTGAGATGTTTGGAATATCTAAACTGCATTTTGAATAGAGTTCCATGTGTCAGGTGTGAACAAGAGTACTCCTATCTGATTGTCGAGTCAAACTGCATTGAACACTAGGTGCAATGCCATCTTGGTTCTTTATACCTTGATGCATCGTTCCCATGTGTATTATCAAATATAAGTTAAATGGTCCTTTTAAAATCCCAACCCTTGCTAAGCATCATCATCATCATCATCATATTTTGACTTGTTGGAGTCTCTTACTTTCTTCTATCTTCTTTCCATGCTAACATGGTACCATGATAGTTAATCACAAATCATCTCCATTGCATCCATCATGCATCCACAAACCATCAACATAATGCACATCGTATCATAACATATGGCAAACACTGACCATCTCACATGCATTACATTTCATCATATAGATTGGTTATTCTAAGCATCTCATAAACCATACATTTGCATTCATTACATAAGCATAAAGGGAACCATCACATAGGCATTATTAATGCATATCATATACATCGTCAAAGCAACCATTGCATCATCACATATACATCATAATATAACTCATTTACATCCATTACATAATCGTATAACATTGTATAGATATCATCCATTTACAACATTTATATATTACCATACGATGTACATCATAACATGTCATATACATAAGCATCATTAAATACATCAATACATAGACATCATAGTAAAATGCATCATCACATCACATCATGTGCATCATCATATCATAAATCCATCACCATATCATACAAATTTCATCTCATACATTTTATCATCATCATCCATTAAGCCTCATAATATAGATTTGTTAAGTCTAAGCATCTGCATATCATAACAGTTGCATACATCATAAAAATGCATAGAAAAGATACTAAAAAAGGAATGTATCCACAAATCATTGCATCACATAATAATGTCATACATCACATCATGCATAAATAAAATAGAACATAATACATCACATGAAATCATCTCATATCATTTATCATCAAAATAATAATACACTATCATGGTACAAAGATCATGATCAAGTGTATAGTACAATTAATATATGGTACAATCACCCATGGGGCTATCAAAAATGAGCCCATAAAATGCAAAAAGAATCATGTCTCTAATAAAAATGAGCTACCCTTGCTGGTTGCTCCCCTCACCAGATGGCCTCTCTCCATGATCCTCTGGAGACTGGTACCCTGTCTGCTGTGAAAAATTTGGGGCCCGACACTCGGGGCATGACATGATGATAATGCTCTCTGTAATAGTCAGCCTCTGGGACTGCCTCTTTATATGCTTGTAAAGAAACTGTGCTCTAGGAGGAGGATGCGATCATTCTCTTGAGCTACTATCGATGACCCATCTCCTATGTAGCCCTAACCTCTATAGCCTATCTCTATTGAACGTCTTGGTCCCGCTTAGTCCTCAGTTGATCTCTCTCAAATGTCAATGCAACGATTTGTCCCTGTAGAACCTGCACGTGTGCCTGAAGTTGTTGGATAAGGGAATCTCACTGATCAGGTGGTGATGGAGGTCCCAAGTACTCAAAGGTGGTCCCTGATCTCTCTAAAGTGGCTAATCCACCTATCTGTCCTGATCCTACTAGGCTTAATCCTAGCCTTGTCTAACCTGATCCTAGTCATGTATGCTCTGATCCTGATCCTGATCCTATCTCGGGGGTTCCTGTCGTAGCTTGTCCTGATTGGGCTGCTGGTGTGGCCCACCTCATCCCCGACCCCCATCTCCATCCCTATCCCCTTGGCCTCATCCTGTCAATCTATCCCTAGCTCTCCATTGTGTCAATGGTGTCCCTAACACTATCAATCTGAGTTGTGGATGAAACCAATCTTTGTAGGCCTGTGTTGTGCCTGCATTAGCCTAGCCCTAATCATATGGCCATGGCCTAGCCACTAGCTATCTTAAGCTCTGCACTACCTCCTCTATGGGAGTGTATCAGCCCTAGGTCACCTCCCTTGTAGTATGCACAAATATCACAATGTACTAGTCATTGGATGTATCCTACGGCTCACCAAACTATCTAAGTACTTAGCTAAGAAGGTACCACTCTACCCTTGTATGCTCCCTACCCTGCATAAATCTATCTTGTCTCATGAAAAATAGTTTCTGAGAATTTCCATACCACGCTAGCCACCCAAGATACGGCCACCATGTGAACTCTCTCACGTCATCAATAACCCTCCTCCAATGAGGAATCTCATGCTATCCAGTGTGTGAAAAAGAGAGTCCTCCCTTATACCTCTAAATGATTGGGTTTTTTGGCTCCATATTGACTGGTGTAACTTGTGGGCCGAGCACTGTAATGTGCTCCTAGGCCCAGATGTGAAGGAGTGTAACCCCGGCCCCAATAGCTTTGTCATCATAGTATGCAAACTCATTTATATCTCAGTATAGCGAGGATAGTAGCACTGGCCCCCACACAAAGCATACTCTATGTCTGACAATAAGCCTGTAGCACTCGAACTCAATCTGACCTTCAACAAAAATAATATGATCAAGGCCCATCATGTCATGACAAGAATCTCTCCTAGCATCCACATCATAGATGACTCTCTCTGTGGATCAACAATCATAGTATGTGCTAGACATCCTCCAGGGTCACTATCACCTTTCCTGTAGGAAAGTGAAATGATGGTGTCTTAATGTGCCATCTCTCTGCTAGCATCATCATCATCCCTAAGTGTGTCCTCACCAGCAGTGCATATGCAGTGTACCAAAGTCCAATCGCCCCCAAGTGCTCCTAGAGCCACTCGTGCATACCAACTAATCTACCTAAAATGGAGGATCTATGCTCATGTGAATGAAGAATCTCTACCTCCTCTTGCATCAAGAAAGTCACAGTGTCAAGTTTCATAAAAAATGGGGATCCTCTTCAGATTTTTCGTGATTGAAACAACAAAAGTGTCTCTATTTGTAATTGTGGTGCAGTTTGGAAGTTCCAGACTGTGCCACTGGAAGCTCTAGACCTCCAAACTCCGCTATTACGGTGTAGTTTTGGTGTGCCTCTGTTTAACCCCTAAACCCTAGTTTGCTATCTGGCCTACCATGACACAATTTGCATAGGTGGTTCAATTTGGAGTTTGAAGCCTAACTCCAAACCATGACGTCACATCACTATCCATGGGAGTGGCACAGTTTAACACTGTGTGGCATTGAAATGAAGTTTGTAGTGATGCTATATAGGACCACTTAACCTAATTTGGCTTTCTAAGCTATTAAATACACACAAAAATCAAAAAGATGAAGTCAGGTCAAGATGACATACTAGTGGTCCTGCATCAGGAAACCTTTGGTACACTCATACTCAATCTGAAATGTGTCATGGAAGTGGTTGTTTCACCATCTCTTGTAGGGGTCAGAGCTCAAATTTGTAGAATCTCTAAAGTTTGAATGTGAAAATGAATTGGAAGTGATCCCCCAAGGCCTATTTAAGCTAGAAAACTAGGGTTTTTTAACCCCATTTGGCTGTCCGACTAGGGTTTTGGACCCTCGATCCTTTTTTTCCCAACCGAGGCTTGTTTTGCATTTTTTTGTTGCATTTTGGCACATTTTTGGCCTCCTGGAGCCTTTTTGGACCTATTGGGCACCTTGTCCTCTTTTTTTCGTGAGATCACCCAAAAATTGACATTTTCATCTAATCTCTCGAGGGGGAAATATATTAACATGTTTCTTCTTGCTGGGGCAGCAGTGGAGCAATTTTGAAAATTGAAAATTTTTGAATTTTGATTGAGACAGGTTATTCTTTGAACCAATGCAGCAAGTACTTTGCTTCAAAGAGGGGCAAAATGTAAACACAAAAAATGTACTGATCACACTTGATCCTAATTACTAACACCACTTCATCTAGAATCATCCCCTTTGCTAATCATTTAATCAAATAGTCTGTCTTTGATTAAATTCATCACCTTTCATCCCTTGATTAAATAAATAAAATTTATCTAATTAAGTTGTCATCTCCTGTTAATTAAATAAATCAATCTTATTTAATTAATCCTCTAATCTCTATTTAATTAAATAATCCATTTTATTTAATTAAATCTCTAAATTCATTTCTATTAAGTTAAATAAATTAAACCTTATTTAATTTAACCTAACATCATCCCTATTTAATTGAATAAATCAAAATCTTTATTTGATTAAATCTAAATCATATTCCTCTCAACTTTAATTTAAATCAATCCAAAAATATAAATCAAATTGTCATATCAACTAATCTCCTTTTAATTTAATCAAATCTTGATTAAATTAGTCTTAATCCCCTAATTCCTCTAGATTTTGACACTTTCTCAATAAATCATTTAGTTTGATTTATTAAATCTTCTAATTTCTCTCAAGATGGCATCAAAAGGGAATATTCCTCCAAGTTTGAAAATCCCTCCAAGTGGATTTTTCCTTCCAACAAGGCATTCAATATCTCTTACATGTCCTTTTGCATTGAGCCAAGTGGCATTTAATTCATTCCTTTCTACCTCTAGCATGTCATTTCATAAATTTGAAATTCCACCTAATATCATATATTGTTCACATTCATAAAAATGTGCTCAACCTTCCTCCATCACATCTTGACAAGTGGCACTTGGCCATTGGATGTTGAATGATCCCACATTCCTCCATTTTTCTCATTCTTCCATCTTGTTCTTCCATAAATAGAAGGCTCTTCTTCTCATTTTAGATCCACAACTTAGAGCAAAATTACTATCTTCATATTTAGAGAAAATTCATCCATTTCCATAGCATTTTTCCATCATCATAGCTAGGTTGTTTTATATTTCATCAAGGAAGCACATTATTCATCATCATCAAGTGGATCAATCTTCATCAAGCTTGCAAAGGAGTTGGGAAAGGGCCATTTTCTGCATCAAAATGGCACCAATTCCCCCATGGGATTGAGAGTTTGAATGCTCTAATAGGATTTAATAGATTTTCCTTGTTTTTTCTTCATCTATTTCCTATTTTGAGCATTGTAGATGAATTGCATGGGAATCTTAGTTCTAACTTGCATATGTGACTAAAATTGTATTTTTTCTTTGTGTTTGTGCAGGTCTAGGATTGGGGTTCACAAGGAGTCTAGGTAATGTGAGTTTGAGTGAATGATAAGGATGAGTTTGTGAAGAAAGATTAATGAATTTTTTCTCTGAGAGTCAAAATTTCGGGGATTTTAAAAGGTCGGTAAAATACAAAAGATAAGTTGGGATTTGTTTTGGGAAGTGCAATACATCAACTAGTTAGGTTTCAAAGACAATGGGATAATCAAGAGTTGAGTACCCGGGTACCCAAGTAAATGGTGCATTGATGCAAGAATGTTCAAACTTGTGTGTTTTTTCTTGAATGCATAAAACATCTATTGGCCCACCTAAAGTCAAAAGTTACATGAGAATACATTAAAGAGTGTAACTTACATATTGGTTTTAAAAGAATTAATGATAATTATGGTTTTATGATAATAAAGGTTCTATTAATATTTTAAAAGGGGATTGATGTGTGGAATTTTATGTGCAAGAGGAATAGGTTGTTGGAAAACATTTGGGTATGGATGGTCAAGAAAATTTAAATTGCAAAAAAATCCAACAATATCACCTAGGCAAGGTGGTGTACTCTGGAGGTTCATGCAAGGAATTTTTTTATGGAAAATAAATGTCAATAATTTGGGAATCAAATATTTGGGTATTACACATGTGACAAAGGAGGAGTTGAGCTCCGGGGTGATATACTTGCAAATATTTTTCTTGAAGGGATAGGTTGGAGGAAGGAACACAAAGCTAGTGGATTAAAATTTCTACATTAGTTGATCACTCTAAATATCTAGCTAGTTCTTACATTTTGTTTGAAGATTAAGTTGATAGTCTACTCAATCCGTTTTGATATCCTGATTGTATTTTAAAGACATGAATCCAAAAGTTTCAAGTGTTGAAGAAATTCAAATTTTTTGTTGACTTATTTTATAATTTTCTCTTACCAACTATCATCTACCATGTTCTCTGCTATGATTCATCCCCTGGATTCCCTTTCATGTGTTGATTGAATTCCTCAAGTGCATTGTTTCTATAAAAGGGCCAAGATTTGTTTTATATCATTAAGTTCAAAATTTGTGGATTCTAGAGAACTAAAAAAAATTCAATTTTTTTTCTTTTTCTAATTTTTTGTTTCATTCTAGATTAAAAACTTGTATTTTTCATTTGATATTAACTAATATCAAGGCCAATTCAAATCTATTTCATGATATGAAATCATACATAGCTAATTTTTTGTTCCTATCAGAAATACCATGTGTTTAGTTAGATTTGGGTGCATACTGACACTATTTGGTGACAAATAATCCACATTTCTTGAAACCCAAGTTGCATCATTCTATGCCTAGCTTTGAAGTAATCTAGTGAAGTATAGATTGGTTTTCTTTGTTTTAGTTTATTTATTGAGGCATGTGTGGATAATACTTGGGAGAAATCTTTACATTTTAGTATTTTTTATGCTTTGTTTTAGATTAGATGTTTAATATTTTTAGAAAATTTTCTAAAATTGATAAATGCATGGAATTT